>JBCFYV010011135.1:27104990-27704990 GCA_039000515.1 Timema cristinae
TCGACCTAGGTTTCATTCTTGACCATACATCTCAGTCCTGCTTCCTCTACTATCTCATGTACTCCAACATCCTCATTACATGTCCATATCATCTCAGCCTTGCTTCCTCTACTATCTCATGTACTCCAACATCCTCATTACATGTCCATACCATCTCAGTCTTAGCTTCCTCTACTATCTCATATACTCCAACATCCTCATTACATGTCCATACCATCTCAGTCTTGCTTCCTCTACTATCTCATGTACTCCAACATCCTCATTACATGTCCATACCATCTCAGTCTTGCTTCCTCTACTATCTCATGTACTCCAACATCCTCATTACATGACCATACCATCTCAGCCTTGCTTCCTCTACTATCTCATGTAATCCAACATCCTCATTACATGACCATACCATCTCAGTCTTGCTTCCTCTACTATCTCATGTACTCCAACATCCTCATTACATGTCCATACCATCTCAGCCTTGCATCCTCTACTATCTCATGTACTCCAACATCCTCATTACATGACCATACCATCTCAGTCTTGCTTCCTCTACTATCTCATGTACTCCAACATCCTCATTACATGTCCATACCATCTCAGCCTTGCATCCTCTACTATCTCATGTACTCCAACATCCTCATTACATGCCATACCATCTCAGTCTTGCTTCCTCTACTATCTCATGTACTCCAACATCCTCATTACATGACCATACCATCTCAGTCTTGCTTCCTCTACTATCTCATGTACTCCAACATCCTCATTACATGACCATACCATCTCAGTCTTGCTTCCTCTACTATCTCATGTACTCCAACATCCTCATTACATGTCCATACCATCTCAGCCTTGCTTCCTCTACTATCTCATGTACTCCAACATCCTCATTACAGTCCATACCATCTTAGTCTTGCTTCCTCTACTATCTCATGTACTCCAACATCCTCATTACATGTCCATACCACCTCAGTCTTGCTTCCTCTACTATCTCATGTACTCCCTATACCCCCATTCTTGCCCAGGTTATTCATTCCACAACTTTTTATTTACCACAAATCAGGGTACTTTAATAATCGTGTAACACAAACCTGGACTTGCAGACATGTTTGGTTGTAGAAAATGTGCGAGAGAAGTTTGATAGCCAATGTGCTTGTAAGTAAAGGTGCGTACATCACCGCGTCTTGGAGGAGACGGAGGAATTGTGCGTCCTCCAGGTACAAACACAGGACTGGAACATGGAAACAAACAAATCAAGGACCAAGACAAATAGATTTGTCCAAAAGAGGATGCAGGAAAAACTTGTTTAGTAGTAAACAGCGACAAACATTATGGGTGGGTTTATATTCACGCATAGCTCATAACCAATAGTAAATAGTGTAGGGGTGTGCGAAAGCTTCGAAACAAATGTCAGCTACGACTTCCCTTCTAAACAAGTTCTGGCTTCACCATTAAAATATATTGACAGCTAAAATGATCCATTTATGTTCAGTTATAATCATTCTCGACTGTTTTGTACTTTACAGATTAAAATTAATACGAACAAAATTTCAAGTAATCGATTTACATGTTGTGTTTTTTTCTTGATTTATCAGAGTAACACGAAAGCTTACAAACAATGGTGCAATAAAATATTTTCCAAGTAATCTTGGTGCATAAATTAATATAAATAACGATATAATATTTTTTTTTCATTCATAAAACAAATAAAAGAAAATATTCTGACTTCGATTTGGCTTCGAGAATATTTCATATATTCGATTCGAGCTCGCTTCGAATTAAAAAAGAGGTCTTCACACAACACACACCCTTAAAATAGTATATCTCAATAAGTAAAACCTCTTTTCACTTTACGAGATGATTATATTATATTTGGAGGAAGGTACAGTAAAGGTGGATATAAACTCATAAAAGGGATCAATACAATATGGCTGTTACAATGAAACTGCCCCTGGACAAAGAGGTAATGTCAAGACTCTTTAAGAGAATTGATCGTTACCGCCCAATCCCCCGACCTAGGTTTCATTCTATCGGAACTAATCAGGAGAGAGAATGAAACGCGCAATAAAACTTCCTAAAAGAGGAACCCAAAGTAAATAAAGGGGAGAAAAAGGAAATTGTTAAAGAATGATAGGACACATAGATAGGATCATTTAAAAGTTATATTAACATAAAGGAAAAACACAGGAAAAGGATATTATATTATTGTATGTACATAATGTATAACGTGCAGTGCACAATTCAAAAGAAAAGTTCAACGATTTATAGTAAAAAGAAGTATATAAGTCTTGCTTAGAACGATTGTCTTTTAATTATATAAAAAGGAATAATAGATTTTCACTGATAGATAAGGTATTTAAAAATACTTCAATAAAGGGTTCATTCGGAAAAAAAAACCGTTAATTAAACAATCTTTTGAAACTTGATGAAACTAATTTAACATTTGTCTGTACTATTAAAACCAAATTTGATTTGTATCTGGAACGATTTTATTACTGTTATGAATATTATAGTAAACCTACTTCTCAATAACAGAGAGTAAAATGTAAAATTTCTCCTTTATTTTCAATCATATAGACAATCATAGCCATTGATGCTAGACAAAGCATTTCAAATATTGACACAGACACTAATTCTTTTCGTCGTCTTGTTTACTAGCATTTAATTGGCTATGTCCTCTCCTTCCATTATTTTGTTTCCTGCCATTCCTGTTTCCAACCTGTGTTCAGTTTATTAGCCAAGACATATATATTTTCCATGGCCAGCTTGATAGGCCTGTCTTAGCTTCATTAGCCTTACAATCGAACTTAAAGACTAGGCCAGGCACAACATCCAGTCCCCAGCCGTTAATTCATCACTGTGAAAGGGTAAACCTACTTTCACTGTGCCGGGAATCAAACCCGGGACCCTTAGCTCAGCAGACAGATACGCTACCAACTGAGCTAAGGTGTTGGATCTCCACACATTCTCATTGACTGGGACGTCTCTATACTACATAATGTATAAAACGTTAAAATTCTATTAACTTTATGCATTGTTCACTATTCACTATTTACTACTCGAAATTTAAAAAAAAAACTCGTTTTTATTCAAACCTGAATCAAAGTGAAAACTGCTTTCCCGCGCACCCCTATAAAATAGTAAATTTTACCTGGTGCACCTAAATTTTTTTAGGACAACAAATGTATATAGCCTGGTATAGTAAATAGATCCACGCTCCCAATATCCCCCTTCTATTAAAATAGACAAACCTCTCTTATCCCCTATTTTGATGGAAACGTTCAAAACGGTGTCGCAAAGACGAAGCCCTCGGTGTAGAGCAGTTGAGAGCCAGCGCTCCTGGTGAGTATCTTAGTCAAACTGCAAGCTACACAAGTGATATTGTAGGTGTAGACATTGTCCGGCATACACACGCAGGCAAGGTACATCACGAACCCAACATTCTTCACTAGAACAAGAATTAAGAATTAAATAAACGAGGAAAGGAAAGCAAAGAAAGGGTTTGATTCAATGAATATTGTAAGTAAAAAGGTAAAACAAAGGAGGATAGAAAACATATAAAAGAGAACAAATGCCAATTTAATTTACTCCCTTTTGTGTTGTTTGGTTTCGTCTTTTAGGAAGTTTCACACTCCCGCCTGACGAGTTACGATAAAACCAAGCCTAGGTCGGGGGATTGGGCGGTAATAATAACTTTTCTTCGAAAGGCAGCCATTCATTACCTCTTTGTCCAATCGCAGCAATTTAAAGTGTGAACTGTGTTCTTCTTTTGATATGTAAAAGTCAAATTGTGTTTGTTCCTTTTAAATATGTTTCTATTCACCTTTCCTTTACATTCTTGCAAATATGTATAACAAAATACCTCGAAAAAGCGAAAAGAGGTTTTTCTTTAAGAGATATGGAAAGGAATAAAAATATTAAATTCATTAAACAAAAAAAGGAAGGGCACCAAAAGACTTGATTGATTAAACATAGGAAGGAAGGAAAAGCCAGCCCTAAAAGATACAAACTGTGGGTCCAAAAACCCTATAAATTCGAGAATTCACCCTAAATAGACCCAATGGGGGTTCCAATCCCGATATCCTCGTTAACAGCGGGCAATACTATCACAAATAGAGATTTATTAGACATGTTTAGGTCTCCTCACTCAAGCTGCTGTCGGAACAGTTGTTTAGAATCTGCGGGAGTCTGTCCCAGACGAGCGTCGCCAGTTGAACGTCCTGTTTGGGTGCATCCAGAGACCTCCATAATACCTCCATGGCTCTGTCCGAAAGTGTCGCATCAGTAGACACAATCAACTCCTGAAATCGCAAATCAAAGGATATTCAAGATCCATCTTAGACGTTGACAAACCGCTTCGGTGGTCGCATGGTCCAACACGCTACTTTCGCAGTGGACTAAACTGCCGATGACGGGGAGATCGAGGTTTGTATCTCGGTCGGATGTACCGAGGGTGGTTTATCCAAAAATTATTTTCCACTCTCCTTTCACACAAATGCGAGTACACTTACTCATAAATATAACCTTCTTAATCCCTAAAACCATTAGCGTAGTTAGCACATAAGCGTATAAACCGAATCGGTTGTAAGACGCGGTGCTAGTAAAAAAAGTTGTAGCCACCAAGACGTGAAGTGTAGGCTTACCATATTAATTTGATAAATTAACAGCTGGGCACTTGTTGTTGTGACTGTCCTAATCTTTAAGATATATTATAAGACATATGAAGCTATGACAAGCCTAGCCAGCCGGTAGTGTAAATATATGGCTTGAATAAAAAAAAACTGGAAATAGACTAGAAACAGTAATGGATGTAACGTAAGACACCAAGATGATATTTTCAATACATTTTGAAACATATATAATATAAACACACATATATGATCGATGGGATCCTCAGATCATTAAGGATATTTTTAATTTGATAAAAATAATTAAAATGTGTTTTGCAATTTGTTTTAGAGCTCTAATATTGTTTATTGGTAGTACAAACTTAACAACAAGATTCCAAACTGTTAATTTAACCGTTCGGGTTATACGTTTAAGTACTAATTACGCTAATGAATTAGGAATTGGCAAGGTTGAATTTAGAGGAAGTGAACCCGCATTTGCATGGAGGGAGAGTGGAACACCATTTAGGAAAAACTACCCCTGTTCACCTGACCGAGATTCAAACCTCGATCTCCCCGTCCGTCCTCGGCAGTCGAGCTCAACACGAAACTAGCGTGTTAGCTAACTATGCCACCGAGGCGGGTATTTTTGTATCTCTTAAAATAAAATCTCTTTTCGCTTTTTGAGGTATTTTTTTTTATGTATTTAGAAGAAGGTACAGGAAAGGTGGATAGAAACATGTAAAAGGAACGAACCCAATATAAAAGAGAACACACTTTACGATGACACTGGATAAAGAAATAATGGTTGCCTCTTTTAAGAAAATCAACCATTACCGCCCAATCCCCCGACCTAGGTTTCATTCTATCGGAACTCATCAGGAGCGAGTGTGAAACGCGTAACGCAACTTCCTAAGTTTTCTATCTATCTTTTCCAGTACCTGCTTTAAAATTAACTGAGCTTATAGGATGAACATTATAATGAAAACATTTAGTTATTATATCACTCCATTAAATTTATATTTCCTCTTTTGTTCATCATTTTTTCCTAAGATTCGGATTCGTAGATAAAATTAAAGATTCAAATTTTTTTTTTGACAGCACCGCATCTTACTACCTGTCTGGGTTATACGTTTATATACTAATTAATCTAATGATTTTAGGGATTGGGAAGGTTATGTATAAATAAAGTGTACTCGCATGTGTATGTTCGAGGAGAATAGAAAACCATTTTGGAAAAATTACCCTCGATACACCCGACCGAAACTTCCCATCATCGGCAGTCTAGACTACTGCAAAAGTAGCTCGTTATACCATACAGACAGTGAAGTGGGTATTTGGATTCTTAAAATAATAGATCTAGCTACCCCTCCCAGCCCTCCCCTCCCTACACACTCACGCACGCACGCACGCACGCACACACACACACACACAAAGTTAGATCAAGCATAGAGAATTTGTAAAGAATATTGATTCAGTTTCGTTTAAAAAATGAAAATAGATAAATAATGCCCTTCCCATTCTAAATAAATAGAGGAACATTACAAACCAATAAACAACAGCCGATGACGGGAAATGTTTCCAACAGAGACAGTAATAAACCGTTGTTGTAGTCGATTGTATTCATCCACAGCTTTACCTAAAAGCAAAAAAACTTGTCTGATATAGTTTCTAATAAGCGTGTGCAATATCGAGTTTATTGATTTTGAGTTTTATGTGAAAATAAAAACCTTATAGCCTTCAGTTTTGTTTTGCGTGTTTTAAGATTCACTTCATATTTTTAAAAAAATGTCCTTCGCACATGCCTATCAGTCCGTTTAGGATGCGTATCAGACACCCGGCTCATAGACAGGGGGGTGGCCAACCTCGGCTAAGGCATAAAAACAACGTATCGAAGCTTACCACTTCAATCTGAAGCCAGCAGTCGACCCGAGGGGAACAGAAACTCCAAGATAGCAGAGCTGGATGATGAGTGTACACGCAGGCGACGAAATCGGGCGACTTCCCGTACTTTTCAAACGTAGCCACCACAACGGCGCTCGCCTGCGCGTCTTTCTCCGACTGAAACTTTCCGTCTTCGGGTAAGGTTGGTCTCTAGGGGGAAAAAAACGATATTGGAGTGTTGGGGTATTTAAAGTTTTACAAATTTTTATTATTATTATTTATCACCGCGTCTTACTACCCGTTCGGGTTATACGCTTTAAGTACTAAATACGCTAATAGGTTAGTTATTGGGAAGGTTGAATTAGAGGAAGTGAACCCGCATTTGCATGGAGGGAGAGTGGAAAACCATTTGCCTCCCATTTCACCCGACCGAGAAAGTCTTACAAAAAACAAATTGTGTTATTTGTCTTCAAATTTTGAGCCAAATTGAACGTTTTATTGGCTAAGCTATTAAGTTTTGTTTTTGTGTTCTGTGTCTTATGGAACATCCCTGTTATAAGCATAGTAACAATGTGATAAGGAACGTAGAATTTTAGAGGAAATTCAGCGGGGCAGGTAGGGTATTGATTTTGTGAACTCATTTAGCAAAAAAAAAAACACCAGACACAACTTCAGCACAACGTCTAACTACCTTTCAGGTTGTACGTATATGTGGGATGTGAAAAAAATTATTATTATTAGCACCGCGTCTTACTACCCATTCGGGTTATACGCACTTATGCTAACGTGTAATGGTAGGGTGAATAGTGAGATGAAATGAAGGACCTACAGTTTAACGTGGAATCCGAACCACGGTGGGAGGCCTGGCATTCCCACATTCACAAGATGTCTTGTCAGAGGTGAAGGAAGGGTTTGGTAATCAGAAAAATCTTTGCGGGACCGAGGAGATGTGAAAAAAAAGTAGCCATACTTTACTAATATCGATATTTTCATTCGGTACTAGTAATTTTTTACTCAATACTTTTTTTTATGATAATTTTACTGTTATTAGTACTCACACTCTATTATCAAAAGAAACAACCTACCCAGCCACAAGCTGGAAACAGTTGATGATGATGATGATGATGATGATGATAGCGAAAAAGCATCTTGTTAAAAAAAAAAAAATCTTACTGTTATGATTCTTTCCTTTCGATATTACATCCCTACGCATTATGTATTAATTAATCTAAATGTGCAAAGGATATCAACGGTTGAATTTAGAAGAAACTTACCCGCATATGCGCGGAGGGAGAGTGAAAAAAACTATTTAGAAAAAAAAAAAGTTTCCCTCGATCGAGTTTTGAAGCCTCAATCTCCCCCTTTTTGGCAATCTAGTCTATTGAGAGAGTGACAACTTGGACCGTTCGGCTAAGAGTTAAGTCTTATTAATTCAATTCATGAATTTATATAAATAATGTATTAATAATTAGCGATTACGAAGAATGTTGACCATACGAATGTATATATAAAGACATGTTTCCACAGGATATATTATTTTACATATGGGTAGAGAAGTACAAGCAACCAAGGTGTATAAAATTGATAAATAGGGGTGAAGTGGGAAGGGGGATATTAATGAGGGAGAAATGAGATTGGAGGTTGAGGAAAGTGTAGGAAGGGGGATATTAATGAGGGAGAAATGCAATTGGAGATGAGGAAAGTGCAGGAAGGGGATAATAATGAGGGAGAAATGAGATTGGAGTTGGAGGAAAATGCAGGAAGGGGATACAAGTGTGGGAGAAATGAAATCAAGGCGAGAAAGAATGGCGGAAGGAACGGAACGAGAACATAAGACATCCTAAACACGCCCCTGGTATCGGGCGACTCACAGCAACAATGAGCCACAAGGCCTTGAAGACTGGGACAAACTCCTTGTCGGACCGGAAGTGGATGGTGCGGAGGGGCAGGACCAGGGCGGAGATGTTAGGGAAAGATCTGGAACAAATATAGGACACGAGGTTCAGGACAAGATTGAGACAAACAGGACACAAGAGGATGCTTTATTATTCCGGGATCACAATCGACTTAATGTTTCATAAGGATGAGGCCCTCGAATTCTTAAGGTATTTGAAATAGGCACGTATTTATAATTCAGATCCTTGATTAAAAAAAAATCTCAATTTTTCAATTAAAAACACAACAAAACACAAAATTATGTTTAAAAATAAGGTGACGCAATGGCTAAATGATTTTATAATAAAGGAAATTGATAAAACTAAAGAAAAAGGAAAAATAAACGAATAAGAGTAAATTTGATGAAGAACGCCCACCTAGGGAAATAGTAAAAGAATGTGGGAAGAATCCAATTTCACAAAGGTGACATCTTCTTCCTTTCTTTTGTCTTCTATAGTAGAAGTAGTCACACACATATTTTAACACAAATATAATAATATTTCGGGATTGTTGCTTTTATCAAACACAAAGAATAATATATTTAGCACCGCTCTTACTACCCGTTCGGGTTATACGCTTTAAGTACAAAATTACGCTAATGGATTAGGAATTGGGAAGGTTTAATTAGAGGAAGTGAACCCGAATTTGCGTGGAGGGAGAGTGGAAAACCATTTAGGAAAAACCACCCCCAGTTCACCCGACCGAGATTCAAACCTCAATCTCCCCGTCCTCAGCAGTCGAGTCAACACGACAAAGCTTAGCCAACTACGCCACCGAGGCGGGTCAAACACAAAGAAGAAAGAGTAAACTTGACACAAGTTTTATCAATTTCTTTATTATAAAACACATAATTATATAATTTTCGGGTACGTTGTGTTTTTAACTGTGAGCTTTGAGGCCTACAGTTTTCTGGTATTATATAAGCCTTTCCTTCTATCCTCTTTTCAATGTTTTTCAAAAATAACCATTTGGCGTCATTTATCTCTTGGTGTTATTTTATAAAAAACTTGATCTTGTCTCGAAAGTTAAAAAAAGAATCTCAAAAATTCGATAAATAAATAAAAAGGAAATTATGGCTCTAATAAATGAAAAAAAACCAAGCCGGGAATTTATTATTTCCAATAACACCGTAATTACCCAAAAATAGGCTGAATTCTCCCCCCCCCTTCCCACCCAAACAACCCTTATTAAGAAATATTTTGGTTATAAATATTGTTTTTCAATATCAACTTGATAATAAAAGCTGTTACACTACAAAATTAACTTATAAAAGGTGTTCATTGTAACTCTACCTATAACTATTTTATTATTTCATTAAAAATGTGTGTGGTTATATCTTGAATATTTAAACGAACTATAAGAAATATAAAGAAAACGCCAGCTCAAATGTCAAAAAGGAACTTTATAAACTTTTTAATTATTTTAATAAACATAATTTACATTTTTGTACATTCAAGGACATTTCGTGTCTTGATACTTTTTTTATATTCCCGTCTTGAGATCATCTCGAATTGAAAATTGGTTCTCGAATATCCCTAATGAATACATTAAAATAAATATACTAAATAATTTAGAGGTTAGATAAGGCCCTTGCCATGAAAATTGGACCGTAGAATACTGATATGGGTTCATGCCCGAAATAATTATAGAAAAAAATTTACCACCAGACCCGAAAACATTAATTTAGCACATTAATCTATAAATGGATTATAACAAAAGAAAGAAATGCAGTTACTATTTCTATTTTCTCTAGTTATATATTTTTTTATCCCCAAACTTCAGATTAGTAAAAAATAGCGTAGTTTACCCAAATATTGATTTTAAAAAAATTAGTATTTTGGGAATAATTCTCACCTGTGTGTATATTGGATTAAAAAATAATAATATACCACCGACGCAATATAAAGAGGCCTCCAACCATATTTTTACTCAGTAGATGCGGTAAAAACTCCAGGCTGCTGAGGAATTCCTTGACTCCTTGGTGGATGGACGTTCTGAACAGGCGACTACTATCAGTATTTCCCAATTTGAGATACTTTGCGGACAAGTCGTACAGAAGTTCCCCCAAGATGAACAAGCATAGCTCAGACAGCCAACTGTCTTTCCTGGAAAATAAAATCAATAACGAGAATTTAAATATATTTTTTATATTAAATTTTCTTTTATACCTGGATATGGGAATCAAACTCAAGACCTTTGGCTCAGTATACCAATTTCTCCAGGAATCGTCCAGTGTTCTTTAGAGGCAGAGTCTTTTATGGACGTGTGGAAAATCGTCAGCTACAAGTGAGCGAATCTAAAGTTTATGAGCTATCATATAACGCAACCACCTTCGATTCGAAAGGGCTTTATCATTTCAATAGTACAACATTGAAAAATGCACATCATAAGATGAATTATAGACCCAAATTATTGTGGTTTTTTAGAATTTTAAGAGATTCAACGCCTTAGCTCAGTCGGTAGCATGTCTGTTTACTGAGCTAAGGGTCCCGAGTTCGATTCCCGACATGGTTGAAATGTGGGTTTACCCTTTGAACAATGATGAATTAACGGGTGTGGAACTGGATGTTGTGGCGTTCCTCGTCTTAAGTTGTAATATAAGACATATGAAGCCATGACATGCCTAGCCAGCTGGGAGTGGGAAAATATATGGCTTGAATAAAAAACTGACAACTGGCTGGAAACATTAAAGGATGTAAAAGATGTTAAGCTATTTAGCTGAGATTGCTTAGATGAATACTAACAAATACAAAACAACAAAACTTTTAACATTACACAAGTTTGATATCTACTATAACAAACAAAACACTACTTCCTATGGCCCTATACAATATATTATTATTATTATTATTATTATAATTAGCACCGCGTCTCACTACCCGTTCGGGTTGTACGCACTTACGCTAATTTGTAATGGTAGGGTGATTGTGAGATGAAATGAAGGACCTACAGTTTAACGTGGGATCCGAACCACGGTGGAGGCCTGGCATTCCCACATTCACAATGATAATACACGTCTTGTCAGAGGTGAAGGAAGGGTTTGGCAATCAGATAAATTTGTGCCGGGACCGAGGATTGAACCCCGGACCCCCAGCACAGAAGTCTTGACACCTTACCCCCTAGACCACCAGGTCACCCACTATTTACTATTAATTATATGTTATTCATGAACATAAACCAGGCCTAATAGATTACTTTATTCCAGCCCAGTTGTCCGCTAGTTTTAGCAGATAGTCCAAAAAACCTCTGTTAGCCAGACCACTCGACAATTTGAAATGATCCAGTGATGTGTGCGACCTCTTGAGCATGGTTTCTAACAGAATCAGATAAGAAGTGTACATCTTGGTAGGCGAGCTGATTATCCCTTCATCCTGAAAAAAAAAAAAAAAAAAAATTGGGAACAATGTTGTTATATTTGGGAGAAGGTACAAGAAATGTGATTATTATTAAGTGTTCTGTCTTAAAACAGGTCCAGTCATTTTGTCAAGCCGCATAATGGTCCCTGTTCTCTGCCTACAGATCCTGGAATTTATTTCCTTCAAGTTATCTAATATTTTAATCTTCCTTCTTCATAACCTCCTCTTTCCCTCAACCTCACATTCAACGATGCTATGAAGAAGAAAGTTCCTCCAAAGGATATGTCCGATCCGGCTTGCTCCATATCGAAGAATCACGAACAAAATAGTTTGTTTTATCACTCACTCTTCTTAGGGACGACATAAATGGGAACAAACACATTATGGCTTTTACGATGAAAGGAAGAACACAGTTAACACTTTACACTGCTGCCACTGGACAAAGAGACAATCGTTGCCTCTTGAAGAAAATTGATCGGTACCGCCAAATCCCCCCCCCCCCCCGACCTAGGTTTCGTTCTATCAGAACTTATTGAGAGGGAGTGTGAAAAGGGCAATACAACTTCCTAAAAGAGGAACATAAAAAAACTCAAAAGGGAGGTAAAGGAAAGAGGTAAAAATAAGATATGACACTTAGAAAGGAACCTGTAAAAGGAATTACATAAACAACAAAAACAGGAAATGGACGCTAATGTATATTGTTATTTATATAATGAAAAGCACTTTTCACTTTATGGAGTACATTTTGTTATATCTGGAAGAAAGCACAAGAAAGATGGATATAAACATGAACAAACACAATTTCGAAACAACGGTCACCCTACAAATATTGCCTGTAGAACATGTTAGCTGTTACAAGTAGAAATAGAATTGGAAATGAAGATGTTCGAAAAAGGTTTGGGTTACAGGGAGTACATGAGATAGTAGAGGAAGTAAGACTGAGATGGTATGGACATGTAATGAGTATGTTGGAGTACATGATATGGTAGAGGAAGCAAGACTGAGATGGTATGGGAATGTAATGAGGATGTTGGAGTACATGAGATAGTAGAGGAAGTAAGACTGAGATGGTATGTTCATGTAATGAGGATGTTGGAGTACACGAGATAGTAGAGGAAGCAAGGATGAGATGGTATGGACATGTAATGAGGATGTTGGAGTACATGATATGGTAGAGGAAGCAAGACTGAGATGGTATGGGAATGTAATGAGGATGTTGGAGTACATGAGATAGTAGAGGAAGTAAGACTGAGATGGTATGGGAATGTAATGAGGATGTTGGAGTACATGAGATAGTAGAGGAAGCAAGACTGAGATGGTATGGACATGTAATGAGAATGTTGGAGTACATGAGATAGTAGAGGAAGCAAGGATGAGATGGTATGGACATGTAATGAGGATGTTGGAGTACATGAGATAGTAGAGGAAGTAAGACTGAGATGGTATGGACATATAATGAGGATGTTGGAGTACATGAGATAGTAGAGGAAGCAAGGGTGAGATGGTATGGACATGTAATGAGGATGTTGGAGTACATGAGATAGTAGAGGAAGTAAGGATGAGATAGTATGGACATGTAATGAGGATGTTGGAGTACATGACATAGTAGAGGAAGTAAGACTGAGATGGTATGGACATATAATGAGGATGTTGGAGTACATGAGATAGTAGAGGAAGCAAGACTGAGATAGTATGGGCATGTAATGAGGATGTTGGAGTAAATGAGATAGTAGAGGAAGCAAGACTGAGATGGTATGGACATGTAATGAGGATGTTGGAGTACATGAGATAGTAGAGGAAGGAAGGTTGAGATAGTATGGACATGTAATGAGGGTGGATAAGGAGAGGGTGCCAAAGAGAATGTTGGAAATGAAGTATGTAGGAAAAGGACTGCAAAGGAGACCGAAGGAAGAGAAGGGAGGAGCAGATAACAGAAAGTGGGAGGATAAGAATGGTAGCAATTAAATGAGGAAGAATGGTGGAAGAATAAAGGAAGATGGAGGAATTTCACTTGACTGATTCGGCCACAGTCTGGAAACGGTTGATGGTGGTGATGGTTATGATGATGAAAATTAGACAAAAGGTTGGAGTGATGAACCATTCATCACGAAATAATATTTTAAAATCAAATCAAATCAATTAAGCTATTTAAAATCTTACCACAATGTAGCATGTAAGGGTGTTGAGGGTAAAGTCAAGTATAAAACTAAATATATCCCTTTGCAGTTCACGGTACACCTCCATGTTAGAAGGATCGCACGGGGTAGTTTGATCTTTTTTCCCGTCAAAGTCGATTGACGAGAATAATCTGAAAGCATTAATGACCTTATCAAATACAATGAAATAGGCGATAGAGTTACTAATATTTCACAAAAAAAAAGAGTTGATGTAGAATAAGAAATATTTAGTGGATCAAATTTATTTTTTAACATTTTTGATTTATTCCTATTCTAAATTGAAAAAAAAAATTATACAAGGACACAATAATCAAACCCAAGACCCCCGGCTTAGTGTGTCCATTCTCTACCATCGATCTAAACGGGATACGGTTTATTCTTCACTCAATTTTAAGATAGTCTTTGTGATAGACGTGTGAAAGAATCGTTAGCAATGATCATTAATATCACAGCCACTGGTATCTCGGGTGTTAAAGAAAGAGTTGGAAGGGGGAGGGTAGTTTAGTTTCAAACAAACAAACATAAGTGATTGACATCTTGACTGAGACTTTTTTTTAAAATTACACATTGGGGTTAGAACTGCAAAGCAGGATAGAAAAATAATAATAAAAAGATACAAAAGCATTTTGAGTCTATCAACGAAAAGTGAAAACAGTTCACACCTTACACTGCTGCCAATGGAGAAATATTTCTCGCCTCTCAATACTTCAACACTTTTTATTCCATCAAACTATTCAGAATAAAGTTGGAAACTAACTAAACAAACTTACTAAGTAAAGATGGAAGATACTGCAGTGTTAATGTGTATGAATTTGTTAGTTTGTGTTGGTAGGCCTGCAAGAAATATTGAATTATATAAACAGGGCCCTATAAAAAAAAGACACCATATTTAAATAAGGCTAAAAATATGAACCAAAACTTATAACTGCATACGACTAAATAAAACACTGACTTTTTTTAAATGTAAGATGCAATGAAAATCCTTTTACAACTAAACTCTTGTATTATGTTGAATATAATATTGATTTACAAATATCTGCTTCAGAAGTAATAGCTATCTCCTCCCAACGCAACCCTCTCCAGTCTAGTTGTAGTCTCACCAGGAATGTGTATTTACAACTAAACCCTTGTATTCTGCTGAATATAATATTGATTTACAAATATCTGCTTCAGAAGTAATAGCTATCTCCTCCCAACGCAACCCTCTCCAGTCTAGTTGTAGTCTCACCAGAATGTGTATTTTACAACTAAACCCTTGTATTCTGCTGAATATAATATTGATTTACAAATATCTGCTTCAGAAGTAATAGCTATCTCCTCCCAACACAACCCTCCAGTCTAGTTGCAGTCTCAACCAGAATGTGTATTTTACAACTAAACCCTTGTATTCTGCTGAATATAATATTGATTCACAAATATCTGCTTCAGAAGTAATAGCTATCTCCTCCCAACGCAACCCTCTCCAGTCTAGTTGTAGTCTCACCAGGAATATGTATTTTTACAACAAAATACATAATTATTCAACATGAATGCCTAAAATTGATCCAAAATGCTAAAAATGAGGCAACATAAGAATATAAGACCTTAAATTCTGAAATGACAAAAATGAGCAAGAATCAAAATAAAAAAAAAGTATACATTTCTACAGCCATGTAATCATGAAGAGTGTGTGAGCTAAAAAGAAATTCGGGACCTAAATATAACATTCTTACACAATAGTAGACGATGCAATGTTACTTGTCACAATGACGGTTCTGTAAAACATTGCGTCCGTGTCTTTGTAAGGATTGATGGATGTCAATGTTGTGGCGAGTTTGGTCAGGCAGATTTTGACGGTGTCCGCCAGGATGCGCCACAGTGTGTTGGACAGCTTGTGGTTGACGACACTGCTCAATAAGTATCCAGCAGTCACGAGGAACTCTTTCTCGACATGACCTGGGGCGCGAAGCATCTGGTTGACGGTTGACAAGACTCTTCTCACGTCGAAAATTGAGTCGAACACTTTCTCACAGTGTAATGCACCATTGAATCTGAAATTACCAAAAGTATACAATGTCAAAAAATATTAATTATATATTTATATCAAAGCACGAAACTTCCGGTTGCCAGGTCGTCTTTGGCAACCAAAAATTTGGGTCTAGCGATTGAAATTTTGTATTTTAGAATGTGTTTCAAACACACCCTAGCTATATAGGCTCAGATTTGTGTATCTCAAACCAACGTGTTTAAGTTCTTTGGAAAGCGCACGCTTTCAAACCAAGATTGCAATCTATATCAATAGATGTGAGACCCGCCTCGTGGCGTAGTTGGCTAACACGCATGTCGTGTTGAGCTCGACTGCTGAGGACGGGGAAGATCGAGGTTCGAATCTCGGTCGGGTGAACTGGGGTGGTTTTTCCTAAATTGTTTTCCACTCTCCCTCCACGCTAATGCGGGTTCACTTCCTCTAATTCAACCTTTCCAATTCCTAATCCAATAGCGTAATTAGTACTTAAAGCGTATAACCCGAACGGGTAGTAAGACGCGGTGCTAAATAATAATAATAATAATAATAATAATAATAATAATAATAATAATAATAATAGATGTGAGTATAACTCTGTTTTCAACACCTCAGGTTGGTCTCCCAAAGAAAAAAATTCTTCGCTTTGGGATAGAAGAAATAAAGAGGCTCTTCATGTACTTGAACCCAAGCCTGTTCAATAAGATAGTGGATCTTCTGTTACCAGAGTGGACAGAATACAAACTTTTGTTCTATTTATCGACTTTGACTCGGACGCTAGAGAAAATTCATTGTGAAAAGTGTTCATCAAGATTCCTCAATTTACTCCCAGATTTTTATATTTTGTGCTGTTATACCAGTGAGCACGGCTTCATATGAAAGAGGCTTCCGCTGCCATGACAGACTCGAAACGGCTTACAGGAACTCTCTCAAGCTCTGGGGCACTATGGACGATGATTTGTTCAGAATTTCTGTAAATGAACCCTTCCTGAACAAGAGTTTGACCCAAATGTTGCGATTGACGAGCGGTAATTCAGTACAGAAAGGCAGCGATACTCAAAATATAAAGTGCTAAAGTACATACATTAAAAAAAAAATTGTTTTTATATTTTTCATAATCATGAATATAAAATAGTGGTGACCAAAAATTTTAGTTCAGCTAGTGTCTTCAGACTTGAAATTTCATGCCCTGATTTATATTTATTTTGTTGGTGCAAGTTAGGTCTTTCTATCTCTAATATGAAATTAATGTTAATTTTTTGAACCATAAACAAAAATAAAATAAAAATATTTCAGGGAATGTTTTTCTTCAAAATTATATAAAAAAAAAGTGTTTAAATTCTAGTTTTTCATAATTTTAAATAACCAATTCATACAAGAAGAGACCAAGATGGTATTGGTCATGTAATGAAGACAGAAAAGTAAAAAGGATCAAATAAAATTATAGAGATGAAGCATGTAGGAAAAAGACCGCTAGGGAGACAAAGAAAAAGATGGAGGGAGCAGATAACAAAAAGTGTGCAAGTGAGAGAAGAAGAATGAAAGTGGTTAAATGAGGAAGAATGGTGGAGGGATGGAGGAAGATGGAGGCATTTTACTTGACTGACCCGGCCAGACGCCGAAAATGATGATTTGATAAATAATAATAATAATATTTAGCACCCGTCTTACTACCCGTTCGGGTTATACGCTTTAAGTACTAATCACGCTAATGGATTATGAATTGGGAAGGTTGAATTAGAGGAAGTGAACCCACATTTGCGTGGAGGGAGAGTGGAAAACCATTTAGGGAAAACCACCCCCAGTTCACCCGACCGAGATTCAAACCTCGATCTCCCTGTCCTCAGCAGTTGAGCTCAACACGACAAGCGCGTTAGCCAACTAAGCTACCGAGGCGGGTTTGATGGTGATTTATAAATCTACTGTATGTTTATTTTTTGATCCGGCCCACCTAGGAGACTCAATATCCTAAAGTGGTTTAGGTTCGACCACAGATGCCCAGGTGGGAGTAAGAAACTTAAATATAGCTCTAAGATTACATTTTTTAAATGTTTTACAATATTTTTATATTAAATAATTTAAAAAAAATCCTTGGAAATGAAATCAAGTAGATGTATATTTTAAGATCACTTGTGGCATATAATTGATCCTAAGCCCCTATTTAAGATAATTTCACCGACCTGTGGAATATGTCAGCAATCAGCCCAACCACGGGACTCAAAATTCTCGTCGGTTTGTTCAATCTTAAGAGCGTGTTGGTGGTTCGCAACAGGCACTCCGACACATACACCGCATGACTCCCGGAGAAGAACTTGGGGTCATCGATGAGTATTTCAAAACATTGTACAGCGTAGCTAAAAGAAAAATATGTGAAAATACAATTGAGTAGAGTTGTTCTCGATCGCACAGTTAAAAAAAGAAAAGAAAAAAGGGAATTGACTAAATATGAGCAGCGACCCAAGATGGTAATATTAATCTCAGCTGTTACCTGTAGTAGAATGCAGGTCTATGGGGGCCTTAACTTGGTTTATCGGCATGTTTATAAGTATCTATCATTTTTTATGGAAAAGTTTGTTATGTTCAAGAACTAACTTTAGTCACAACTAACAGGTGTTTTTTTTAAAAGGTTTTATAATAAATAGGTCTGTTTATAATCTGAACACCTACTTAAAGATGTACCACTTTGGAGTTGTTCATAAACTATGTACACATACAGTTGCCCCATGGCTTCTTTGGTGCTGACTGACAGCTTTAAAAAGTTAACAGACCCAATTATGTATCCTACGCCGAACCAGATGATCTGCAAAAACATGTGTTTAGCATCTGTCACTTTTTGACGGTCAAAATTTAGGTATATACCTAAATGTTGACTGTCAAAAGTCAGCTGTGAGCTGTCAGTCAGCACCAAAGAAGCCATGGGGCTACTGTAGCAATGGGAGGAGAGGGAGGCAGAATAATGTTCGGCACAATCAAGCGTGACGAAGGTGGAGAACTATGCGTAGGCTACATATAAACAAAGATCCATTGAACAACTTTTATTGTCAAGCTTAGTTAACACTTACAGACTCGTTTCAATAAAATGACCAGTTCAAAGACTCTACCATTAAGAATGGGTATTTAAATTGGAGAAAGGAAGTAAAAAAAAAAAAATATGTTTATTAGAGTAAGTAGCAACTTTCTGGTTTAAATAAGTGTGTCCTCTTAAGAGATGGAACACTTTAATCTTTGAATCCTCTAATATTTGAGATATTCAAGAATAGTGAAAATCTCAAAATATTATCTAGAATACAATTTATGTTTAGTTTATGCAATTAATAAAAGGAATTATATTATACTTGTGTAGTTGGGAGGATAATAAAGAAAAGAAAAAAAAGAGGACAAAATGTATTAATATACCGTAATTAATTTGATATAAAAGTTTTCTCTTTATTGTTTATAATGTAAAAGACTAGACAAACAAAAAAATATTATTTGTCAGAGCACCATACCTTGGACAAAATTATTTTGAATTCCATTTTAAATAATTACACTTTAAACTTAAAATGTGATTTAAGGATTCGAAAGAAGATTTAAGATTCTGATTCCAGAACTAGATTATTCGACCCACCTCTAGTTAACTTATTTTAAAAATTAACGAAATACAGTCGAGCCTCTAAAGTTCTATATCAGTGGTTCTCAAAATGTGGCCCGCGGACCACCGGTGAACCCGTGATGTGCCAAGTGGTTCGCAGACAGGACCTTTTTAGGGATAATATTATATGAAAGAGTTTCTTTATATAGTGTAAGAATGACACACTAAGTTGACTTAAATTTTTCTAGTAAAACCTCCACTGGTCTCTATTATGAAGAGAATGGCACGAACCCCAAGCAGGATTAAGGTTACTTGCACCAGTTTGTTCAAAATTGGCCTGACTTTGTCGCAGCCATGACAGTCGAGAACTGAGAATGTTGAACTACGCTATTACCACCGTCAATCATTTTTTTATTTTTTAAATCGAGAGTCTCATCTTTATTTTTTTTTTCGTAGGCCTATGGCCCATTTGACCGGGAGAGACTTTTACACCCAGGTTCGGTAACCTTATTTGTTGACTATTCACCGCTCTGTTGGCAGACATTACCCAGGGTACACCATGAGAGGTTGTCTACAAGTCATAACCGCAATGAGATGATGGTAGTTATTATGTTGTGGAGTCTTAAACCTAACTTAAACCTAATTAACCAAACCCTGGTGACCGTTGGTAATATTCCCCTAAAGGGAAAAAAATATACCAAAAGTATCAAACAGGGAATCAAACCCAGAACCCTTATGCTCGTAGACAGGAACACTATCTACTACAGCACAGGGTCGGTTACTTTTCTGCTGTCAGTTACTATTACTTCTATGGTGAACGAACTTTAGGCTCATTACTTTAAACATTTCATTTGAAAATAGAACAGTATTTAGATTGTGTTTCATAGGAAATACATTAAAAAATATATACATTTTAAATTATATAAAATTAGTCCTAAGAAGTTATGATTTTATTTTTAAAGATTGTGATGGGAAAGGGGGGGGGGAGGGATCTATTAGAAGGCCCAAAGTATCCACTAAAAAATATAAGTCTTAAATGTCTATTACTAAGTACTGTTTAGGTTACATGTATTACTTACGACAAGAATGGAGCATGAATTTTTGTCATGGTTTCCGCCAAACTTTCTGCGACATCTTCTTTCAGCAAGCTTTCGGATAGACTTGGTCTTGCTCTCAAATTCTCAAGAAGAATTTGAGCCGCGTGGACCTTTAAAAGCAAAACTCATAATAAGGTTTATGTAGCCTATCAGAGATTGGTGGATTATGAAAGCCTAAAGCGGGATTTTGGTAGGATTTTTTTTTTAGAAAATACAAACATATTTGTTATTGCTTTCCTAAAATTATTATTGGTATAATATATTATTAGTAGCCTACTCTAGATATGACAATTTTATAAGTAGACCCTTTTCCCCCAATAAACGATATATCTACATAAAGATCACATGACATGACGTGAAAATTATTGTTTAAGGAGATTTTGGTAAGTTTCTTTTAAAAAATCTGACTGTAGTCTCAACTTACATATTTGTATCTAGGCCCAATGTAAAATTAAAAATAAACATATAATGCTTTTAAACTTAACCATACATTTAAAGTAATATAATTAATATTGAAATTATTATTTGATTGTGTAGCTTAAAAAACATCATAGACACTGAACTGAAAAAGAAACCTTAGACATAACTTTCTACAAACCTGTCTCGCATTATTTCTGAAGAGGAAGAGTTCTTTTAGCTTTTTTGACAGAGTTGAAGGACTGTCCAAGCTATAATTATGTAGTGGCATTAAAAATAGCTTATAAACAAATTCAAACAAACAATCACAGGTATTAACAAAGTTTACAACTAATAGTAGACAAAATATAAATGTCTAAGCCTACGTCTACGTTGTAATATGTTATTTGTCTTTTGCTTGATTGATACTTTACTGATGTGTATATTTTAAATTATGTATTTTTTAAATAAAAGTTCGTCAATACAGTAGTTTTCAAACACGTTTTAATTATTGTACTTAAATTTAAAATAGTTTGGAGTTTCAAGAACATTTTTAAATTTCGAACACGATTCACATGAACAAAAAACAAACTAGTTAACAAGATGACCACCACAACAGCGTAAAATGTTTTCAATATCGTAAAAATCCACTATAGACATTAGACATTCATTCGGGCTATTGTTTATGAGTATATAAATACTCAAATTTTACATCTGAATTGAAAATTTGTAATTTCAGGATATGACACGTATAAATGAAATAATCAGGTGCAAAGAATTCTTTCTACCATATGTTCCATATAATATACGCGTCTTACTACATTTTTTTAATAAAGCTGTTAGCTACCATACTTCCCATGGCGATTCGATTCTCGGAAAATATGAAAGTAATCCCGAAACCTAAACGTAGCCTATGGGCGTAATAGGTAAATAATCTGAAGGGGAAACTCCAAAAATATTAACTATGCGCTAAACGTTTCACATCGAGATTATACAAAAACTGTTAGGATCACAAATAAAACTATAAAAACAGTTTTTGTATAAAATGTTATATTCTATTTTTTGTCTTAAAAGTTTAATAAACACTGATAATTTGAATGGTTTATGTTATAATTGAAAAAAAAAAAGTTTTACGGCTCTATTCTTTCAAGATGGCAAATGTAAAATAACCTTTTGAGAGTGGCACTAAATTCTAATTTACTACCGCAAAATTATACTAATACCTATGTAACATTTCATGTTAGTGTCAAAGTGAACGATTGCTATGCTTAGCAACTCCATTAAATTATGCCTAGGTTAGGCTAGGTTTAGGGATTATTTTCATATCACTCTCAGGCTACTCTAGGTTAGGTTTAATTCTGTTTGGCACCCCGGGCAGTCGCCTGGTTCACATGACCCTTAAGCCACCGCTCCTATCATCCAATGTTTGCAATAAAGAACATTTTGTTAGCTGTCACTTATATACATTCTGTAGATGAGGTGTATAGTACCCCGTCAAACATTGAGTTTGAAAAAAATTATCATTGAGTCTATTCTATATTCCTCTTACTATCACTTATAATTCTTCACTTTGTGTGCTTTGGCAGCTTTAAGTGAAGCCCTCTTCCATTCTCTAGCCAATCAATAATATTGGTGATCCGTCTCGATGGTGTAGTTAACTAATGCGCTAGTTTCCTGTCGAGCTCGACTACCAAGGACGGGGAGATCGAGATTCGAATCTCACCCGGGCGAATTGGGGGTGGTTTTTCCTAATTGATTTTCCAGTCTCACTTCATGCAAATGTGGGTTCACTTACTCTAAATTCAACCTTCCCAATTCCTAAGCCCATTAGCATAATTAGTATTTAAGTGTATAACCCGAACGGGTAGTAAGACGTGGTGCTAAATAAAAAATATTATTGGTCTTTAATAAGATATTTTAATTGAATAGTGTATGCATAGTTCGACAAATATTCGACTAGCTGCTGATTTACAATTAAATTAATATGAAATAATATTTACAGTTAAAATATTGAGTGGAAGTAATAAAAATCTTCTGATGGAATCATACAATAACGATTTAAGCTCTTTAGTGTTGGGAAAATTTTATTTTTGGTTTTAATTTGGAATAAGTATTTAAGTAAAGCAAAAATTACTAAACTCTTATCAAATTTATTTAAATTGCTTGTTTATTACTAATTTTTAGTTTAGCTATTTGTTTTGAGAGCTTTCGACATGGTCTTTAATATGGCGGTGCCATTTGAAATTATTTTGTAAAACAATGAGTTTGGAAGGGAGCATTTTTATTAACCTCAAGAATGGTGACCTGGTGGTCAAGGGGTAAGGTGTCAGACTTCTGTGCTGGAGGTCCGGGACTCAATCCTCGGTCCCGGCACAGATTTATCTGATTACCAAACCCTTCCTTCACCTCTGACAAGACGTGTATTAATCACATCTTGTGAATGTGTGGAATGCCAGGCCTCCACCGTGGTTCGGATCCCATGTTAAACTGTAGGTCCTCCATTTCATCTCACAATCACCCTACCATTACACGTTAGCGTAAGTGTGAATAACCCGAACGGGTAGTAAGACGCGGTGTTAATAATAATAATAATAATAATAATAATTAACCTCTAGGGGATCTTCCGAACGGGTAGTAAGATGGGGTGCCGGGGTGCATAAAACAATATTTATTTTATACCTCATGTTATCCTCTGATGTCCTAATACGAGTACATCACTAAAATTCTCATTATATTTGACCCAAAAACTAGACTGAGGGATCGATCCATCTATCTGTGTGTGACATAATAAACGAATGAACTACTTCGAAGTTATCCCTTTTAAGATACCTCTTGGTATTCTCTGGTGTCCTGGTACCTCACAACAAATTTTCACGTTCCTGAGAAGTTATAATTCCAAAATTATTACCAAGCAATCAATCTGTGTGTGATAGTTTTTTTTACACCTCCTTGAAGTGTCTGATGACCTAATACGTCACAAAAATCTTTAATTGTTTCTGAGTATTAAAAACCAAAGGAAATGGCAGAGAGAGAGAACCCTTATTTCCTCAGAGATACAATCTGTATCTATCTAGTAGTTATTTAGTTATTATTATCAATGTTTTAAATGCTTACATGAATTCAAGGACCAACACTAATGTTTTTAGGATATCCTTTATTTTAATTGAAGCCATTGCTAGAAATGTATTCTCAAATTTAAGTCCATTTGATACCTAAATTTTATAGGTAGATAGTTATTATTTTCTTTGGCCAAACTTTAGTTTAAAAAAAAAAGGTGAATCTGCCCGTTCGGGTTATACGCTGATCCCATTATTATTAATTAAAAATTTTTTTGTGGGAAAATTTCATAATTTTTTTTCAATAAATTATTTTATCCCTTAACCACTGATCTACACATTTTATTCCATGCTGCAATTTTATTTACTCCATCTTTGTACTCTTTTTATATTAATATTGAACAGATCGTTTTTCTGTCACATGTGTTTTATTGGGCAGTGTTTAATCGTAGAACTAGACTGTACCCAAATAGTCTTATGCATCGTCGCCCTGACTCGTGCACTTGATAATTGCATTGTCAATCATGTGGACAAGTGTATATCTGACAAAATAGTAACAAAGGATGCCTCTGCGTCTGCTCAAGGTCACCGTGGCTATGGCATTTGTTTTAGTATTATCGTTTCGTCTACTAGAGCACTGACTTACATTTTACACCAATTTAAATATGGATGTCATTTATATAGTTCCTAAAATCTTCGGTTGGAAGCAGCACTGCAGGCCCAAGAGTGTTGCAGTTCAAATAGTTTGATGCAGTCTTCGCTATGAACAGTGCGAAAAGTGTAAAATCATCAACACTGTATCAAGTCTAAAACTCAAGGGTCCGACTAGGAAGCCTTAAGCTTTTCAGATACAACCTTTGGCACCATCTGTATGCTCGAAAGAGATTGAGTGAAACAAAAGATGGAGTTGAGACAAATAAGAGTTGATTTGCTGAAAATCTTCATCGCTCGGACCCACCTCGGTGGCGTAGTTGGCTAACGCGCTTGTCGTGTTGAGCTCGACTGCTGAGTACGGGGAGATCGAGGTTCCAATCTCGGTCGGGTGAACTAGGGTTGGTTTTTCCTAAATGGTTTTCCACTCTCCCTCCACGCAAATGCGGGTTCACTTCCTCTAATTCACCCTTCCCAATTCCTAATCCATCAGCGTAATTAGGTCTTAAAGCGTATAGCCCGAACGGGTAGTAAGACGCGGTGCTAAATATTATATTATTCATCGCTCGGCCTCTGTTACAAGTGGAGAAAAGTTGTGTTGCTGCCCAAGTGTGAATAATGTTTGCATTACAAAGTATATTCTCAGTCATTGTTGAAACAAAATATTAGCAGCTCATGTGGCCCTAACCTTAGTTCAGTTCTTATTACACCAGCGTACTAGATTATTTTATACCAAAACTCTCATTCATCTTTCAATCTTTCATAGCTCAGTCCATTGGCTTGTTCAAGTTCAGCTTTATACAGTAAGCCCCATGGCTTCTTTGGTGCCGACTGACAGTTCACAGCTGACAGCTTTGAAAAGTTACCAGACCAAATTATGTATCCCTACGCTGAACCATATGATCTGTAAAAACATGTGTTTAATAACTGTCACGTCTGACAGTCAAAATTTAGGCATAATACCTAAATGTTGAGTGTCAGAAGTCAGCTGTGAGTTGTCAGTCAGCACCAAAGAAGCCATGGGGCTACTGTAGCTATTGTTTCGCTGTGGTACGTATTTATCCACCCAATAAATTTTACATGTTTTCCAAAATAGCTTCCTTAAGCAGCTGGAAAAGTGTATAGAGAGGAACAGCATGGATTTATAGTTTATTTTAAAACTATAAACTCCCTGCAATTAAATAACTATCCACCCCATTGTCCCCAAACAGCCGTACTTTTACCTCTTAAGGGCATTCAAAGGATTTCAGGTGGTACATGGTAAATTTTAGTTGTCATAAATTGTGTCTTTCAATAGCTGGCCTATTAAATAAATAAATTCAGATAATACCAAGTTGTGGATTTTTATAAGCCTTATTTTCCTCGGTCAGAGATACATTTAGCTTGTCACTGAAGCGTTATTTAAATTAGGAATGACAAATACTTTTCTGGATGGCAGTTTTTTGCTCCTTTATTTTTTATGAAGAGCTAGAAGGGTTATATTGGCTAGACCATGGTCTCAAAAGTAGTATGCATCTTTAGATTTGGGGGGGAAAAAAGTTTTAATCAATGTTTAAAATGGCCACTTTTCTTTAAAAAAATATATATTTGTTTGAACTATTTTCAATATTAAAAATTTATTATTTATTTTGTGTTGTGTATCTGCAATTTTCAGGTTTTTCCTCATTTTTTTAACTAACTAAATAACAAAAAAGAATTTTTTTTATTGGAAACATTTTATTAAATGGTACAATTTTTTTAATTTTTTTTTTAAGTTTACAAAGCTTCGGCAAACTTTACAAAGAGCCACAAAAATATACACTCTTTAAATTAATTATCTGAACATACATTGTACATTGCAAATTGTCTTATATAACAAAAAGACTTTGTAATAATTTAGTGTAAAATTATGTTCATACTTTATTTAATTGAACACATTTTTTTTTTTTTAGTATATTAGTGTACACTTTAACAAAACTTGTACTCTATACATTAATATCTTTCTTGGGATCAATAGATGTAAAAATCCGTCAGTGTTAAATAAATGGTGATGTTATGTTTTGTTATGTTAAAACAAGATAAAGAATAAAGGAAGATACTTATACTAAATACACTTTTATTAACAAGTAACATAATTTTGAAGGGGGCAAATAAAATGTGTTGAGAATTAACTTATCTTTGGATGCACCGATTCATCTTACAGCCACACCTTTAAAGGCGTCAAAAATGGTTGTAATTGCCCTTTTAGTAATATAACTCTTAAATGATTTTGAAAATATTGGACCAATACAAACTTTAATATGTGCTAATATAAATGATTTTAAGGACTATGTAAATAAAGCTATTAGTAAATAACTGATATTTTAGGTTTACAATATATTTTTTTCACCCTAGGACAAGGGTTGACAACTAATGGATCTTGATCGATCGGTCAATTTCATGGTGATTTTCATTCAAAATTAGTTTTTTTTAACTCACAAATATACCAATTACTTTTAAATAACATTTGAGTGCAAGCAAAATTTCCTTGATCGGTAATCAGTAAATGTTATAAGAAATTTAAATAGTTTAATATGAAAATTTATTTATTTTAAAGAATGTGTGGAAACGATGAGTAATCTCAGAATTTTCGATATGTTTTATAAGACGCTTGGGACCCAAAAAGATTGTCAAATCTTGCCTTAAGAAAACCATTCATTGTTATAAACGAGTATTAAAAAAAATTCTTTCAAAGTGGGTGTTTATTATCTTAAATAACATTTTTTTTGTTCATAATCAGGGGCTTTTTATTCGACAATTCGTAAAACTATATGAAATCTATAAACACGCATTCAATTTTTGTATGTGTCAGAGGTACAATTCTACTGCCCCCCCTAAAATAAAATATAAAAAGTGACTAAATCAAATATTCTTCTTTAAATATAAACGTACATATATAACAAAATTAAATTAAATATAAATATATATTTGCCTCTGGAGTAATACTGGCGCAATGAATCATGTGATGCTTTCTTAGTTTTAGCGATAACACAGTTATAAATGGTTAAGTTTATTACTTTATTTATTAGAATAGAACAAAAAAAAAACCATAATAATTGCCACTTGCAAAACCCTTCAAGCAAAAACTTTTTCAGGTCAGTGTTTATTTAAAAAAAAAACTATTAATTTTAAATATTATATATATAAAGATAGTTTGAATATAGATGTGTGAGTATTAAAAACATTGAGATCGAGCGTAGAGATATTTGAAATTTCGATAACTTAATTTTATTATACTGTATTGAAAATATCGAGAAGATATTGTACTTACAATAATTTATTTAGATCTTTACACTTTAGATTACACCAATCAACAACAAAATTATGCCATTGCTTGCTATTGGTTTCAATGTTAATTTGATTATTAATTTTTTTTTTTTTTTAGCAACATGATTAAAGAAAAGATTAAGACATTTAAAAGTTATATGTTGAAATTGTGTTTTAGACTAGAAAAATAGCAATGAGCTTTAAAATTATTGCAAAACATTAAATCTTGTACTCGACCTAAATTTGATACTCACACAATACAAATAAAATAAATTTATCAACAAATGAAAAACAATACTCTTCTTTAGGGCCAAAACTTAAATAAAAATTTTGTCTGTTCAAATTTCTTTTTGACTAATATAAAAACTTATTTAACAAAAATAATATTCATTTATCTAAAATGCATACCAACTTGCAATAAAAAAATAAACTTCTTTAACACAAATAAGACACTTTCTTCTTTGTAGCCAAAAAAACTTAAATAAAATATCATGTCAGACTCTGATTAGAGAATTGATTTTGAGGGAGGGAGGGGGGGGGGGGGGGGGAATCCCAGCCCAGACTTGGTAAAATGTCTACACAAAAATATCCGCAGACAAATACACATAATAGAATTTTAAATTATTCATTTTATATCTATATTTGGTTAGTAACAGTGACAATAAAATATGTAAATTTCTCATAAACTAATGAATTATACTTTTACAACATGAAATAATATTGAACGGCCGTAATCCGTTTAATGATAAAAATATGTTAAACAATAGTTGATTAGAACACTCCAATCTTTCACCACAGATAAACATGTGTGTAAGTGACTATACATAACAGAGTGATTCTGATTTCGAAAGCGGAATTTAAGAAACCACGACGCTCGATAATATTATAGATGTGATAACATTTAACAAAGTGAGTACAGTTTCATAAACTTTTTTTAAGAACTAGGTTTATTTTATTTTAGAAATCATGTGTTTTATACTTTTCACAACATGAACTTAGTTACAATAGTGGATTAACATACCTACATACATACATATATACATACATACAATGAGCAAAACAAATAGATAAATTAAGTAAGGTTTGGCGTTAGAACTTTGTCAGAGGCTAGTTTTTACATTGATGGGTGACTAAGAGATAGATGTTATGAAATGATCCATCTATTTTTAAACGTCTTTTCTAAAACTTATATACCATCCTTTCCAAGATAAAAAAAATAATTGTTTTTAAATAAAATGCCCTTTCACTTAATTTCTATATCCTTTTATAAAGAACATTTTCATAAGTGTCTAATACGAGAAGGGGAGTGTTTGATTCAAATTTCAAAATTTTCACTAAAAAAACAATAGCTTTTTCAAAATTATATCAATCAAATATTATTGTTTTAAGTAGTAGCACATGTACCGTTGGTAGTTCTGGCATAGGTATTTTCTAGATAGAACACAAAACATACAAAACTTTTTTTTTTCATGGATATAAAAAGCTAACCAGTTGTGTTATTTAACAGTATTTATTATTATTGGGATGCATTATAATTGCAAGAAAACTGGTTAGTAATATATTTAATACAATTGCTGATATCTAAATCGTGTAATCTTGACTGGAAAATGAATTTAGTTGTTGAAAGTCAACTTCGCAGTCCAACATTCAGACCCTGAAGAAGTTGCTTGTGATAATACAAACACAGAGTTTAATTTTCTTCACTTGGTAATATCAACAGTTGTTGAATAACTGTCATGGGTAGCCTGGAATTTAATGACAACATTTTCTCATTTTTTAAAAGTTTTTTCATATAATGCCGCTACGCTCATGACAGATATTCAACAACGGTTGATATCACCGTATGAATAAAATATGTTTCTTTCTACAGCAGCATTATTTTATTTATTTTTGATATAAAAACTGCAAAAACGGTTGTCTTTTCTTGCGTCCAATACATCCTCACTTTAAGTGATATCCCTCCTAATTTAAACCCAAAATATAATCTACAAACTTGAAGTCTGCATATATTCTCTTACACCCATCGCTTGAATGGAAAGTAGCTAGGATATAAAAAAAACACTTATGAGAAAATATGAATTTAAAAATATATGATAGACCAAACAATTAAAATTTTAAAGACACTTTTTTTTAGGAGTCTTTTTAGAGTTTCAAAGCTGCCAGAGATTTGAAAACCACACACAAAAAAAAAGCAGACATTTCTAAACCCACAGAAACTTTTTAAGATAAAGTTCTTAGATCTAATCAAAGTTTGAGTTTTGATTCACCCTCATCCTTAACATCTTTAAAGCGCTTGGCGGCCAACGAGTCCGCCTTGACGACTTTAGTCTTGACTATGACGAGCTTCGTAAAACGAGCAATATCCTCACAGGGACGTGGCTCCCGGTAGGTGGCCGACATCGGTACTGCATCCCCTCCCCTCCTCGGCTAGTGCTCGAAGAGCTTCTTGCGTTTGGCCACCATCCCGCTTAGGGAGCAGAGGGCGGGGGAGTGGAGGGGGGCAACCGATAAAAAAGTCGACTGGTTTCTGGTACAGCTAAGCTTCGGAGACCGAATCAGTTCTGGAAAATAGTAAATAAAGAAAAATATCGGATTAAAGTCTTAACAAACGGAACTTTCAAATCCTTGGGAGATTCTGGAATCAAATTTCCACTTCGGTGGTTGCATGGTTTAAGGCAGTGATATTCAACCCAAGGTTTTTATACAAAATTATTAATTATTAAATTTTTTCTGGGACTTTTCAAGGATTTTCTACAATTCCTCCAAGCCAAGTGTATAAAGTAATCTCGGCAAATATCGTTACATATATTCTTCTATTTAATGCAGACATTACACCCACATCTTTTATTATTTTTTAATGTATTCCCTGACTATGGTGTCTATTCAACATGATCAATGAAATCCCCGACCTTTTCCCCGATTTTCCCTGATCAATTCCTAAAATTCCCGACTAAAAAAGTATGTCACATCCTTCTAACTCCCCCCCTACCCCTTTCCACCCTCGTTTTTCTATTAGTCTTTTATATGAACAACAATAAGAAGTTTTAAAATTTGAATATTTTTTTTCTTAAATCTGTATTAAAATTGTTGATTAGGAATTAAAAATATATTACACAGCTACAAACAAAAAAAATGACATAATTTACTGATTTAATGATTATTGTATTTCATATTTTGAGTAAAATATCATTTTCCCAAATTTTTATTCTGATTTACCAAATTCCCGGTTAATTCCAGTTTTCCCCGGATGGTAGACCCTGATGACGCAACGAGTTATTCAAGTAATTAAAACATAACAAAAACTTGCAAATAATCATTGGTGAAATGTGGGATTCCCCTTTCAGAGGGGTGAGTTAACGGCCAGGGGATTGGATGTTGTGTCTGTTGTATTTTAAATATTTATAAATCGTGTGCAGATATAATCAGTCGGTTTAGAAAGTGCACGTTAAATACTACAACTCTCACTGTTCAAATTGTGCATGATAATTTATATTATGTAAATCACGAAACAAAACTAAGATTTATAAAAATGGCAATAATATAACCTAGTTTTATATTAATGGAAGATTCAATAGGTTGATAAAAAACGAACAAAGGGATTCAGACACCCTATGAATTTTAACAGACATCTTGAAAATTTCATCAAATGACTTACTCCTGATTTACTTACCTTTTTTTTAAAAAAAAAAGTGTACAAAGTAGTTTCCAGAACAACCTAATCAATTCCAGGAAAAGACTGGAAAAATTAGAAATTCCATAACATTTCCAGGCCTGGGAGAAGGATTTTAACACTACCAAGTTTTCCATGACATGTAGGAAGCCGCCCCCCCCCCTTTTTTTTTTCTTTTTTTGCACAATGCAATAATCTGAAATATACGTGTAAAATAAAACCATGGCAAATGAATAATAAATTATCAATGACGAATATAACGTGTACGTATAGATTTCAAATTTGACGTGTCTTGGCGTACTCCTGGGATTATGCGTACCACCGATTAAATAATACTGGTCTTAGGCAGGGGTTGTAAGACTTATTGCACTCGAGACTCACTCAAACATCAAAAGTAATAAGTTAAGCCCTCTCATTTTCTTGGTACATCTCGGTTCGTAGCCAGGTTCACCGAGAACAACACCAGGGGGCCGAATTTTAATTGTAATAATAGTACGTGCCTGTCGCATTTTTGCTTCAGAGCTAGGTTTTTAATTAATTAAAAAAAAAAAATCAAACGAACATTTTTTAAATCCCAGCTTTAAGGTGCTACATGCTTCTAACTAAACCTTCCTCATACCTAACACATTAGTGTAATTAGTGCATATATGCGCAACACTAATTAGTAGCGGGGGAAAAAATATGTTAAAATTTATTTTTTGGCTCTTTTAATGTTTATTGGGGGTTCACTCCAACATATTTTATAATTATAGTAATAATAATTATTAGGTGTTCCGTCTTGTGACAGATCCGTCCTGTCCTCTGCCTCCTCCTTTAGCTCCCAGAATGTTATTTTTTTAAAGTCATCCGATATTTGATTCCTCCTCCTTCCTAAGCTCCTCTTTCCCTCAACTTTCCCTACTGTGACATATTTTAGTGGGGGGAAAAGAATTAACAACCAGACCTTGTATCATTAATTTACCACAAAAGAAGATTCAACCACATCTTGAGTTTTCTCACCTCCTCACATACTAAATATCTTTAAGGATTTGAGAGACCGAATGAATGATCTAAAAGGTCTCGTCCTATTGAAATGTATATTTCAAAGTCTATTCATTATTTCAAGGGCGATAAAATGTGTTATGGAAAAGGGGCCGTCCTTGTTACCTGCAGTGCCGAGAGCTGCCGGTTCCGTGAGCTGTTTGGACCAACTTTGGTCCTTAGCACCACCATCGGGTTGGAATCTGTTGGACACAATGACTTTTGATCCTGCGCACACGAAAAAAAAAAAACAAAGATGAGTGAAACGTTACAGTCTGTGTTTTCATATGCTTTGGTGGTGGTATTGGAAACTATATAATCGAAGGAGACATAGAGAATGAGGGTGAATTTTAAGAAAATGTACCACCTTAAGGAAACACTTGCGGCGCACAGATTGACATCTACGGGAAGGTCGAGATCACTAGAAAGACACCCGATTTTACCAACAATGTCTAGAAAGAGGGTACCACTAAACTTCGAAAATGCAGTCAAAAGTTTTGTCAACCCTGACCGCGCTTCAAAAGTTTTACCAGCTCTGACAGAGCTTAAGAGTTTTTTTTTTTAAATTTGACTTTGCTTTGAATAAAAACAATCAAATGTGCCACAGACTATTCTACAAATATATTTAGAATATAATATTTTTTTAGCTAGCATACAATCAGATATATTTGGTTTTACAAATTGTTCTTTTATTGGAAATTAATTTTAAGTGAAGGAAAACAGAGTGTAATCAGTAAACAAAGAGAAAAACCTTCAACATTGATAAGATTACTTTCAATTAATTTAGTTTTATACTACAAAAAAAATTGAGCAATTTATGAAAATAAGTACAGTCTGTTTATATTGAAAGATAGCACTCATACATTGACAGATTACAATATGAAACTATTTAAAAAAATGCAACATAGAGTCTGTTCATTGAAGGTTTTTACCTGGATGACAGTTCAAAAACCATATGTTTAGATTTTGGGTTGCCAACACTTCTTCATTGTTTTGTTAAAAATGTTTAAGTTTTATAATTACTTGTTATATCTATCTTAGATAATGTAAACTTAAGTTTTCTTACAATGTTTCATAACTTTTAATAATTTCTTTTTACCCAATCCGAAACAATATTTTAAACTTAATTAAAAGTACTTATTCTCTGTTTTGGAATGTTATCTATGATGTGTAATATAGGGCATACATTGATACCTTTTAATACAGGCATCGTATTTACTTTGAAAAGAAAAAATTCTTGTATTTTTTATATGTAATTAATTATTTTATCATATTTCAAAATATTTAACTGGATGCAATATTTTTATCCACTGAGTGGGTGCATCATTGTAAAGAACTTGTTTACGTCATGATCAATCACATGGTTTAAATTTGTCGGTAGCCATTTTGAAGCAATATTCGTAAGAACTTTAGTGGAAGTACTGTGAATAATAATTTTTTTTAAAGAGGAATAAAACGATAAACTAAGCTTTGTGCCCTACTTCAAATAAATATAAATAATATTGGCCTAAAATTAGTGTGGTTAACGATCACATGCATATATTACCATTTGTTTTCATTACAATTATCCAAAGTGACATATACATACATAACGGACTGTTAATAGTAAATTTTTGAGCTGTCATCCAAGTAAACAAAGGTAGTGAATGAATTATAGTGGAACCAAAAAAAGGGATATTGTTTAGTTTATGAGTAAATGGAGGATAGAAAAAAAAATCTTAATTGCTAAGTTATCAAATAATATAAATAATTTTAAGGTTGTGGAGTCAGAGATTTAGCGAGTTTACTTAGTTATTCAATTTATAGTTTTAAATAGTTTTATAATAGCAATGAAATATAAAAACCATCACCCAAAGCAACATAAGTATTAGCTTTAACATACAAAGCCAATGTATAAGGTTGAATTTGTATGCCAAAGATGTCTTAAAATATTGCGTTCAGAAACATCAATCAGACATCACCATCGTCATCATCACCATCAAATGATACCGGCCTATGGCAGGGTCAGTTTAGTAAAATTCCTTTCAGCTTCTTCCACCCTTCCCCCTTTAATCAAGTCTATTCATCTGCTCCTCCCATCTCTTTCTTGGCCTCCTTTGCGGTCTTTTTTTCCTACCTACTTCATTTCCAACATTCTCTTTGGTTTTGTCTCCTTCTCCATCCTCATACATGTCCGAACCATCTCAGTCTTGCTTCCTCTACTATCTCATGTACTCCAACATCCTCATTACATGTCCATACCATCTCATCCTTGCTTCCTCTACTATCTCATGTGCTCTAACATCCTCATTACATGACAATACCATCTCAACCTTGCTTCCTCTACTATCTCATGTACTCAACATCCTCATTACATGTCCATACCATCTCAGTATTGTTTCCTCTACTATCTCATGTACTCCAACATCCTCATTATATGTCCATACCATCTCAGTCCTGCTTCCTCTACTATCTCTTGTACTCAACATCCTCATTACATGTCCATACCATCTCAGTATTGTTTCCTCTACTATCTCATGTACTCCAACATCCTCATTATATGTCCATACCATCTCAGTCCTGCTTCCTCTACTATCTCTTGTACTCAACATCCTCATTACATGTCCATACCATCTCAGTATTGTTTCCTCTACTATCTCATGTACTCCAACATCCTCATTATATGTCCATACCATCTCAGTCTTGCTTCCTCTACTATCTCATTTACACCCTATACACCTTGTACCCCCACTATTCCCTACTCCTGTTTCTCCTCGTAACAGTAACATGCTCCTCACCAACTTCATTCCCATGTCCTCCACTTTCCTAGTCTCTCTTACATTCACTGTCCATGTTTCTGCTGTATAAGTGACAATGGGTACAAAGTACACTTCCTTACACTTCAAGGGCACTTCTCTTCTCCGTATCAACTCTCCTTGAGCACCTCAATCACGCTTCCAAGGTATTCTACTTTCTGTATCTATCTCAGCTCTACTCCGTCCAACTTGATAGCTTTACTTATGCCTTATCCTGTTCCCTGTCATTACATATGATATATTTGGAAGAAGAAACAGGACAGGGAATGTGGAATGAGTCTCAGAAGACAAACAAACGCAATGTGGCTTTTACGATGAAAATAAGAACACAGTTCACACTTTACAGTGTGCAGCACCACTGGACAAAGTGTTATTTGCTGCCTCGCTACCACCCAATCTCCCGACCTAGGTTTCATTCTATCGTAACTGATCAGAAAGGGAGTGTGAAACGCGTAACGCAACTTCCAAAAAGGGGGAGGAAGAGAGGAAATTGGTAAAGAATGATAGGACACTTAGAAAAGAATATGTAAAAGGAATGAATAACAAATGACTAACACAGGTTAGGAATAATTTTCTTCAAGAGGCAGCCATCATCTCTCATTCCAGTGGTAGCAGTGTAAAGTGTGAACCGTGTTGTTCTTTTTATCGTAAAAGCCGTTGTGTGTTTGTTCCATTTTATTTGTATCTATCTCCCCTTTCTTGTGCAGTCTTCCAAATATAACAAAATTTATCTCAAAACAAAAAAAAGAGGTTTTCGCTTGATGAAATATAAATAAATCACTTAATTTTAAATTTTAATTTGGATACACGAAAAAAAAAAGTGAAAAATTGTAAACGTTTAGGAAACTAGGATCAAAAAAATCCTGGTTTAAACAAATGTAGAAGATCGTGTCACCTCCAACTAACGACTGATATTGTTGCGTACCTGTGCTCTGCGACTGCCAGTTGTCGGCCAAGTGTTGCAGTCGGGACCACAGATTGCCCCTGTCGCCACGGCAACCCTCGGTACACATGTACTCACTACTCAACTGGGAGCAAAGTGCGCTCAGTTGTACCCCATGCTATTAGTACACACACAACAAGCAATACAAGGGGATCAAAAAAAAAATGCGGGGGTTTCAGACATGACATGCCTCGGCAAACCAAAAGTTCAGAGAGGACAAAAACAAAAATTACAAAAGATCTTTTACCGGGACAAAATATACCTACAAATAAATTGCATGAAACAGAGGACATTATTTAATTAATTATTACTACTACACCATAATTAATACCAACTTAATTAAAGGGGGGTGGCATAAAGGAAGTGCATAGCTTTGAAGAGTCTATAGTGTATTTGTCTACTGAGCTAAGGATCCAGGGTTCGACTCCCGGCATGGCCGAAATATTTTTATCAAATTGGTGAAATTTGGCACAGTGATAATTTTACAATCGGGGACTGGCTGTCCACACTTTTACGAGCCATCACTTCCTTTCATTCAAAGTGATACATTTCTGAACTAACCAGAATTTGAACCCATATCTCTGGATTGGTGATGAGGGTACACTATCAACATGACAATGACAGGGTTTTAATCGTGGTTTTATTGTAACAGTAGATTTTATTTTAGTGTAAATTTAAAGGAAGTTTTACTTACAATGTTTTTAAATCATTCGTAACATTATTATTAATTGTTATATCATAATTGGAAGAAAGTAAAGGGAAAGGTGGATAGAAATATATAAAAAACACAATACGACTTTTACAGTGAAAGTAACAACACGGTTCACACTTTACACTGCCGCCACTGGACAATGAGGTTATGGCTGCTTCTTTAAGAAAAAAAGAGATGGTTACCGCCTAATCACCCAACCTAGCTTTTGTTCTATAAGAATTAATAAAGAGGACATATTATTGTGTTCGTTCCTTTTATTTGTTTCAATCCACCTTTACTGTTCCTTGTTCCAAATATATTGTGCAATATTATTATTAATGATTGTTATGTGAATTTATAGGCACATTAGAAACAATAAAGCAGTTTATTAAATAGCATATTAAAATTAGTTTGACATATATATGTATTAGATTTTGCAGTTAGTAACTTAAAGAAAAGGTAAAAAATTAGATTTATAAAATACCGTACATATTAAGGGGTTAGAATAGTGTATCCTTTTGGGAATATTACTTCCAAAAACTTGAGGTTCCGAAAAATTATTTCTCCACAGCAGGACACAAACGATTTATATTTGAGCTTTGTGTGAAGTGTTTAGCAAATAATATGTTTTGTTTACTTATCTTTATCACCAAAATTTGATAAAAGTGATATAAAAAGAATGTGAAGGTTATATTTTATAATATTACGTAACACAGATCTTATACTTAAATATAACGTTTAAAAAAAATAATATTGTTCATGTTTTCACCGTTAATATTAGCATCACGTCTTACTACCCGTTCGGGTTATACGCTTTAAGTACTAATTACGCTAATGGATTAGGAAGGTTGAATTAGAGGAAATGAACCCACATTTGCATGGAGGGAGAGTGGAATACCTTTTAGGAAAAGCCACCCCCAGTTCACCCGACCGAGATTCGAACCTCGATCTCCCCGTCCTCAGAAGTCGAGCTCAACACGACTAGCGCGTTAGCCAACTACGCCACTGAGGCGGGTTTCACTGTTAATAAACAAAGCTTATAGATACATTCCTATTCTGAGATGTATTAAATCTGATTCCCTCTTTTGATGCCACAAAGGCCGGGTTTGAACCCAAAAACAGTGGCTCCTGTGGCCTGCACTTTACCTTCAGACCACCCATATTGACGAAAAAGATGAAAACAACTATATAATTAGTATACTAACTAGTGTTCTGATAGTAAACCATGCTTATGAAAAGAAGCTATACTGGGATATTACACTACATAAAAAAAATAAAAACTCAACAAGAAATAAACAACTTCTAAGCTTGAAAATAATGAAATAGTTACAATTTTTTTTTTTTTTTCCAAGTTTACAATTAAAATAAAGCCCAACCTGAACTACACTCAAACAAACATGGTCTATATATATTAGAAGAAAAAAAAAAGCATTGCACAACGTCTCAAACTTTATAGTAAAGTGACAACAAAATAATATATTTGTATTCTATTGGATATGGAAATAGGAGTTGAGCTATTTGTATGTGACCCAAAACTAGAGGGGGGGGGAAATTAAATTGGTTTCAGTGAAGATGGTTTTAGTTTATTTTGTTGAATTTAAAAAATATATATATATATCGTGAAGGTACAGGTGTGAAAATAATAAAAAAAATCCAATTTGAGTAGAGTTTTAATAACCGCTTCAATTCGACGATTTTTATTAAATTCGAAAAATCTTAGTGTTAGGATTTTTTTTTAATAATTTTTTTTTTTCAAAAATTCCTGGTTTGATTGATTTTATTAAGAAATATCAGATGGAGCAAAACTGAGATGGTATGAGGATGGTAAATGAGAGAATACCAAAGATAATGATGGAAATGTATCTAGGGAAAAATACCGCATAGGAGAACAAGAAATAGATGGGAGGAGCAGATAAAATAAAGTGTGGAAGTGATTAAAGGAGGATGAATGACGAAAGGATAGAAGATGGAGACATTTACAAAACTGACCTGGCCAAAGTTGATCATCACTCATCATCATCCATGAATAGTGCGGAAAATCTAAAACTTTGTGTTTTTAAATATGTGTGTTAGTTTATCTTTCCTTATTTTTTATCAATTTCCATTATTTTATAACTTCTAACCAAAGGTTATCAGTATTTCAGCAGCCTTGTGATCTTTGTACACGCCCCTAAAGGTCCCACCCCAGTTTGGGGTCACGCACAATACCTGGAAGAAGGCCCCGTGCTTTCAACTTACGGCGTGAGCGGCCCTGAGTTCGTCCTGCAGTTGCCCCACCTCGTCGCACTTCTGTCTGAGTTCCTGCTCTTTCTGGCTCAGGAGCTGCGCCGTGTCCCCAGCCGCCATCTCGCTGGCTTCGGACACCAAGTGCGCTCGCAACTGCTTGTTTCTGTACAAGGACAAAAAAAAAAAATAGTTCGCTTGAGAATGTGTGGATTGTGTAGTTGTAGGGAAACGAACCCTTGTTCTTTGGCATGTTGAATGACACACTTGACAAGAAGTTGTGTTTGATGTACAGTGTATTCCCTCTTATTTTATTTTATTTTTAAAATAAAAGTAGCAACGTCGAAATATTACTCGATTTATGTTCAAATGTGTGCGACTATTTCTACTATAAAAGTCACAAGAAAAAAGAAAGAAAGAAAGAAAGAAGATGTCACCTTTGTGCATATGAGTCTTCCCGCCATTTTCCTTTTCCCCTACGTGGGTTTTTCTTTGGTAAAATCACTAGGTGTGTGCGAAGTTAGTGTTTTGTTATATTACAATTTACATTTCAATTACTTAGGAGTTTTTCCAAATAAATATAGTTTTATATTAAATATAAATGGCAATAATTGACCATAAAACAAGTATTTTAGCTTTCAATATTTTAATTGAAAAAGCTTCTAAGCCAGAATTTTTTTAAAAGCGAAGTCAAAGCTGACATTTGTTTCAAAGCCAAGTCGAAGCTTCACACACCCCTAAAATTTACTCTTATTAGTTTATTTTTATCAATTTCGATTACTATAAAATTATTCAGCCATTGGGCCAACTTATTTTTAAACATTAAACTAAATAAAAATGTGGAAATGATGTAAAGAAAGAAATGCTATACGTAGCTCATTTGGTTTAGTGGTCAAAGCGTGAACCTGGCCAAACCGGAATTAACACCGACCTCGAGTCTAACTGTTGTATGTGTTGCTGCGCTTGGGTCAGTTGCTTGGTGACTACACCGAGCTGGTCCTCGAGAGCTGCAGATTCCACGCACTTGACGGAATACCTCTCCGAGAGCGACAGAATCTCTTGCTTGATTTCCTCCATCTCCGCTCTTGTCAAACAAAAGGTGGTATTGAAAATAATGTACTCACACAGGTTTATATTAGTTTATGTTAATAATAGGGATGGGACCAACACGTTAGCTCAGTCGGTAGCGTGTCTATCTACTGAGTTAAGAGTACCGGGTTCAATTCTTGGCATGCTCGAAAAAATGTATCATTGGTGAAATGTGGGTATATCTTTTCACAATGATGAATTAACGACTGGGGACTGGATGTTGTGCCGTCCTAGTCTTAAGTTATATTATAAGACATATTAAGCTACGACATACCTAGCAAGCCGGTAGCGGAAAATATATGGCTTGAGTAAAAAACTGACCATGGGCTGGAAACAGTCATGGATGTAAAAAACTAAGGAGGTGATACTCAAATTCTTAAGGATATTCGAGATTGAAGAAAATCTCAGATTCAAGACTCAAATACTTAAAAAGATTTTTTTTTTCTCTCAAGTCTTTAAGTGTAATTTGTTTTGGAGCTTCAATACTGCTTATTAATGGTTCATAACAAATTATAATTATAGGTTTAACTTAGCAACCAGACCCCAGATCAGTAATTTAACACTTAACTGAATGTATGAATGTTCCAATGAATAAACTATAAGAAAGAATTTTAATATTTTTATTTTATTTAATTCCATTATATTTCCTCTTGTGATCAACATAATTTCAAAGATTCAAATTCGTAAAATAGTGTGTTGGACCCCACTCTTAGTTTAAAGCAGTGAACTTACTCGTGCTCTTTATGGAGGGCCCCAATATCATGTGTGGACTGCATTTTCTTGATGAACTCGTTCTTAAATTTGGTTATCTCTCTTTGTACTTCGGTCTCGTGAGCTTTTCTCATGGCATCCAGAGCTGTAACGAAAACACCCGTGATTTAATTCGCTTCAGGAAGTGATGCTTTAAAACAGGCAAGGACAACCGGCCGATCTCCCGGGGTCTTTTAAATGATCGTGTTCAGTATCCGAACTGTACACATTTAAAATTATAAAGTAGCTTTTGCATTATGTTTGGAAAAAGTTATAGGAAAGGTGGATAGAAACATATAAAAGCGACAAACACAATATATTAAGCGAATCGACCCGGACAAAGGTTTGATACAGTTTATGATGACGATTGTTAAGCTAATCGACCCGACAAAGGATTGATACAGTTTATGATGACGATTGTTAAAGCTAATCGACCCGGACAAAGGTTTGATACAGTTTATGATGACGATTGTTAAAGCTAATCGACCCGGACAAAGGATTGATACAGTTTATGATGACGATTGTTAAAGCTAATCGACCCGGACAAAGGTTTGATACAGTTTATGATTACGATTGTTAAAGCTAATCGACCCGGACAAAGGATTGATACAATTTATGATGACGATTGTTAAAGCTAATCGACCCGGACAAAGGATTGATACAGTTTATGATGACGATTGTTAAAGCTAATCGACCCGGACAAAGGTTTGATACAGTTTATGATTACGATTGTTAAAGCTAATCGACCCGGACAAAGGTTTGATACAGTTTATGATGACAATTGTTAAAGCTAATCGACCCGGACAAAGGATTGATACAGTTTATGATGACGATTGTTAAAGCTAATCGACCCGGACAAAGGTTTGATACAGTTTATGATTACGATTGTTAAAGCTAATCGACCCGGACAAAGGTTTGATACAGTTTATGATTACGATTGTTAATGCTAATCGACCCGGACAAAGGTTTGATACAGTTTATGATGATGGTTGTCTAAGCAAATCGACCCGGACAAAGGTTTGATACAGTTTATGATGATGGTGGTTGTTTAAGGGAAACACCAGAGAGTTTGTACCCGCTAGAGTGGCCTGCGTCTCCTCGGTCAAGGCCTGCTCCTTCTCGATCCTGAGCTGCTCCAGCTCCTGTCTGTGTTTCTCTTCGAGCTCTGCGATGATGCGTCGATGAGAGCTCTCCATGGCCACCAGACCCTTCTCGCACAACGTCTGCAAGCAAGAGCAGGGGTGTTTTCAAGTATACTGGGCGTAGCATTAAAACATGCTAATCTGCATGTTAAGGGTGTTGAAGTTGGAGGCAAGATGTGCTAGTGTGCATGTTAAGGGTGTTGAAGTTGGAGGCAAGATGCGCTAATGTGCATGTTAAGGGTGTTGAAGTTGGAGGCAAGATGCGCTAATGTGCATGTTAAGGGTGTTGAAGTTGGAGGCAAGATGCGCTAATGTGCATGTTAAGGGTGTTGAAGTTGGAGGCAAGATGCGCTAATGTGCATGTTAAGGTGTTGAAGTTGGAGGCAAGATGCGCTAATGTGCATGTTAAGGGTGTTGAAGTTGGAGGCAAGATGCGCTAATGTGCATGTTAAGGGTGTGAAGTTGGAGGCAAGATGCGCTAATGTGCATGTTAAGGGTGGTGAAGTTGGAGGCAAGATGCGCTAATGTGCATGTTAAGGAGAGAAGTTGAGGGTAAAATGCGCTAAAAATCCAACCTTCTGTGTGTGATAGATATCACACGATGCTCACAACAAACAGACAGACAAACAAACTCCTGATTTTATTAATATCAATATAGGTAACTTATAGGAAGGACTCTGTTCCAAAACTGAACTAATGTCGGGTCTTTTTATAGTGTGTAACTCTTTATTTAACATTATAATTTTAGTATATTATTTGATTCAATAATTATTCTAAATTTCGGGAATAATATTTGCTTCAGTTCAAGCTTAGATTCAGATTAAAAAAAAAAAAAAAAAAACCTGTTTCAGAGATTTCTATTAAGTGTACATAACAAAAATATAAAAATGCTAACTCTAAGTTGCTCTATCTCGGCCTGGTAGCGTTGGCAGATGTTTTCCTCCCCGTCTACGTCCCGTTCCAGTCCCGCCGAGAGGGTCTTCTGGTAGGCGGAGCGCAGGTTCTCCACCTGCTGGGAGTACTCAGAGTCTAGAGTGCCGAGCCTGCGCTCGAGTCTCCTCGCTCGGTCCTTAAGCTGGGCCTGCTCCTGTTGGTGCTGCGTCACCAGCGAGTGCCTCTGAGTCTCCAGCTCGCCCCGCAAGCGGCTCATCTCCTGGTCCTGACTGCGACGCAACATCTCTAGCTCTTCCTCGTGGTCTGCGTTCAACCTGTGCACACACACATGTATCTTAATGATGGAATCTTTGATCCCTTTGAATCCTTAGGATACTAAGGATTTTAGGATTTCAGAAGATATCAAATTAAAGATAAAAAAAATATATATATTTTCAAAATTTTTTAATAGGTATTGGTTTTGAAGTTCTAATACTGCCTGTTATTGGTTCAGCTTCAAAATAATTATAGAAAAAAACTTAACAACCAGACACTGAATCATTAATTTATCACTTAACTGAAAGTAGGCATGTTAAAATAAACGCATTTGAGCAAAAATGTCAACATTTAGTTATTATTTGTATTTTATATTATTCTATTTAGGTTTCTATTTCCTCTAATGTTCATAATATTTTCCAAGATTCAGATTTGGATCCGTAAAATAGTGTGGGTTCAACCAAATTTTTATATATTTAAAACTATTGCAATTACTTTCGATAACGGGACAAAGAGTTTTACCAAATCGATTGAGTAATTCGTCTAGTAGTTTGGGAAAAAAACAAAAAAAAAAAAAAAAAACAACCTTTCAATTAAAAAAAAACATCAGGATTCTAGTCTCAACCACACTCGTCGGCAATCCAGCTATGACTAGATAGATGGCTTTGTCCGAATCTTAAGTGTGAGAAAATAAACTCATTTGTGTGAGGAGAGGAAAACTATTTCCTGGTGTAAGCTGTCAAGATTCGAACTTTGACTTCCTCGTTCCAAATAATACTTTTTTTCCCTCCCTCTTTCAAATTTTTTATTTTCACTATCCTTTTTATATACATATATCCCCACTTAAAAATATAAGGGAGGCTATTTTGAATTAATTTCCACTACAGAAACATACATTGAATAAAAATATAGATAAAAATAATTCATCTTTTTTTCAGTATATGACCAACTAACATGAATAAAATTTGTTTTTCTTGATTGAATTAGAACATCAATTGGACTAATCCTAATCTTTTACTTTTTGAGTAGTTCCTAGTCAATTAACAACTTCATAAAATTTAACCATTTATACACTACATAAGAATTTAAACCTTGATCAGCTACGACTTAGTTTTTTTTTACTGTATGAAATAATTCACTTACCTTCTAATAGTTTCTTGAAGCTGTTGGCATCGTTTACACACACGACCTTGAAGCACATGATTAGTCAGTGCTGCCACCAACTGTCTAATAGAGACACACTTGTCACACACATCGCCCCAACTGGCCTGTCCGCCCGCCCCGGCTTGGTCCCTCGATTTCATGCCAGTGTCCCCATCACGACACAGAATACAGCAATCTGGGGTCCTATCTGAAGTCACGCAGTCGTGCAACGCTTCGAGATCGTCTTTGACGAGATCGAGGCCTTTTATAGTCTCCACAATCTCCTCCCACCGGTGTTCGAATCACTGGGGCCCAAACGACAGGAAATATCGGCGCGGCATTTTTCTGAATATTGTTGGAAAAGATATTCAAAGTCTGCTTCGAGTTCGGAGGCCATATTTGCTGCATTTTTTTCAAAGTCTGTAAACCTAGATATCTCTATGTTAGTTTCTATTATCTGTCTGGCGCACGATTTAGAAGTTTCTTTGGGTTTGTCGTTTACGGGCTTCAAGTTATAAGACTGTGTTTCTTTACATATTACTGATACACGCGCGTCGATCAAAGCTTTCAGTGCGATAACGTCTGCAAACTCGAGTAGCAGTCTTCTCGACTCCATCTCCTCCTCTTCTCTATAGCTATCTGGTATTGCGGAATTGTCCTTCTTTAGCGTGACAAGATGTTCTTCGTACTTTGCGGTGAGTTCTTCTATACCCGCCTCCATCTCCCGCCTCAAGATCTCTTCGACCGAGTCGAACCATTTCTCCAGCAAGGATCGCTGAGCGGCGAGGAAAGCGAACCTCGTCTCCTGCTCCGAGGCAAGGTCCGCCTCGTAGGCTTGCCCACAGCGCATGGTGACGTGCGAGATCTCGGCCTGGATGAGCTCGCGGTTTACGGCCTCCTGCGCCATCGTCCACGCCTCCCGGATCCTCCGGTCTTCCAGCAGCGAGCTTTGCGACTGAGACGCGTTTGCCCGATTGGACTTCCTGGTGTCGTTCTTCTGTGCCTCGTTTGAATGATCACACTCACTCGTATAACTCAGCGTTTCGACAGCCAGAATTTTCGCGAGATGATTAAGTTTCTCCATCCTGTATTTATCGACAAACATTTCACATTCCTTTTGCTGATCTAGAAGCATCTCTAAAACGCCCGATTCACTCACATCTGATGGTTGTATGTGCTTTATCGTCGATTCGAAAAGATGGTTTGATTCACAGCTACACCTCGCTAATGCCAGCTGTCCTTGTAAAAGCAACCTCTGCGATAGTACTTTAGTCAGGTAGGCCACCGACGTACCACTGGTAACGGTCGACCCATCGATTACTTTCGACTTGAGGATTGATATTAGCCTACTACACTCGACGAGCTCAGATTTCATCACACAGTCTTTAAAGTCCCGAGTGTCTCCCGCGCTACACGCCACAGCCTGCGCTATTCGAAAAATAAGGACAGACTCGTAGGCTAGCTTCTCGGCCAATAAATGCATACGGGCTTTGTCGTTGAACTGGCCAAACTCCTGCAATGCCTTCCGTTTCTTAAACAATTCCACCAATTTATCGCGGAGAAGCTCTTCGAATCTACCAACTATACCATGCACTGAATTTCGGATCGTTTCCGCTTCGGTGGTGTTCGTGTCAGTGTGAGAATACTGTGTGTTACATTGGTGTAAAATATCCCTCACTTCTCCCAGCTGTTTCTCTAAGGAGGTTACAGTGTCCGACTGGAAATTAGATTGACTTCTGCCGGGTGAAGATGTTTTCAAGGAAGATAAAAGGTGCAAACAGTCTTTTACTTTGTCCCTAGACTTTGAAACTGACGTTTCGAGATTTCGGAGACGCAGTGTGGTCTCTGAATGCCTTTCATCCACTTCCATAGGCTCAGGTACATTTTCTACGTTCACTTCCACCCGTTGAAGCTCTTTGTTGCAGGTAAGACTGCCCGAGGGACAGTCTAAGCCGAGCGGTGCCTCATTTCCACGTTTCGACAATTTCTCGGAAGCTTTGGCTACTTTAGATTCGAGTGAACTGACTCTGATAAGGACTTTCATCGGCTCGGAGCTGGTAGCGCTGTCCAACGATTTTCTCCGGAGCCGCGAAGACGACGATGATTTTAGACATTCGGAGCCGGCATTCCCTTTTTTGCTTCTCTGCGGGGACTCACTTCTCGCGTGTTTGGCAGGTTTCTGAGTAAGGGAAGATAGCGGTTTACCGGATTCCAAGACGTTTATTTTCATTTCCAGCTCTGCCAACTTTTCTTCTAGCTCTTTGCAGATCTGGAATGATTCTCTGCCCTTGAGAGATAGAGAACGACGCTTATCCCGGGAATCGAGTTTTGCCAACTTTTGTTTTAAACCCCGAACCTGAAAAAGAAATCAAATTATTAAGTCAGTCTACATTACTAAAAATCTTAGCTTTTTAATAATGGCTTGAATTATTGTTTGTGTGTCTTTTGAATATCATATAATATAATCATATAATCAAAATCCTATTCAAAATCTTTTGATTTTTTACTTTCTTGTGACCCCTCGTAAAGAAAATCAAATTCCAAATTTTGATGAATGTTAATGGTTCATGAACCTCTTGAGCCTATTTATCAAATTGAGAAAATAGTTTTGGTAAATATCTCAGGCTAGAACTGAAACCATTTTAATGATTGGGCTAAAAATTGCTTATCTCGGTTTTTCCTAAGATTCCCCCAAGTGATACTAGGAATTATCTATCCAACCCTATAAGTAGGGGTAGTTTACTCAAGGGCGAAAAGAAATATATATATAAATAAAAGCGATTTTATCACAATCCGCTTTAACAATTTTGACAAAGATGAATATTTAGGCACTCTTTAATGATACAAACAAAATTAAGTTTCTCATTTTTCTGGAAAAATGATTTAAAGGGTAGTTTATATAGGCAGGTATCTACAATTTTAATCATATCACCGAAACTCTTAGAGAAAAGAAATAACTTACTGTTGCAAAATTGTAAAATGATTAAAAGTACAAAAACTATGATCTGAAATGTATTTTTATGAAACCAATAGTTTCCGAGATATTGTTGAATATAATATTTAAATTGAGTTCTGGGAAACTAGGAGTTAATTGTTATGATCTTTGGTGAAGAAAGATGTTACTGTTTTATCAATGTTTCCGTAACAGTGTATATATATTTCATTTATACTATTTGGTTGAGTGTTTCTGTAACAGTGTTTGTTATTTTTAAAACTCTACTAGTGTGATGGTCCAATCCCAGCAAGATTATAGGGAAAACTCAACGATTAAGCCCCAGACCATTAATTTAACACTTGAATGAATGTATAATTGATTTCAGTGAGGGTGTGAAGCGGCAGAGATGAGGGAGAAATTACTTTTTTTTTTAATTGTTAAGTTGCCAAATATTTGATTTTTTTTCATTCTGACTTCGACACCTTTGCTTAGTCTGTAGCGTGTTTGCCTATACCGAGTTAAGGGTCCCGGGTTCAATTCCCAGAATAGCAAAAAAAAATTATCAATGAAATTTGGGTTTTCCCCTTTCTCAACGATAAATTAACAGAAGAGGGGGACTGGATGTTGTGCATGTCCTAGTTTTTAGTTTATAAGACAGACCTAGCAAGCCAGTAGTGGAAAATATATGACTTTAATTAAAAACTGATCCAGGATGGAAACAGTAATGGATGTAAAAAAAAAAACTTTTATTTACTGTGATTTGAGGGACTATTTGTTATGAATTTATATATTAAAAGTGAAAAAAATTAATCAAACTAGTACTTTTAGAGAAAAAGATTAGAAGTTCAAAGTACTCAAATTTTTCATGTTTGTAAAAAATCTTTTGACCTGAGTTTAAGCTCCTAAAACTCAGCTCAAACTCACAAAATTTCAAGTACTTGCACACGCTCAATGATATATTCAACGTGTCTTCAAAGAGACTAACCTGTTTCTCTGCGGCGCTCAGTTTTAGCGTCAGGTCTTCCACCCGGGACACCAAGAGCGACAGTTGCGACGAGCTGTCGTCCTCGCGGCTCTTCGAGTCCTGCCTCAACGTGATGCAGGTCAGTTCAAGGTCGTCGTACAGAGCGTGAGACTCACGCAACTCCCGTTTCATGGCCCTAATCTCCTGGACAGCTTTCTCGAACCTCCCTCGGAGGTCATCGTATTCCTCCATTATTCTGAAGACGAGAGTAACCAATTAAGCCCAATAAACCTCCATATTTGTACCGGGAAATTTATCTTTTGACCAAAAAAATGATTTTAGATAAAAACTACAAAAATAATGGACTTAACTTTGGTTCCTTATACTCTTACCCTAAAGCATCTTCACTGAATAATGATTAGCTGTCAAATTGAACTGTAGTAACTTTTCTATCTGTCAGATAAGGTTCTTCCTCTGAACATTGGACTGTAGTAACTGTTATAGCTGTCAGATAAGGTTCTTCCTATGAACATTGGACTGTAGTAACTGTTATAGCTTTCAGATAAGGTTCTTCCTATGAACATTGGACTGTAGTAACTGTTATAGCTGTCAGATAAGGTTCTTCCTCTGAACATTGGACTGTAGTAACTTTTCTAGCTGTCAGATAAGGTTCTTCCTATGAACATTGGACTGTAGTAACTGTTCTATCTGTCAGATAAGGTTCTTCCTATGAACATTGGACTGTAGTAACTGTTATAGCTGTCAGATAAGGTTCTTCCTATGAACATTGGACTGTAGTAACTTTTCTAGCGGTCAGATAAGGTTCTTCCTATGAACATTGGACTGTAGTAACTGTTCTAGCTGTCAGATAAGGTTCTTCCTATGCACATTGGACTGTAGTAACTTTTCTAGTTGTCAATTAAAGTTTCGTTTATCAAAATAGACTCTACACATAATGTTATTATCCACACACATAATATTAAAAGTTTACAAAAACCTCACCTTTCTTTATCCATTTCGCCGAGATCAAGATCGAGGTCGATGTTGGTGAGGTCACTGAGCGAGTCGACGCTACGACCTCTCTCTCGTGAAGAGGAGAGGTTACCCCCCACTCCCCGCCCTTCAAGTTCCCTCAACCGGCGGTACAGCGACTCATTCTCCTCGATGCCTTGAGCCAGACGCTCGCTCAGAGTTATCACCTCGCCGCGCAGATGTTTGATGGTGTCCTGACTCGACGACAGTTCCCTGGTTAAGAGGAGCAGTGTTCCGTCTGGTCTTCGAGAGAAGATTCCGCTACAGACATCCGAGACTTACAAGTGTCAACGTCGGTCTGGTACCTGTAGGTGGTGTCGAGAATTAGTTTTGTTACATCTTGTTATATTTTTTAATCGCGTCTTTAAACCTTTTATTGCGACAGCTAGACAGGATTCACGTGCAGAGTGGCACAACAGGTATTAGGAATTAGGAAAGTTATGTTTAGAGAAAGAGTATCGACAATCGCGTGGAAAATGGAAATTAATTTTGAAACAACACCCGCAGTACACCCCCGAATGAGATTCGAACCTCCATCCGCCCCGTCATCGGCAGTCTAGTCTACTGCGAGGGTAGCGCGTCAAAACAGGCGGCCACCAAAGCGAGTTACAAATAATGTTCTTCCTACGTGAAATAATTGGGGTAAAAACAGATTGATGATATGCATTTTAAACTGAAAATAAAAATCCCGTCAATGCTTGAATGATTTACCAGGAAATTCCCAGTTTTCATTCACAAGTTCTCGCGTTAACTACATTCAAATAAAATCAAACAGTCGGGTAATTTTTTTTACCTTCACTCAGACACGCTATGACATAATTTGCATGTTTTTTATGCTCCCCCCCCCACCCTTCCTCCCTCCACGTAAGAGTGACGGTTTGGACCACTGACCTGTCTTGTAGCTGCTGGTAGAGCTGCCGCCAGTCCTCCTCAACCGATGGTTTCCTCCACTGTGACAAAATTTCTTCGTGTTCCCTCCTTAACTCACTATACCTAAACAAAGACAAAAAGTCATGTAAGACCAGTGATTCTCCGATATTAACAATTTCATACTGATATTAACAGAATGATATTCGTTTAATCCATAAATGTTTGTAAGTATTGTAGCTTTAAAAATGTAGGTGGAATTCTTTAATAAAATTAGAGAAAAACTGTAAGAACCAAGATAAAGAAGGAAAATATACAGAAAACAAGAATAAAAAACAAAATGGAGGAAGATAAAAGAAGAAGAAGAGGGAAAATGTTGTGGCTACATAAACAAATGAAAAATTGTGCTATCCCTTAACTATCTTAATTTAGAATGCCATATATAAGTTAGGCAATACATTTTGTTAAGACCGAGAGAAAAAAAATTAACTTTTGTTTTATAAATATCCTACTCAAGTGTCCCATTATTTTGTTACCAATATCCTTTTCCTAGCTTTTTTTTTTTTTTTTTTTAGTAAATTGCGTTGTGCGTTTCACACTCCCTCCTGATGAGTTCCGATAGAATGAAACCTAGGTCGGGGATTAGGCGGTAACTATCGATTTTCTTCAAGAACCAGCCTTACCTCTTTGTGTGGTGGCAGCAGTGTACAGTGAACCGTGTTCGTCTTTTCATTGTAAAATCCATATTGTGTTTGTTCCTTTTATACGTTTCTATCCACCTTTCCTGTAACTTCTTACGAATATATATCTGTAAGGTCAACCTCTTCACTTTTTTTTTTGTTATTTCCAAATCTGGTAATATAATAATAATAATATTTAGCACCGCATCTTACTACCCGTTTGGGTTATACGCTTTAAGTACTAATTATGCTAATGGATTAGGAATTAGGAAGGTTGAATTAGAGGAAGTGAACCCGCACTTGCGTGGAGGGATGAGTGGAAAACCATTTAGGAAAAACCACCCCCAGTTCACCCGACCGAGATTCGAACCTCGATCTCCCCGTCCTCAGCAGTCGAGCTAAACATGACAAGCGTGTTAGCCAACTACAGCACCGAGGCGGGTATCTGGTAATATGAAAAAAAAAAAAAAATTATACAGTAATGTATCAGAAAATATCATTGGGAGCTTTAAATAACTTTTTATATAAAGTTTATATTCATAATTAATAAATTGAATAAGACATATTTCTGGAATGTCAAATTTGATTGACTTTCAATCAATAATAGTGGTCGGAAGTATAAAAATAGAGGTTACTATAAAGATGTGTGTTGGCGACTTCCGTCGAGAAAATGCCTACCTTTTCCTCAACACCTCCGACTCATTTGCGTCTTTGGTTTTTTGCTTGAGTTGTTCTTCGGTTCTCTCCAGCGTTGAAAGTAGTTCTTTCACCTGTGGATGTGAGACAAATTATTAATTATTATTATTATTTAGCACCGCATCTTCCTACCCGTTCAGGTTATACGCTTTAAATACTAATTACGCTAATGGATTAGGAATTGGGAAGGGTGAATTAGAGGAAGTGAACACACATTTGTGTGGAAAGAGAGTGGAAAACCATTTAGGAAAAACCACCCCCACTTCACCCGACCGAAATCCGAACCTCGATCTCCCCGTCCTCGGCAGTCGAGCCAACACGACTAGCGCGTTAGCCAACTACGCCACTCGAGGCGGGTATGTGAGACAAAATCACAAATTATAGATACATGGTTTAAACAAATCAGGATGAGCGAGAACTAAAAAAGAAATGGGACGATGATGATGACGATAACTTTTTGCCTTACTAATAATTCAGGTTATACATTTAGGTACTAATTAGATTATTGGGTAGGGATTGGAAGGTTGAATTTAGAGAAAATGTACCTGCATGTGTGTGGAGAGAGAGAGAGGAAAGCACTTAGTTAAAATATTCACTAAACCTGCCCAGGATCGAAATACAATCTCTGTTTCATCAGCAGTCTCGTCTATTTAGAAAGTAGTGCCTTAGACCATGCGGCCACCAAAATGAGTATAATAATGATTTCTTTTCTTTTAAGGACAAAATAATTTATAGCTAAAAATGTTTTAATTTTTTTTTTCCTCTTGGTATCGTACCTGTTTCTCAAGTGTCGCGACCTCGGCGTTGTTCTGCCTCAGCTGAAGCAGTTCTTTCTCCGCGCTGCCGACCTCGCAGAGGGCTATACCAAGTTGCCTCTTGAGCTCGTCCACCTCGGAACCTTGAGAGTCCATGGTGTCATACAGGGAGCTCTTTACAGACTCCATCTAGACGAAAACGGTCAAAACAATCCTCGGGTTAAAGTCGAAATGTATTCAAACATTTGTGTACGCTTTAAGACAGGGATGCCACCATTTTCTCACCAACGAAAAAGAGAGAAAAAATGTCCTATTATTATTTTACAATTTTCCTTTCTCCCTTTTGTGGTTTCCTCTTTTAAGAAGTTGCATTGCGCTTTTCTAACTCCCTCCAGGTGAATTCCGGTAGAATGAAACCTGGGTCGAGGTATTGGGGTGTAGCGATCAATTTTCCTACCAAGGCAGCCATTACCTTTTGGTCCAGTCGCAGCAGTGTAAAATGTGAATCGTGTTCTTCTTTTCATTTTAAGAGCCATATTGTGTTCGTTCCTTTTATAATGTTTTTATCCACCTTTCTTTTATTTTCTTCGAGATATAATATATATTTATAGCTTATGACTTCACTCTCGTTAAAATTATGCACTAATATTTTAATGGGTGACCTGGTGGTCTAGGGGGTAAGATGTCGGACTTCTGTGCTGGCCGCAGGGGTTCAATCCTCGGTCCCGGCACATATTTATCTGATTACCAAACCTTCCTTCACCTCTGACAAGATATCTTGTGAATGTGTGGGAATACCAGGCCTCCACCGTGGTTCGGATCCCACATTAAACTGTAGGTCCTCCATTTCATCTCACAATCAGCCTACCATTACACATTTAGCGTAAGTGCGTATAACCTGAACAGGTAGTAAGACGCGTGCTAATAATGATAATATTTTAATGGTTGAATAACCTTAAATAAAGTGCAAGCGAGTTGTGCCAACTCACCCCGATACTCTCCTCGGCATCAGACTCGGGCAGCTCCCCACAACAAGCCAGCAACAAGTCGTCTGTTCGCACCGAGTCTAGGGTGGATCGACGAGAAGATGGAGGGACGATCGAGACCTCTTGTAGACCCGTGACCTTGAGGTGGAACGAGACCTGGATCACACGTCCAAACTGGACTCTAGCGACGGAACTTAACCTAAGAGCTTTATTTTCTTGCTTGTTGTCTTAAAGAAAGTTTTATTCTGTTGCGTTTATTTTATAAAAGTTTTTTTTGATAAAAGAGAATATGTTGTGACTTTGACCATCAATCAAAGATAATCTAAAATAATAATAATATTATGATATTTATAATAATATTTTACCTATCTTTTATGTATAATATTCTTTTATGGAACATTATCTAGGGTTTTAGCATAGAAAATGGCGAGATTTGAAAGTTCATCCCTTAGACAGATTTGATGATCAAATGTTTAAAAGTTTCATGGTCCATTCATAAATATTTTTGACGAATAATATGTGTTGAAATGAAATAGAAACTTATTTCATCCGAGATAGTGTCAAATAAATATATTTCTTTTATAAAAGAGTTATAGCAGAAAAATAGCATTTTTAAGTACCTGTTTAGGTTAAACTCAAACATTAATTATGCTATTACCCGCTTCAATGGTCAAATAGTCTTATGTTTGACTGACATGCTGATGACAAGGAGAAAAAGGTTCAAACCTAAGTCAGGTCTACTGAGGGTGTTTTTTCTTAAAGGTTTCCCCACTCTCCTTCCAGACAAATGCGGGTATATTACCTCTAAAAATGTTTCCTTCCTCATCCCTACCCCGTTAAAGTAGTTATCATATTTTAACCTGAAATGGTAGTAAGAGACTGTGATAAAAAAAAAGGCCGAATCTTATAAGAAATGTACTCACATTCATTTGAGTAGAGGGAAATTGGGAAAACATCAAGAAAAAAATAATTTTAGAACACCTGACCAAGATTTGAAGCCCAATCTCTGCGAAAGTGGCAATTCAGTCTAACACAAGAGTTCAGACCATGTGACCACCGGAAATAATCAAAAGGAAGAATAAGGGCGATAGCAAGCTTTTCCATTTACCTGGCCTTCTCCTTGACCCTGGATATGGGCGTCCTGTTTAGGGGCGGGGAAGGGGGTAGAGGTGTGAGGGCCTCCCCCCAGTCCTCGTTCTCACGTCGGCCCCCTTCTGAGGCGGTGCGATACTCCTCGTCTGACGAGAAGAAGATGGAGCGGGGGTGGTCGGGGTACTAGGAATGATGCAGGTCTCTCTCTCGGAACACACAGATCTGAGGATAAGTGAACATTATGTCAGCGTCGCTGTCAACATTCACGACAAGACATCAGCGCTGTCGACATTCACGACAAGACATCAGCGCTGTCGACATTCACGACAAGACATCAGCGCTGTCGACATTCACGACAAGACATCAGCATTGTCGACATTCACGACAAGACATCAGCACTGTCGACATTCATGACAAGACATCAGCATTGTCGACATTCACGACAAGACATCAGTGCTGTCGACATTCACGACAAGACATCAGCGCTGTCGACATTCACGACAAGACATCAGCACTGTCGACATTCACGACAAGACATCAGCGCTGTCGACATTCACGACAAGACATCAGCGCTGTCGACATTCACGAAAAGACATCAGCATTGTCGACATTCACGACAAGACATCAGTGCTGTCGACATTCACGACAAGACATCAGCTCTGTCGACATTCACGACAAGAAATCAGCGCTGTCGACATTCACGACAAGAAATCAGCGCTGTCGACATTCACGACAAGACATCAGCGCTGTCGACATTCACGACAAGACATCAGCATTGTCGACATTCACGACAAGACATCAGCACTGTCGACATTCATGACAAGACATCAGCACTGTCGACATTCATGACAAGACATCAGCGCTGTCGACATTCACGACAAGAAATCAGCGCTGTCGACATTCACAAGACATCAGCACTGTCGATATACACAAAACACCAGCACTGTCGGGACAACACACACATATGTGTATAATGATTTAATTAATAGGAACAAGTTCTTTAAATCACTCAAATTCTTATGGTGCATAAAAGAGAGTACAAGTTAAAGCCAGTATTTATGTAGTTTTTATTGCAAAAATAATAATAATTTTATGGCCAAAGTAAACCAACTATTGCTCCAGTAGAAAGTTTATTTCCTATTCCTATACTTACCATTGCGTTTTAAAAAGTAATCTGAGCTTTAATAACAAGCTTGGCTCGAAACACGAAATCGGAGTACTCACAGAGCACTATTGAATATTAAAAATGGGCATGGCGGAATTTTAAAATGAATTCAAAATAGAGTGTGTTACTGTTAATCATAGTATTTTTTTTTCTGTTTCACTTTCTTTTTTGATAAAGGCAATAATGCTAAAATATAAAAATTGGTTTCAATGATTATGCAACTTTTTCTTCTATAAAAGATAAAATAAATGAAGATATCACCTTTGGCCATTGGATTCTTACCACATTTTCCCCCTCTTTCCCTGGATGTGCTTTCATAACTCAATTTTGACTTTATTGGCGATTTAAGAGATGATCACGGGTACTTTTCACCAAACAAAGGTTTCGCCTAGTGCAACAACTTTATAAGCAAAAAACTCCGATCAAGAAGCAACGCTATTGTAACGGAAACAGACAAACACTCACGGTACAGTGACTGAGAGTTGACTCTTTTCCAGTTCCCTCTCGAGTTTCTCGCCGATACTGAGGGGGACATCGCTGGCGGGGCGACCTGCAGACCGGCGGCACGGCGCAGAGACGACACCCAGTTGCCCCGGATACCGGCGGTCACCGCTGATAGCACGTACCTTCGTTCGTCCCAGGTCTATCACATTAACAAACACATTACTAAATATTTACGTTGGCCGAAATATTGTTCAAAGACATTGATGTTTTCTAAGAATTATCGTCAAAAGTTGTAATGATAGTATTTTTAGGGATAAGATCTTAGAATTCTTAGAAATATTACTATAGATTCAAGATAATATCAGCTCAAACTTTTTTTCAAATTAATAGTCAGAATTTTACTGGTTTCAGTAGTCGCATGGTCTAACGCGCTACTGTCGCAGTAGACTAGACTGCCAATAACGGGGAGATCAAGAATCAAAACTTGGTCAGATGTACAGAGGGTGGTTTTTCTGCCCGCCCTTCCTCCATGCAAATGGGGTACACTTTCTCGATTGAGATTCAAACCACAATATTGCCACTTGAGTTTGAGTAGGATTTTTTTTTAGCTTTTTTACCTGAAAAAAATCACTAAAATACGTACAAAAATTCAACATGCACAAAATAAGGTTCCTATTGTTATTATTATTATTAGCACCGCGTCTTACTACCCGTTATGGTTATACGCACTTATGCTAATGTGTAATGGTAGGGTGATTGTGAGATGAAATGGAGGACCTACAGTTTAACGTGGGATCCGAACCACGGTGGAGGCCTGGTATTCCACACATTCACAAGATGTCTTGTCAGAGGTGAAGGAAGGGTTTGGTAATCAGATAAATCTGTGCCGGGACCGAGGATTGAACCCCAGACACCTTACCCCCTAGACCACCAGGCTGAAGCGCCCTCCAATAAGGAGGTCGGTAATATTTCCCTGTATTTAGCGTAGAGTCTCATGTACTCACCACCGCCTGGAAGCCATAGTTGCGGGCCACCTGCACCTCGGTGACACCACTCACACCGCTCAGATCTATCACACCGTCCATGATGCCCTTGTCCTCTGCGGTGGGGTCCCGGTAGTACATGAGCGCCGTTCCTCGCAGGACAAACCAGTGCTTGTTCCACTCCTAAAACAACCCACAATAAGCCATAGTATGATTCTAGTAGGAAGAACCTTATCTGACAGCTATAAAAGTTACTAGATCTACTTTCAAGTATCCATGCATCAAGTTATGTGATCTTCAGCTTTCACTTTTGATCGACATTATCAATACCTATAAAACAATAATATAGAAAAATGTTGTCAATGTCAAAAGCAAAAGAATAAAAAAAAAATAGTTTGGATTTTTTTAAAAAAGCCTTCTTATGAAAAATGGACTAGTTACACAACAACAGGACATAAGAATAAATCACCTTGTTGAGTCCTTGTTTCATTAACCACCCCTTCTTGATATTGAGCAAGTCCTCAGAGGGTAAGTCCACCCTTAACTCCGAGTTGGGGGAGTAACGGAGACTGGAGATATCCAGCCCGCACCCGTCCGGATCTCCTCGGACCTTCGGGGAACAAAAAAAAATAATTGTTACAGAACAAAAATACAAACCGAGGAAAATGTTAGAAAAATCACTTTAGATCCTACACTGTTATAAGTTAAGTGTTAGAACTTATAGTTATTCCTCATTCTTTGCAAATTTCCTTCTATCTCCCTTTTAGGTGTTTTCAGTTCCCCCGTTTAAGAAGTTTAGCTGCGCGTTTCAAACTCTCTCCTGACGTGTTCCAATAGAAAGAAACCTAGGTCGGGCGATTGGGTGGTAACGATCGATTTTCTTCAAGAATCAGCCATTACCTATTTGTCTAATAACATTATTATTATTATTATCATCACCGCGTCTTACTACCCGTTCGGGTTATACGCACTTACACTAATGTGTAATGGTACGGTGATTGTGAGATGAAATGGAGGACCTACAGTTTAACGTGGGATCCGAACCACGGTGGAGACCTGGCATTCCCCACATGTCTAATAACAGCAGTGTAAAGTGTGAACTGTGTTCTTTTCTTTGTAAAAGCCATATTGTTTCCTCCCTTTTAGATATTTCTATCCATCTTTCTTGCACCGTCTATCAAATACAGTATAGTGGGATGTGAGATCAACGAAACGAGGTATCAAAAATTAGCGATATTATGATAAATTCTTTCGATACCAATAATAATCAAGGGAAGAGCTAAAGAAGACCCCAGCCATTAATTCATTACCTTGAAAGGAGAAACAAACATTTCGGTCGTGCCAGGAATTGAACCCAGGACCCTTCCTTAGCACAATAGGCAAACACGCTACCTATGTTATCAGTCTTCTTTTAGTGAAAGAGTTTAAGAGTTTGTTTATATTCTCATCATTCATTCTTTTCCCTTAAGCTAAATTGTTTAGAGTCAAAACTAGCTGGTAATGAAACTTTATTTCACAACCATTATTGTTTCCAGTCTCTGTCCTGAGCCAGTTTTTTATTCAAGCCATATATTTTCCACTACCGGCTTGCTAGGCCTCTATTAGCTTCATATGTCTTATAATCTAACTTAAAACTAGGACAAGCACAACATCCCGTTCCCAGCTGTTAACTTATCACTGTGAAAGGGTAGACCCACATTTTACCAGCGATACATTTTTCAGTGATGCCAGGAATCGAATCCAGGACCTTTTACTCGTTATACAGATAAGTTACCGATAGATAAGGTGTCGAATTAGTAATGAAACTACAGAACCTAAATCAGTAAATAAATGTGCCATCTTTCCTTAAACTTTTTTTTTTTTGTGAGAAGATACTCACCAATTTATCCCCGCTGCTATCCGTGTGGTCCATGGCGCGAATGACCGGGCCACCGGATCTCCCGTAATTTTTCTTCTGCTCCTCCTCACTGCATTCCCCATCCCTGGTGGGCTTCACCCTCTCCGGACTGCTCGGGTGGTAGGAGGGAGCGGGACTGCGGCGATACCGAGGTCTCGTCAGCGAATCTGCGATATCCTTGAGTTTCTCGTCACGCTTGCTCTCGTTCTCATAGTCGTCGAAGAGGATCCTTCGGGCGGCATCGTGTTGGTCTGAAGAAAACAATTATACAATACATTATTATTAGCACCGCATCTTACTACCCGTTCGGGTTATACACACTTACGTTAATGTGTAATGGTAGGGTGATTGTGAGATGAAATGGAGGACCTACAGTTTAACGTGGGATCCGAACCACGGTGGCGGCCTGGCATTCCACACATTCACAAGATGTCTTGTCAGACGTGAAGGAAGGGTTTGGTAATCAAATAAATCTTTGCCGGGACCAAGGATTGAACCCCGGACCCCCAACACAGAAGTTCGACACCTTACCCCCTAGACCACCCGTGTGAAGTCATATTATTATTAAAGATGGAACCTTAGAACCTTAAGCCTATTCAAGATTCGAGGGCTTGATAAAATACCGATGAGCATTGTGGCATTAGATGAGAAACTTTTTAAACTAAGAGAAAAAGTGTCATTAATTTCCAGGACACCCCTTGACATATTAGAAAACTGTTGATATCACCTTGGGAATAAAATATAACTCTTACTGATACTTATACTGAAGAATTATTTGATTCGTTTAAACTGAAAAAATGTTTTGATATAAAAAGTGATGAACCTTAGCTCACATCCGCAGTATCCACACATTCCAGGTATCGTGTAAGTGTTTATTAATGTGTTTACAGAGAGTTTCAGTGGCAAGGTCAATGTATTTAGCAGCTGGCACTCAAAGTGATTAATTAGTAAAAACGTGAAAAGGTCACTTTTTTTAGTTGTGAAGCGATGTGGAAGTGAGGTTTGAAACATGCGAGGCAAGTTTAAAGGCAGAGAAATATTTTGTTGTTGTTTTAAAGCACCGAGTCTCATTACCAGTTCAGACTACACACCTATGTACTTTATTTTACATCCACTACCGTTACCAGCCTGTGGGCAGTTCTTTTGTTCAAGCCATATATTTTACATACCGGCTTTGCTAAGCTTGTCGTAGTTTTGTATGCCTTATAAGATAACTTAAGACTAGGACAGGCACAACATCCAGTCCTCCGGCCGTTAATCCATCACTATAAAAGGCTAAACCCACATTTCACCAATGAAAAATGTTTTCGACCATGCCGGAAATCAAAACCGGGATCCTTTAGCTCAGTAGACAGACACGCTAATGACTTGAGCTAAGGTGTCTGATCCCTTTTTACTAGATATTGCTAAATTCCCTGGGTTTTCTCGGATTTTTTCCAGAAAAAAAAATCCCCCGTTTTCTACTGGTTCTACCGATTTCCCAAGTGTGGTGTCAAAACCCTGTATTAGCAGATATCCCCCAGACGGGCAGTAAAACGTTAAGTTAGAGATGACATACCTGTCGCGTCCTGGGACGCCTTGCCGTCCCTCCAGGTGGGCAGCATGCCTGTGAAGTCCTCCGAGTAGCTGCGGGCAGACTTGACGCCTCTCTTCTCTCTGTTAAGCACCCTCCTGGTCCGGATCTTCTCCTCCGTCTGGATCTTGTCCCGGGTGGGAGGGGACGCTGAGGAGGCAGGCTGGTCGCGGTAAACTGAGGGGGGGGAAATGCATGGTTTTCACACAAAATAATAACCCTAGAAAGGGCTCATGTACCCCCCCTGTATCTTATAAAGCGCTTGTGTACCCCCCCCCTGTACCTTATAAAGCGCTTGTGTACCCCCCTGTACCTTAAAAAGGGCTCGTGTACCCCCTGTACCTTAAAAAGGGCTCGTGAACCCCCTGTACCTTAAAAAGGGCTCGTGTACCCCCCTGTACCTTAAAAAGCGCTCGTGTACCCCCCTGTACCTTAAAAAGGGCTCGTGTACCCCCCTGTACCTTAAAAAGGGCTCGTGTACCCCCTGTACCTTAAAAAGGGCTCGTGTACCCCCCTGTACCTTAAAAAGCGCTCGTGTACCCCCCTGTACCTTAAAAAGCGCTCGTGTACCCCCCTGTACCTTAAAAAGCGCTCGTGTACCCCCCTGTACCTTAAAAAGCGCTCGTGTACCCCCCTGTACCTTAAAAAGGGCTTGTGTACCCCCTGTACCTTAAAAAGGGCTCGTGTACCCCCCTGTACCTTAAAAAGGGCTCGTGTACCCCCTGTACCTTAAAAAGGGCTCGTGTACCCCCCTGTACCTTAAAAAGGGCTCGTGTACCCCCTCTCCCTTAAAAAGGGCTCGTGTACCCCCCTGTACCTTAAAAAACGCTCGTGTACCCCCCTGTACCTTAAAAAGGGCTCGTGTACCCCCCTGTACCTTAAAAAGGGCTCGTGTACCCCCTGTACCTTAAAAAGGGCTCGTGTACCCCCCTGTACCTTAAAAAGCGCTCGTGTACCCCCCTGTACCTTAAAAAGGGCTCGTGTACCCCTCTGTACCTTAAAAAGGGCTCGTGTACCCCTCTGTACCTTTGCGAGTGTCGGAAGGCAGAGTCGGGGCAGCTCGGAGAGTGTGTGCAGGTCCCTGCTGGGGTACACATCTCTATCCCACGGCTGGGTGGGCGCGGGCTCCGTGTGACAGCTGTTGAACCTTGGCCGTGTCTCGCTAGGCGTGGTGGTGGCTGAAACCAGAACCGACATGGTCACAGGCCCCAAAACTAACCAGCCTCGTGGTGAAGTGATCAAAGCCTCTGGCTGCCGATACAGGGAGGTCCTGGGTTCAATTTCCCGCTGATACCAAGGGATGGTTACAACGGTTTGGCTATGTTAAGATCTTCATTGGCTCCACCCCCTCTGACAGCTGCTAAACACATGTTTTTGCAGATCATATGGTTCGGCGTAGGGATACATAATTTGGTCTGGTGGATTTTCAAAACCGTCACTCAGCACCAAAGAAGCCATGGGGGTACTGTACATTCGAGCATTCCCTGGGCAACATTACATTAGTAATGGCTAATCTTCCCACAAACTGGACTAGGAGTGAGGTAGCTCAGACACATAATATTATTATTATTATTATTCCAAAATTTCACTTAAGAGCTATATTATTAAAAGGGCCGACTACAATGAATAGTGCAGCCTGAGCGGACCAACTTGGACGTTAAGGAGAAAGTAGCCCATCAGAACAAGCATCCACCAAAGTGGTGTTATTCCCCCCCCCCCCCACACAATTTAAAAATTTTGTTTTTTAAGAAATTAAAGTTCAATTTTTTTTTATAGCATTACCTTGAAATTAAAAACTAGTGATGTCACGTATCATTTGAAATCTTGTAAAAATAAGTTACACATCCCCCCCCCCACCCCCCTGCCTCTAATATCTAGATTAAGATTATTTTTTTTAATTTGCAACCATTTAATTTTTCTGAACATACCATTACCCCTCCCCTCCCCCCTGAGTTCTCAACAAACTGATTTTCATTTGTTTTTGTGAGCAAAAATTCCAACATTAAAACTCAAAAAAACTATTTTAGTATCCAGATAATCTAATTTCCAATCCACATTGACACGCTACTCGTCAACAGGATAGATATAGTTATGATGACCCATACCTCTTATTGTTGGAGCTTGAGGCAAAATGCTGGAAGACTGACCACCGGGAAGGTCGCATTTCGTTTGTGTCGACCCTATAAATAAACACACAAACACACATAATAAAAACATACTAATTGTTACAAGCAGATATGAGCTGGTTCCTAAATAATACTAGTTACAATTTATATTATTTTGGTTCTACGTTCCAAATCCCGGCACACTCGTGTGGCGGAGTTTTGCATGACAACTGTAAACATAGCGTTATTCAGTGGGGATGTATGAGATGTGACAAAAGTCCAGTATTTTTCACTTTTTATATCAATTTTATTTTAGCCAAATAAATCAAATATTCCTCCGGTAGAAACAAAGAGTTTAATTTTCTTCACGTGGTGATATCAACATTTGTTGAATATCTTGTTGAGGGTGTCCTGGAATTTAATGACAACTTTTTATCTTCATTTAAAAAGTTTCTCATCTAATGCCGCTATGCTCATGACAGATAATCAACAACTGTTGATATATCCATGTGAAGAAAATTAAACTTTAGTTTTCTACTGGAGAAATATTCAATTTATATAGACAAAAAAAAAATTATATAAAATCAGCAAAACACCTTTTTTCACCTTTAGTGGCTTATTTTGGTTCAATCCAAAATGTAGATGTAAGATCTTTGTACGATTAATAACCTTACATATTAATTTTTTATTTAAAAAAGAAATCACAAAAAGATGAAACTAGCTCATTTTCAAACTACATTTCATATTAAACTTTTTAGAAAAAAAAAGTCATTTTTTATATATAATAATGTAAACAATTCTTATTTGTTAAACAAAAAAAAACACATCTTCAGATTGTAATTATAAATCGATAAATTAGCTCGATGAATGACCTGCTATTCCGAGCGTGATGTGTACTGCCTCCGAACACAACTGACCGACTGACTAAATGAATGTCTGGCGACCCCAGCAGTCTCATTACTAGAGCAGCTGCACTTCAATTGCTACGAAGGCTGCAAATTAACAACCCCCTCTCCCCCCCCCTCTCTCTCTCTCTCTCTCTAGAGAGTGGGTCACTAACTGATATTTGGTGGTTAGAGCAATTTTTTTTTGTCATCAACAGAAACCTTTCGCTTTTTTTTCATGGAAGGAGAGTGGAAAACCATTTAGGGTTAAAAAAACAACTGAGAAGACCTGACCAGGATTCGAACCCCAATCATCCATCGCATCTTCATCAGTTTACTCTAACTCAAGAGTGATGCCTTAGTCCCATCGATATTCAATTATAATATATTAAGAAACCAGTAAAAAAAACAACCAACTAACCCCCCCCCCCCAAAGCATGTCTATTAAAGTTAGGTGGGTCTCAAAAAAATGTTTGTCAATCTAATAAATGTGTCGTGGTGCCAAAGAGTTGGAAAGAATGGGTTTTTTTTTCCAAGCACCGCGTCTTACTACCTAGCTAGCTAACGCGCTAGTTCCGTGTTGACCTAGACTGCCGACGACGGTGAGATCTAGGTTCGAATCTCGCTGGGTGAACTGGAGATCCGCCACACAAAGTCAAAGCCGGTTCACTTCCTATATATTAAACTTTCCCAATTCTCTTAACCCAATAGAGTAATTAGTACTTTTCTTGTTTATTTTACTTCTTCATAAATGTACAATTATTTATGTGGGCAATGTTTGTTTTTTTTATTTTTTTTTATACATATATAAATTAATTTTTAACACAGAAGTATTAAATGTACACTATTTATTATTAAGTGGGTTAGGTGTAGGAAAAGGCGCTGCTATTAACTTCACCCAAATGAAAGTCGATATTATTGTTTTCATCGTCGTCATTATGAGAGTGACGCCTTAGGCTACGTGATCACTGAAACGGGTTACTGCGCAATTCAACTAGTGCAAAAAACAATTAGAGACCAACCCGTTTCCCTAACGAGAATGGTCGCCAGCGGCTCCCACTGGCTCGTTTCCTACCACCCACCCGGGCAGGAAACTGACAATTTGTCAAACGTGGACGATGTCAAGTAGAAAATTGCCAGTGATGAGCGCCTGTCTCCCCCCCCCCCCTTCACAATTATACAGGGTGTTCACTAGTTTTCTTAAGGCTAGTGGCCCTTTTCATTTGGCGTGGAAATGCATAGCCATAGGAACAAAGGTTTAAATTAGAGGAAATGAACCCACATTCGCGCGGAACGAGATCGGGAAACCGTTTAGGGAAAACCACCCCTAGTTCACCCACCTGAGATTCTAACCTCAATCTCCCCATCCTCGGGGCAGTCTAGCTCAACACGAAACCAGCCAACTACGCCCCCGAGGCGGGTATCCATGTATTGAGAGTGTGACGTACCTTGCTCCTGGGGAAGACGGAGAGAACGTCAGCCCACCAGCGACACTCCTCGCGGCATGTCCCCTTGACGAAGTGTACCCTGTCCGGGGCGGTGATGGCCAGACTGTAGGCGTTGCCCGTCAGCTCGTCGGCGGCGGTCACCTCCAGCACCTTGTTCATGTCGATACTCTCCTGGGGACGGTCTCCGGCTGGAAACGAGTGTCAAGTGGGGCCGTTAGTTAAACGTTCCTTCTGTCACGAGCTGCTAAGTAGAGTCTTTTATATCTCTTTTTAGTAACTTCTTAATAACATCACATCTTGTACAGTAGCCCCGTGGCTTCTTTGGTGCTGAATGACAGCTGCTAAACACATGTTTTTGCAGATCATCTGGTTCGGCGTAGGGATACTTAATTTGGTCTGGTAACTTTTTAAGGCTGTCAGTCAGCACCAAAGAAGCCATGGGGCTACTGTAGTAGTGCAAAATAGTACAACAAACCCTAAAAACCAAGGCTGTCTATAAATAATTACGAACCCACATACATCCCTTAGCCGCAGCAGGGTGGCTACAAAACATATTTTACAAAATTCCCTGACTTTTCCAGATTTTCCAAACAACCTTTTTCAAAAATTCCCCGACTTTTCCCTGTCCCTGTCCCTAGCCCCCATGCGAGGCCCATCCCGACAGTCTAGGCCCACAAGGTGACACTAGCATTATCCAACAATCATTATTTAAAAATTGTGTATATTATAGTCTTGAAATTTTATTTGTCTTAAACATGTAATATCTAAAGTGTGTTAATTACATTCTCTTAGAAGTTTGTTATTTTTAACATTTTTTAATTGTTTTGAATCAAATCGTTTAGTTCGCAATTTTATTTTTAATTTATTTTTGTCTTACAAAAAAATTATCATATAGGCCTTTAATATTATTTAAAAAATGTTATGACCGTTTTCTATATTGTTCCGACAAATCACCTATTTATTTTCAATAATTATATTACATGTATCCAATTAAATTTATAAATAAACTATATTTTCTTAACTATTCTTATAATTCATTACGTTCCATACTAAGATATTAATAATTTTTTTTTCAAAAACAATTAACAACAGGCTATCCCGTATAATTATCGAACTACTATTTTATTGAGACGTATTAAACAAATAATCTACATCTAGTAGGGAAATGGTAGTTTATTTAGAGCCAAGTGTATTATCGTTAAACCATTATTATTATTATTATGATTTGATTTTTATTGTAAAAAACATGGTATGCGCTTGTTGTTCCGAGAAAAGGCGTTACTGTTGCGTTAAAATAAAAATGGCTGCCACCCAACGAAGGGAAACCTTAGAAATAATATTCCCGACCGACAATAAAAACTCGTAGAGCCACATAATTACCAACTCTATGAACACTGATACTACAGTAGAACTTTTTTTTAAATTGAAGTCCAAGAAAAATATAAAAAAATCGAGATAGCCATTTTAATGAGTATCTAGGCAACTTGTATACACATTACATACATAATAACCTTAAAATATTCTACAGTAGCCCCGTGGCTTCTTTGGTGCTGACTGACAGCTTACAGCTGACTTCTCACAGTCAACATTTAGGTATATACCTAAATAATGACTGTCAGAAGCGACAGCTGCTAAACACATGTTTTTGCAGATCATATGGTTTGGCGTAGTGATACATAATTTGGTCTGGTAACTTTTCAAAGCCATCAGCTGTAAGTTAGGACCAAAGAAGTTATAGGGCTACTGTACATATCATTAACATTATGTATATACTTTTTAAAACACATACCCAATAAATCTATTCATAAAAAAACACTAGAAAAATTCAAACAAGTATAAAATTTTGGAGAAATTATCATTTTTAACCAACTAACTTGCAGACTTAAATGAGAATCTATAAAAGTTGAGCCAACACATCCCCTATATTAGGCAACCCGCTCGCCACTGGAGCATAATCACCCGCTTTATCATTTAATGCATCAATAAACTACAACTTTGACATTCTCGGTTTGATAAATATAGTTAAGTTAGGTTTGGAAATGAGAGATAAAAAGGGACCATGGGTAAGCTTCAAGCTATTCAAATATTTCCTTCCAAAATTCCAATTAAATGTTTTATTTATCAACTAGCCCCCTTCCCCGTAAAAAAATATTGTAAAGAATCCTGTAAAACAAAGCTTCAAATCATCCATCATGTCAATATAAAAACAAAACTTTTTTTTACTTTTTTTTTTAAATACAGTCCTACCATCACTGTATAGCCCCCTCCCTCTTTTTATCCTCCCTCCTATTTTCATCTCATTTCTCTTTCCTCACCCCCCCCCCACCGTCCCCTTCACCAACCCCACTTTCCCTTCAACAACTTTTTTTTTCCAACGACTATATAACATACTATCGACATTTTTATGAGGAATAAATTAAATTTTCAAAATAAAATATAGCCTATGTTACTCGCTGATAATGTAGCTTTATATTGGTGAAAGAATTTTTAAAATAGGTCCAGTAGTTTTTTGAGTTTATCCATTACAAACAAAAAACCAAACAAAAAATCAAATCTTTCCTCTTTATAATATTAGTATAGATGATTTGAATAAAAATTTAATGGGTAAACACGACGAGTTTGAAATGTATCAATTTTTTTAACTAACCCATGTCCAATTAGCTAAATTCAACTGTATTTACTTTTACTAATTAATTTTTTCACCGCGCCTTACCACCCGTTATAGTTATCTGTATTAATAATAATCACGCTATGTGTTTTGATACGAGTAAGGTTGGATTTAGCGGGAGTGTACCCGCATTTGCGTGGAAGGAGGATCAAACAAGTATTCAGGAAATAATTTTAAAAAATCTCTCAGCACGGATTAGAACCCCGATCTACCAGTCATGGGAAGTCCAGTCTACTGCGAGATTGACGCCTAAGTGTGAACTTACCTTAAGACAATCCCACCTGCGGGAAAACGTGTGACCTTGAAGAGTGTCACGACCATCACGTGGCCGGTACAGTCGCGGTTCGTTAAAAAAAAAAAAAAATCTTATCTAAGACTTTTGAGAGATTTTTTTTTTTTAAGTTAGGCCTTAACTCAAGTTGGCCCGCCGCCATATTGAAATGTTCTCTAAAGACTCTACAACAAGTGAAATGTAATTTTATAATGTGCTAGTTACGCCATTTAGAATATTCTAAGAGATTCATAAACAGGCTAGAAACCAAGTGGGCTTATAACGTTCCTGGATGGAGCTGTCTGACAGTAGGAGAACAAACAGGGAGGAGGAAAACACAAATGACATGTTGTAACCACCACCACCCTCTATTAGAATATGAGCACCGCGTCTTACTACCCGTTCGGGTTATACGCTTTAAGTACTAATTACGCTAATGGATCAGGAATTGGGAAGGTTGAATTAGAGGAAGTGAACCCGCATTTGCGTGGAGGGAGAGTGGAAAAACATTTAGGAACACTCCCCCCCCCCCCCCCCCCCAGTTCACCCGACCGAGACTCGAACCTCGATCTCCCCGTCCTCAGCAGTCGAGCTCAATACGACTAGCGCGTTAGCCAACTACGCCACCGAGGCGGGTCACCCCCTATTAAATGACGTCATTCTATTCACAAAGATCCATTCCACGCTCCTATAACAGTTATCTTTCGTTTCCCGGACATTTAGCTCTTAATGATCAACAGAAATATGTGGTCTTTTCAGAGATGTCAACTTTTAAACTATGTTTATAAGTCTAGGGTGACCTGGTGGTCTAGGGGGTAAGGTGTCAGACTTCTGTGCTGGCGGCCGGGGTTCAATCCTCGTTCCCGGCACAGATTTATCTGATTTCCAAACCCTTCCTTCACCTCTGACAAGTTATCTTGTGAATGTGGGGAATGCCAGGCCTCCACCGTGGTTCGGATTCCACGTTAAACTGTAGGTCCTCCATTTCATCTCACAATCACCCTACCATTACACATTAGCGTAAATGCGTACAACCCGAACAGGTAGTAAGACGCGGTGCTAATAATAATAATTTATAAGTCTATAGATATAGAGGGTCATAGAGGTGACCTGGCGGTCTAGGGGTAAGGTGTCAGACTTCTGTGCTGGTGGGTCCGGGTTCAATTCTCAGTCCCGGCACAGATTTATCTGATTACCAAACCCTCCCTTCACCTCTGACAAGACGTGTTTTAATCACAACTTGCGAGTGTGTGGAATGCCAGGCCTCCACCGTGGTTCAGATCCCACGTTAAACTGTAGGTCCTCCATTTCATCTCACAATCACCCTACCATTACACGTTAGCGTATACAACACGAACGAGTAGTAGGACGCGGTGCTAATAATAATAATAATAATAATATAGGGTCATAGAACATAGATTTATGTTCATTCCAGTAAGCAACAAAAGGTGTTGTCAATATTTAACCTAAGCGCAACATTGGCAATATCTCGGGTACCTAGGCAAACCCTTAAGGACATAATTTTATCAGCACAAATATTCATGTTGGGGTACATTTCGGGCACAAACCGAGCATTAACATTTGAAAGGGGGCCAACATCTGTTACATTAGTTTTACGTTTGGTCACTTCGTCTGTGTTTATAAACAGCGGTTATCCATGCCAATGTAAACAAACGTCGCGGGCGTTTCTGAGAATTGTAAACAACGACCTAAAATTGCAGACTAGGTCGGCCCTGAAATACAAGGTTCTTTTAGCACCACGTCTTACTACCCGTTCGTTGATACGCTTATGTACTAATTACACTAATAGTTTTAGGGAATTAAGGAAGTTTTAAATTTATAGGAGGTGTACCAGCATTTGCATGGAAGGAGAATGAAAAACATTTAAAAAATCTCAGTACAACCCGACCGAGATTCGAACCTCGATCTCCCCATCACCGGTAGTCTAGTCTAATGCGAGAGTAGCGCCTTAGACCATGCGGCCACCGAAGAGGGTAAGGAGTTTTTTACCTTGACCTATTTATACCATCACGGGAGGGTATTTAAAACCAGTTTTTTTAATGAAATAGTTTTCCACTCTCCATCCAAGAGAATGTGAGAACTTTTTAAAATTCTATCTTACACTACTGTAAAGCCACATGACTGACTCACTGACAATGTTTACCCACTCCCAGATGAGATAGAAACTTAAAATTTGGCAAACTTATAGCTTATAGCCTGTAACCGGCAGAAAGATTACATAAAAGTAAAAAAAATATATATAACCCAAGAAAAAAAATCAAAATGTCGGAGCAACTTTAAAGTCGGTGCGGACCTTTCTTTGGAGATCTGTTGTGGCTAAACGGTAAGACCTTTCAAAAAAACTGCTCTGGAATTACATTAGTTTACATCCACTTGCAAAGAAAACTCACCGGGCAAAGCGAGTTATACATCAGTACAATATCAGCGCGTGCAGGAGATGAAGCGTGTTAAGATTACCCCTTACTGTATTCTCCAGTCTGCGCGTACGCATCCCGCCACACCGCAGTGTAGGATAAGTTGCCATCTCTGTCCATCCCACGGCGCTAGCTATACCAAGAAACGAGAAAACTCCTCTCAAATAAATAAATGTCCCTCCCTTATCGTGGATTGATGATATAAAACGATAAACTGAGCCAAGTGGCAGTCAAATATTTAGAAGAAAGCCAATAACGTAATATATTATTAAAAAAAAGTTAAAACATTTGTTGTTTAGATTATGATCTTTTTTATTAATGTTTTTAATTACTGCGTATTTCATCTCCCATACCTGTCACCTAGGTGTATAGGTACATAATCGTAGTCTAACCGGGAGCAGGTAGTGAGATTAAGAGACAATAAAAAAATAATAACTTTACAAACCCTTTTGACGTGGACGTTGGAGCTAACCAAAATTTGTATAATCAAACAAAGTGGGCGTTAACCTTAGCCTCGTTTCAAGTCTTTACGAGAAGAGAAAACGAGATACCAGCTTCGGTGGCCACGTGGTCTAACGCGCTATTCTCGTGTTAGACTAGGCTATTCTCGTGTTAGACTAGACTAACGAAGATTGGAAGATGTGTGTTCGATCCCGGTCGGGTGCACTTATAGAGTTTCCCCTTTTCCTTTCACGAAAACGTTGGTGCATTTAAACTCAATTAAACCTTGCCAAATCCTGGCCCTAGAGGGTAGTAAGACGCGGTGCTAATAAATAGAAATCAGCGAACCATACTCGTATAAAATAAATTATATTCTTTTAAATTGAAAAATGACTCCTTTACACGGAGATCGAAACCGGGACCTTTGTCTTAGTTCGCCAACTGAGCTATTCAAGATTCATCCCAGGTCCGGGTTCGACTCCCCGGTATAATTTTTTTAATATAAAGAATATTATATTTATATGCGGCCCTAAGTTGTTTTTTTTTAGAATCACGTCTTACAACCCAGTCGAGTTTTAAGCCTATGCACTAATTACACTAATGGAATCTGATTACCAAACCCTTCCTTCACCTCTGACAAGACATCTTGTGAATGTGGGGAATGCCAGGCCTCCACCGTGGTTCAGATCCCACGTTAAACTGTAAGTCCTCCATTTCATCTCACAATCACCCTACCATTACAGATTAGCGTAAGTGCGTATAACCCGAACAGGTAGTAAGACGCGGTGATAATAATAATACACTAATGGATTATGAAGGTTTAATTGAAAGGAAGTGCACTCACAATTGCGTGGAAGAATAGTGGAAAACCGTTTAAGGGGAAAAAACTCAAGTGCACCCGACCAAGATCGAATCTGGAGTTTCCCGTCTTCGGTAGTCTAGTCCAACACGAGAGTAGCGCAGTATACCACGCGGCCATCGAAGCGTGTATATAATGGCTCAGCTATTTAGTCCATCAATATTTTTTTTATAATTCTTTTGTAATTATATACCTATTGAACGTATGTAATTTGCTCAGTTAGGCGATAAATAAAGTGATATTGACCTGTGTTCGAATAGTCGTAGTTTATTGACCTGTGTTCGAATAGTCGTAGTTTATTGACCTGTGTTCGAATAGTCGTAGTTTATTGACCTGTGTTCGAATAGTCCTAGTTTATTGACCTGTGTTCGAATAGTCGTAGTTTATTGACCTGTGTTCGAATAGTCGTAGTTTATTGACCTGTGTTTGAATAGTCGTAGTTTATTGACCTGTGTTCGAATAGTCGTAGTTTTTACTCCCCTCGTAAGTAGGGCTTACTTACCCACTTCTTTTTTTTTAAATAAGGAGGCACTTAAAAACCCATTCAAATGATGTTAAAACTGTGAGGAAATAATGCATACCAATTGACGTGTTACCGTAATGAACTCCTCCAAACAAAACTTTGTCATGTTTTAGCGGAGGGATAAAATTTTGAGTAGAATTTTACGAGAAACAGCTGGTTAAAACAAAAAACTACTACGATTTCCTCACTACAAGTAGTTTTGTTTTATATGGTTTGATTAAATTGTAGTTCACTGACATAATTACCACCTCCTAAGGGCGGTATTTATTTGATCATCATCATCATCATATGTAGTTCTGCCATTGGTCACAATCGAATACTATTTAAAGTACTTGATATATTCGCGAGTTTAGAAGACTCAAAATATAGATTTTTAATGACTTGTGTGATTTTCTTAAAACAAGATCAAATAAAAAATGCCGCGAGCTATTGTCGATCTATTTTTTTTAGCACCGGGTATCACAAGAAGTTCGGGTTGTAGGCATATACACACTAACTATTCTAACGTGTTAGGGTATGTGTAAAGTTTGGATTTAAAGTATACCCAAATTTGCGCGGAACGATTAGTAGAAAACCATCTTGGAAAAAAAAAAAACGCCCTCTACTAACACTCAGACCAGGATTCGAACCCCAATCTCCCCATCATCGGTAATCTAAGTCTATTGCAAGAGTGACACCTTAAACCATGCGGCCAGCGAAGCGGGTTTTATAAACTTGTTTAGCTTAGAGTTTTTTAAATAAAAGGTTGAATTCGTGTGTGTGTGTGTGTGTGTGTGCGCGCACGCGAGGATTGTTCTCCAGGGTGGGCAAACCGAGTGGTCGGGGGGGGGGGGGGAATAGCCCCCCGTACGGTGGGGCGTCGAGAAACTTTATTAAATTAAAGCCTCAAAATACGCTTTCTAAGCCGATTCTTGTCTCCTTAAAAAAAATAAGATGCAGCATAATAAAAATGTTTCAAATCTATCCAAATTCTTGGGTGGACACTTGACCTTGACGATTCGAATGGCGAATGTTGTTGGAATTTCTAGCGCATGCGCAGGACTATCAACCCTAAAGTATGGAGGATCCTAGTAATTAGTTAATTAGTTATTACACTACTATAAAGCCACACGGTTGACTCACTCACTGACATTAATGTTTACCCAATTCCAGATGAGCTAGAAACTTGAAATTTGACAAACTTATAGCGGCTAGCCTGTAATCGACTGGGAAAGTGCCAAAAAGTTAAACATTTTAATTGTCAACCCCAGATAAAAATTTCAAAATAGCGGAGCAACTTTAAAGTCGGTGGGGACCTTTCTTTGGAGGTCTCTTGTGGCTAAACGGTTAAGACATATCAAAAAAACGGATTGCATTAGCAGCTAGATTTTTTTTATTTTAGGTAAATTTTGCACATTTTCCACACATTTTTTAAATTTTCTGACACACTTATAGGACAGTTAAAATAAAAAAAATGTAAAAATAAATCAAGGTTCATAACAACGCAGGAATTACATCAGTTTACACTCACTGGGGGGTTTGGGAGCGGAGACCACAACGAGCAAAGCGAGTTATATTCTATAACTCTGTTGGTTGGATTTAGAGCTACAGTAGCCCCATGGCTTATTTGGTGCTGACTGACAGCTCGCAGCTAAAAGCTTTGAAAAGTTATCAGAGTAAATTATGTATCCCTACGCCGAGCCATGTGATCTGCAAAAACATGTGTTTAGCAGTTGTCACTTGTGAGCTGTCAGTCAACACCAAAGAAGCCACGGGGCTACTATAGCAAAGAACACAGTTGGACGGGATTAGCCTACTTCTAATACTCATAGCCGTCTCGACATATTCCACTCTTACATAAAGCTTTATCTTTCGCCCGCGCGCTATAACGCTCCTTAACGCAACAAAATCTCAAACAGATCCGCACGGGTTGTTATTTCACCATTTTCTTTTTTCTTTTTATAGAAATATTCGTGACAGATCACATGATCCACTTCTTAAACCCGCAGGGGTGGGGGGGGGGGGGGGATTACCCGCGACCCGGTCTGAGTGTTTCCGAATAAAGTAATTAATGATCCGACCGTTAATGAGTTCATTTACTCGGCTGCTGTCGCTACGGTTCGATTACCGAGTGGACCTTTGGAGAAACTCTGAAACAATACTAAAACACTTATTTTGCGGTCAATATATATAACATTTTATAATATTTGCAGGGAGGGGAGGGGGGGGGGTTGCTAATGCTCTAGATTTGGGCCATTCGATCTTATCTGACCTCTGCTCTCCTGGCGTATAGAGGAACTCATTTATTAGTTGGGGATAAAGCAGAGGGGCCCGACAGTTTAACGTGGGATCCGAACCACGGTCGGAGGGGGGGAGGGCTGGCACTCCACATATTCACAAAGCGTGGAAGCTGACACTTGCCAAAGGTGAAGGAAGTGTTTGGTAATCGGATAGATCTTTGTCTGAACCGGGGTTGAAGTGTGGACCCTTAACACAAAAAAGTCTGACCTCTTACCCCTAGACCAGGGGTTCCCAACCCTATGCCCGCGGGAGCCATGGCACCCGCCGAGCCTTTTACGTCTGCCCGTCACTTTTGACCACAGCTAGACAGTTCTTGACTAATAATTTTAATCTGTCTCTTTTCCCACAAAAATCAAGGTATGCTGTTCTCAAGAAGTTGGTGATTGAGAGCCCCCTCTCCCCAATCCCTCCCTCTCATTCCACTTTCTTTGCTGGCTCATTTACAAAGTGTACTTGTACCGGAACTATCTTATACTCACTTAATACCACGCTAATACTTTCCATTTCCTTTGAAAATATCTTACATGGTCTACCCAGCTTTGTCGCCCGAATAAACACCAAATAAATATATATTTTAAAAATGTACCTAGGCACCAAAATGGTGGTTGGTAGTTAAATAGTTCCTAGTGTATTTATTTTGGTCTTGTTAAAATTGTATATAAAGCAGTATTTTAATTTATTTATTGACATCGACTTTTGGTTTGGTGAAAATTGTTTCAATGGTTTAAACTGGTTTTGGACTAACTTTGCGTGTGTGTTATTCGCATTAAGAATTATGTTCGGCTATAAATTTAGTTGAAAAAGTGATTGTCAGTTTTAAATGTGCTCTAAGGTGCAAAAAGGTTGGGGACCTCTGCCTTAGACCTTCAGGTCTACTCACATTTTACTATTTCATTAGTATCATTAAACCCGCCTCGGTGGCGTAGTTGGCTAACGCGCTAGTCGTGTTGAGCTCGACAGCTGAGGACGGGGAGATCGAGGTTCGAATCTCGGTCAAGTGAACTGGGGGTGGTATTTCCTTAATGGTTTTCCACTCTCCCTCCACGCAAATGCGGGTTCACTTCCTCTAATTCAACCTTCCCAATTCCTAAATCCATTAACGTAATTAGTACTTAAAGCATACAACCCGAACGGGTAGTAAGACGCGGTGATAATAATAATATATCTAGTATCTTTTATGTGTCAGATATTTCCATTCGTAAAAATAAAAATTGATACACCTGCCCGGTTATACGCATTTAGTTACACCCATGGAAAGGACTTAGATGGGGAGGGGAGGGGAATAAACGCCCCTCGGTACACCCGAAAGAGATTCGAACCCCGATCTACCCGCCACCAGCAATCCAGTTGCAGTCCAACACGATAGCGGCCGCGTTACACCACTGATACGGGGTCGACAAAAGATTACTTGTACTGAATTCAGTAAGAAAACGTCGACCGAATCAGGGGTACCTGTCCAAATAGATTTTAAAATTCCTAGACTTTTCCAGGTTTTCCATGACAATGTGTTATTTTATCCACTATATACGGCTGTATAATCTATTAAATATATTAAAACATTATATTAAAATATCACCTTACTGCAGTAATATTTTATGATACGTACCCATTTTGAAATTATGTCACTCTTTGAAGGGGTCTAAGTTAGATTCCGGTGAGATATCGAGACATTAAGAGATCGTCTTACACCAGTACAGTTTGAGATTTTCAGACTATTTTTTTTCTTCTTCCTACAACCCAATCGAATTATCACGTATGCGCATCACCATGCCTATATTTTGGCTAAAGACAAGACGTAAATCACACGTTGCCTTGAGAATCGAGATTAGTACGGTATATTCAATATGGGCAACTGTTCAAAAATAAGATATATGTTGTTTATTAACTGAGAATACGCAAAAATTCCAGAATTTTAATAAAATTACCTGATTTGTCCATGATTTTTCCCTGACATTTCTCAGTTTTTCAGATCGCTGGACATCCAAAGAGGAAAGAAAAGTATAAACAAAATGAATACGTACGATCTTTTCCCCCCCGAACATATAGGCCAGTATTTCAAGTTTTTTGTATGTAAGAAAAATGTTTTTTATAAATATCTTCGGAAGGTGTGTGGTGTGTGGTGTGTGCGCTAGTAAAAAATAATGACGCAACCACGGGATTGTATCATCGGGACCTACAATACACGATTATAAACAAATGATCGTTTCTTTCTATACCGGGGTGAGTACTCGTACGAGTAATAGCATAGATATAGAAAGCAAAGCATCATCGATAAATAAAGCAAAACATCATAGATAGAGAAAGCAAAGCATCATCGATAAATAAAGCAAAGCATCATCGATAGAGAAAGCAAAGCATCATCGATAGAGAAAGCAAAGCATCATCAATAAAGAGAGCAAAACATCATCGATAAATAAAGCAAAGCATCATAGATAGAGAAAGCAAAGCATCATCGATAAATAAAGCAAAGCATCATCGATAGAGAAAGCAAAGCATCATCGATAGAAAAAGCAAAGCATCATCAATAAAGAGAGTAAAGCATCATCGATAAAGAAAGAAAAGCATCATCGATAAATAAAGCAAAGCATCATCGATAGAGAAAGCAAAGCATCATCGATAAATAACGCAAAGCATCATCGATAGAGAAAGCAAAGCATCATCGATAGAGAAAGCAAAGCATCATCGATAAAGAAAGCAAAACATCATCGATAAATAAAGCAAAGCATCATCGATAAATAAAGCAAAGCATCATCGATAGAGAAAGCAAAGCATCATCAATAAAGAGAGCAAAGCATCATCGATAAAGAAAGCAAAGCATCATCGGTAGAGAAAGCAAAGCATCATCGATAAAGAGAGCAAAGTATCATCGATAAAGAGAGCAAAGCATCATCGATAAAGGAAGCAAAGCATCATCGATAAATAAAGCAAAGCATCATCGATAAAGAAAGCAAAGCATCATCGATAAAGAAAGCAAAGCATCATCAATAAAGAGAGCAAAGCATCATCGATAAAGAAAGCAAAGCATCATCGATAAAGAAAGCAAAGCATCATCGATAAATAAAGCAAAGCATCATCGATAAAGAGAGCAAAGCATCATCGATAAAGAAAGCAACGTATCGATAAAGAAAGCAAACTATCGATATTTTCCCCCCGCGGAGACTAGAAGAGTCTGGAGGTGTCCCAGGACCGCGGCGCGGATATTCTCTTGAAGGTTTGTAATAGTAATAACACGAGGTCCGCGCGGGGGTCACGGAACGTGGAGGAATGCGAGGGAGAGAGAGAGACACTAGCGCTCGTAGTGCCACCACCACGAGGCTCGTACACAGTGTGAGTATGAGAGAAGATCAGGAGGATGGAAGGGAAGAAGAGGGGGGGGGGGGGGCAGAGGGGCACCAGGGCCAGAAGAGTTGGGTGACCTTCACGATGTTGCCTACTTGGGAGATTTCGGAGCTATTTTGCGAGGCGGGTTGCGTCTTTAACCGGATGCAGTTCAAGCATCCCGTCACATCTAGACACCGATGTACAAAAGAGAAAGATAGGGGTGGGGGGGGGGGGGGGGAGAGAGAGGTTCGTCTTGCAAGACCTCTCATTTATCTGATGATAACACTTTCCCTCTTTCTCTGACGAGTTTACACACTATTTGCTCCTTGAAAATATTAACTTGTTTTTTTAAAATTACCTTTTTTGTTTCCTATTCTAGATAGACATTTGCTACTGAGGATTTTTTTAAATATGCATTTATACATATCATACATACATTAAAAAAACAAGTTTTTTGCCATAAAAATTGCACAGAATTTTGCCTTTTCACGCGTCCCCTTCCGCCCCAACTTAATGCTGCACTACATTTTATTCAGAGATGATTTTTGAAAAACAGTATATTTGATAGTGTTGTTTCACTTTTTATGCAGAAAAACTTGTTTTAATTTAGTTTTTTTTTTCTCGAAAAGGAAACAAAAACGAGGTCATCATCTCCATGGGAAATTTTGAGTTATAGTCTTTCAATCCCACTTTCTAAAGTCTGGCTGTTTAATTCTGGGGAGCACCCTGTATATATATTATATTTTATCTCGGTGGTCTTGGGTAAAGTGTTCGTCCCAAGACCAGATGTTTGTGGGTTCAGACCTAACCGAGGTCGACGTATTTTTCTCGAGCGATAAAAATCCGTTGCACAACTTCCTTCGGAGTGGAAGTAAAGCTATCGGTCCCGTGTCGATTGTAGCATGTAAAATAACTTTTGAAAGGTATGTGTGAGAGAGAATACTTATTGTAGCATTGTGGACGTAACCTTTCTCGGATAAATTGGTATGCCCTTTCACTCTCGGTCATAGAAATTCACGCGTATTGATATAATCAGTCGGTTCAGAAAGTAGGTGTGCGAAGCTTCGAAACTAACATCAGCTTCGACTTCGCTTCGAAAAAGATTCCGGCTTCTAAGCTTCATCAATACAAATATTTACATCTAAAATACTCCATTTGTGTTCAATTACTGCCATTCTGAGTGGTTTTGTACATTACTAATTAATATGCACATGGAAAAAATCTGAGGTAATTTAATTGGATGTTGTGATAGTAGCTTGACTTATCAGATTGAAACAAAATGTTACAAACACGTGTGCAATAAACTATTTTCCAAGTAATTTTAGTGCAAAAATTATATCAATAACCACAATATATTTTTACTTTCTCGCTATCTTACAAGTAGAGAAAGTATTGTGATGGTAAAAAAAATCGAACTCAAGATTTTGATGAATCTTGACGCTTCATGACCCATCCCCCCAAATCCAAAAAAGTGGTTTTTCACTTTCCGTCTGTCTGTCTGTACCTCCAACTAGAGCCTAAATTATTTTACCGATCGGGCTTAAACTTGGAATCTAGGATTTTCATAGGGTTGCCCCGAGAGGTTTCTTGAATTGGATATCCAACCCTAAAATTAAGGGTAGTTTACTGAAGGACAAAAATGGAAAAAGTCGATTTTCTCAACAATGATCTATATCCATTTTAGACCCAATAGTCAATATTTAAAATTTTTATTGGTCAAAATTTATAAATGAGGAATTGAATAGCAATGAGATAGCACGAAGATTTGCAACACCTAATAAAATGTCGAAAATGTTAACCGGAAGTTGAAATTTTGATACGAAGTGTTGACCCTTGTGGACCCAACATTGATCTTTTTTTATCGGTCCAAACAAACAAATGAGGACATTAATTCTTTAAAAACAAAATTATAAAATTTAAAACCTGGACTAAAAAAAGTTTTACATAAATATAGTGCAATTTATGCTTAGGTTTGCTAATGTATATTATTTCATTTCACATATATTACGAGTTTTGAGTAAATATCTCCATTTTTCAAACAATAGAGCGAGAAAGTCCGTGCGGAGTTCCGTACCATTTATTTTCAATCATGAAACAGCTAACAAAATATATTCAAACTTCGATTCGGCTTAGAAATATTTCATATATTTGATTCGAGTTCGCTTCGAATTGAAAAAAGAAAAAAATGGACTTTTCACACGGCTATCAGAAAGTGCACGTTTAATACCTCAAATAAATAATATCTCTCGCTGATTTGTTGCGATTGGTTTTAAAGCTCGCTCACGTGACCATGTTTCAGTTCTGCGGGCCTATTCCAGAAATGTTTAAGAGTTTATTCCATTGCTAGATCGGGCGATCACGTGACACAATGTCGAAACTTTTTTTTCTATTTAGCTATTCTTAAAAAATATTTCGTTACAGATTGATTTTTTTTTTCATTCGGATAGATCTCATTGCGTTCCATCCGAATCTCCATCTCGCGACAGATAGTTCGAAAGTATTTATTATTATTATCATACCGCGTCTTACTACCCGTTCGTGTTATATACGCTAATATGTAATGGTAGGGTGATTGTGAGATTAAATGGAGGACCAAAATTTAACGTGGGATCCGAACCACGGTAGGAGGCCTGGCATTCCACACATTCACAAGTTGTGATTAATACACGTCTTGTCAGAAGTAAAGGAAGGGTTTGGTATGCCAGGACCGAGGATTGAACCCCGGACTCCCCAGCACAGAAGTCTGACACCTTACCCCTTAAACCACCAGGTCACCCTATTTGTTGTTGGATAAAATTTAACATGTCGGAAGCATGGATGGACTATTAGATGACAATAGCCACTATATTTCGTCAACGTGAAGACGCTTTTGAGCTGAGTGATAAGAAATTTATTATATATGTTCAGGCTTAATAAACGGTATTATTCAAATATAAAGACATCCCATTCATATGTTAAATGTTATTTATTTTGGATTTTTAGATGCCTATAAAATTTATCAAGATATATCATACATGATGTGATAAGTTATACTAGTAAAAGCTTTTTATTTAATGATTTAGCGAATTTATTTAATCATTTAGCGAATCGAAGAAACAAAGTATGGTACATATATCAATTATAATCTGATTTTGCTATTTGCTTATTTTCTTTCTATCCATCTTTATTTAAACTTTATCGAACTAAACTTAACAAAAAAATAAAACCGAGATAAAACGAAGATGGCAAATACAACGAATGTTGTTATTCTATTGTCTAAATGGCTGAAGGGTGGGTTCACACAGCTATAAAATAAACCTCAAATCAAAATTTTCGACACCGGAAGTTTGGAATTTTTTCGTTTAGTACGAAATTATAAGACTAAACACGAATTGCGAGATTTTAAACTCAAGGAAAGCTACTTTACGGATATGAAATTACGAGTTAGAGCACGGTGATATTCGCCGTAATGAGATAATCTCGCTATATCTCAGGGATAGATAGACCTAGTTATCTTGTTTTCCGACAAAGTACGAACACACAATTAAGATATATTAATATTTAGCACCGCGTCTTACTACCCGTTCGGATTATACGCTTTAAGTACTAATTACGCTAATGGATTAGGAATTGGGAAGGTTGAATTAGAGGAAGTGAACCCGCATTTGCGTGGAGGGAGAGTGGAAAATACCATTAAGGAAAAGCCCCCCCCCAGTTCACCCGACCGAGATTCGAACCTCGATCTCCCCGTCCTCAGCAGTCGAGCTCAACATGACTAGCGCGTTAGCCAACTACGCCACCGAGGAGGGTGACACTTAAGAAGTCAAACTTTGAGTATAGTCAGCAACCACATGGGGGAGAGGCGGTCAAGAGGCGCCTAGGTTCCGTGATCAGTCATAACGGGGAGAGGGGGGTTACCTTACACCGCGTGCCCAAGAGACGTAAAGAGAGGTGACGAGGAAGAATCCAACCAACGATCCTAAGAACGCGAGCGCACGAGTGTGTGTGTCATCTGGTTCCAAGACAAGATGAGGAAAGGGGAGGGGGGGGGGGATTTGAATCAGTATGAGACGTTTAACACCACCGCGAAATCATTCAGGTCATTTCCGTTTCTAAGTTTTAGGCGCCGGTCTTCTTCTGACGTCATGCATATGACTTTTCTTTCTACGAAAATAGAAAATCAACGCTTCTCAAGGTGTGTATAATATACACGTCAGTTGACAGATACAGTTATTTGTTCTAAAGTGTAGGTCAGATGGCTTTTGGATTAGATTGAAAAAAAAATGACACCTAGATACGGTGTATCGAACCCAGAACCTTCGGTTTGGCGCCAATGCTACCACTGAACTATGCGTGATCAGGGTCATTGTCTATTAAAAACTTTTCCAGGTTTCCCAGAGCCAATTTCCAACTTTTCCAGTCACTATATTATAAACATTATTGTATTAAAATCACAACTTAGTGTAGTATTTTTAGACACGCACACATTTTGAAACGGTAGCACTCGATGAAGAGGTTAAATGATGTCAGCCTAAAGCAATGGGCTGTCGGGTCATGTGATCTAAGTTAGATTCAGTTAGATTGTATCTATACATTAGAAGATCACCTTACACGTGCTAGTGAACTAATGACTCAACTTTGGCTAAAGACACCAACAGAGGGATGGGAAGTTGGGATGAAACTCCCATGTTGACCTGCATAATTCAAGATGGACAACTGTACTAAAATAAATTCACAGCGAGTATTAACTGGAAGAAAAAATGTTATTTTGATAGTTGGTTATTGTAAATGAAAATAACTTAGGCCTTTTATTTCAGTGAATATATGAAAATCCAGAAATTTTATCAAATTCCCCGACTTTTCCAGATTGCTGGACACCCTGGTTTAAGGCAGAGTCTGTGATGGACGTGTGACTATCATCGGCTACCTATAGTTATAATATGATACCAGTAAACCCTTGCGAAACTTTCGCACATTCAACCTTCCCTGCCCCCCCCCCCCCCAAAGATGTCTTTAGTTGGATTGTTGAATTTAAATACTCAGATAAGTGTATACACAAAATAGCAAAGAGAGTTTATTAATGTGAACATATTTACAATTTACAATACCTCTTTGTATAAAATATTTAATGTCAGAATGCAATTATCTTGAATTTTTATTTGTCGTTCTCGGTAATTGATATAAAAATATTGTTGGATTTAGTGACTGTTGAAAAGGTTACATAGGGGTGTCCCCGAGTAAGTACACATTTGGCCAGTACAACCCATCCCGAGACTTATTGACAACAAAAAATAATATATGGGTTTTTCTTTTAACTTAAATTTCAAACAAACAATGTGTTTTAACGTAAACTGAGTATGCTATGTCAGAAGTCGGTAAAAACTCTATCCATGCCTTATTGGTGACCTGGTGGTCTAGGTGTAAGGTGTCAGACTTCTGTGCTGGCGGCCGGGGTTCAATCTCGGTCCCGGCACAGATTTATCTGATTACCAAACCCTTCCTTCACCTCTGACAAGACATCTTGTGAATGTGGGGAATGCCAGGCCTCCACCGTGGTTCGGATTCCACGTTAAACTGTAGGTCCTTTCATTTCATCTCACAATCACCCTACCATTACACATTAGCGTAAGTGCGTACAACCCGAAGGGTAGTAAGACGTGGTAATAATAATAATAATAATGATACCTTATTCATCGCTGTAGGCTTTGTATTAGTTGAGGAAAAGGGATGTTGATAACAGAAATAATAAATAGGATCACAGCCATCAAGACTATGTTGCCAACATTACAAATACATTCTTCATTCCAACACACTAAACAGGGATGAGTTCGATTCCCGTGTTCAGGTGTCATTTTTTAAATATATTTGAATATGAGTCCTTAATTAATCATTCATCACTCAAGCTTCGACTTTCTTATTTACTTGATTGTACATAGTTAAATTATTAGATAGACTCACTTTCTGCGAAACTAATTTTTAGATCAAATGACCCGAGGGTCTACTGCCGCGCTTATATAAGTCCGTTCGGGGAGGCCTTTTATCCGAACAAAATAATATAGTTACTGGCACATTAGTGCATCTGGCTACGAGCTGGTTCGATTCCCGGCTCGTACCTAGGGTATTTTTTCCGAAAGGGGAACTATCCCAACGGTCACCAGGGTCTGGTTAAGCCTAAGTATTTCCACTGGTTCCACCCCTTCATACCTCCCCCCCCCCCCCCTCATATCCACTATCTCCCTCATACTCACCATCATTCTTATATCATCGGGACATGGAAAGAGCCTCCACGTAAAGGATGTACGATAAGTACATTAGTACGTCCCCTGACAACGGTACATTCCACAAACTGGGCTACGGGAGATACGAAATAAGGGCTTCATAGCAAAATCAGGTTAAACACTCGTCAGTAACAGCGTCTAGCCAAAGAGTCGCAACAGAAATCAACGCCTGGTCTCATAATCGCCGATGAAAGTTGTGGGGGAGGGAAATAAGGTGACCTGCGGTTTTTGAGTTGTTTTCTTAACTCACTCAGTCTTTCGTTTGTTAATCTAAATCGTCCATGGAGCACCGGAATCGGAAGAAAAAGAAAACCAGGGTCGTCTTGCGGTCGGCGGGAGGAACAAACCACTGACCGACACATGTTTTAATTCTCTTCATGTTTGTACAGTAGAATAGTCTACTTGAGGCGTGTCCTAGCTCGATTCTGGGACAACCACAAGCGCCCATGACTTTGATCCACCCCGCTTGACGAAAGGGAACGTGTGGGTGGTATTCTGTTCTGGCCACCTCCCCCCCTCCCCCCATTCCCACGGTAATGGGGACATCTACCGGAGCGCCGAGACGCGAGGCTGACTTCTAGAAATCCATCATTCCTTAGATTAGAAGTGTTTTTTTTTTTTAATTTCAAAACAAGGTTCACATCGAAATGTAGGTTAACATATATAGGTACTTAATTTACCCAAAAAGGTAACAGCAGTCTTACCTTGATCGATTACACTATGACTATCTTATAAGCTGCACCATAGTGGAATAAAGTAAGCTAAATACGTTTCGTGGTAAACAACGTGTGCATATAGGATTGAAAAAATTGTATTTTAAAATGTTACCATTCTAAGATAGTTGAGGATTAATTTAGTGGTTTTGAAGCTTCATAACGACTACCATAAGGAAATACAGCTGTGTGAGGGTCCAGAACAACATATGATAATTGAGGATTGTTTTAGTGGTTTTGAAGCTTCAGAACAGACATACATAGAAATACAGTGTTTGTATTCTCTGGGTGTCCACGTATACGGAGTTTAATGTCCCAAATTCGATTCCCGACACGGCTAAATAATAAAATCACCATCGTGATCCTGGGGTCTCCCACTATCCCGACGATGAAATAACGTCCTTAGGAAGAGGTGTTGTGTGTGTGATCTAAAGTCAAGTTATCTAGTTTAGTCGTGTTTTGATAATAATCAGTCTGTTCAGAAAGCGCAAGTTTAAATCCCAAAATAAATTATAACTTTTAAAATTCAAAGTCCAAGGCATATCTAAAAAAAAAAAAAAATGGTTAAATCCAAAATTTTAATTAATCATTTTCATTAAAATTGGGGAGCTGATAAACAATAAAGCAAGATCTTAAAATATGCTACATAAAATTACACAATTAATATTATTACTATAAAGCCAGATAACTAGAAACTCGAAATTTGACAAACATAGCTTCTAGCCTGTAACCGACGGGAAAATTCCAAAAAATAAAAATTAACCCCCGAAAAAATATTTCGAATTGTCGGAGCAATTTTAAAGTCGGTGCGGACCTTTCTTCGGCGGTCTCTTGTGGCTAAACGGTAAGACCTATAAAAAAAAAAGCTTTAAAATTAGATTATTTTACATCCACTTGCAAAGAGAACCCACTGGGGGTTTGCGGGCGGAGCCCCCAGCGAGCAAAGCGAGTATCTTATATAAAACACATATGCACAATAGAAAAATAAATACATACATAAGAGAACAAGAAAAATTCAAACATAAAATATAAAAACTTGTAAAAATTAGTACATGGAGCTTGCAGACTTACACGATGATCAACTAATAGCGTGCATCACACGCCAATAAACTCTGTGGTACAGTCGGCTAGAAATAGTAAATTTAACCAACACTATTGCACGTGGATCATTTCTGATTAAACATTAATGGAGATAAAGAGTTAATAGAAGTTCCTAATACTGAACATTGTTCAAATATTAAACGATATTTGGATAAAAACTGCATTGAAAAGGCCGTTTTTTGACCATTTTAGAATGTCTTCACAGATAAGCACTGTGCACAAATCTTCATTCTGTCATAACAGGGACATACTGTAGTTATTAACAAGAAACTTTGTCGCTTTGTCCCCCATCGTCACCGCGGAAAATGTCGAGTAATCATTCAAATACGAATGTACTGCACACATTTCTTGTCTTTTCCTTTCCCTTTTACTCCCAAACCTCGTACGAGCCGGGAGCTGAGTTGGGCCTCTGATATGATGCACGCACTTAAATGAGAATTAATGAAAGCTGATCCAATACATCCCCTATATTAGGCAACCCGCACGCCGCCGGTGCATAATCAATCATCCGCCTTCTCATTGACTGTGTGTCAATGAGTTAACTCCAACTTTATTTGACATTCTCAGCTTAGTAAAGATCTTTAAGTTAAGTTTGAAACTAAGAAAAAATCGAGAAAAATAAAAATTGATACGTTTCGAGATATGCAAATATTTCATTCTAAAATTCTAATTATGTTGTTTTTTACCATTGATTTAAATATAAATTTAATGGGGAATCATGGTGAGATTGAAATATCCCAATCAAAATGTAATAAAAACCCAACGAGTGACCTGGTGGTCTAGTGGTAAGGTGTCAAGACTTCTGTGCTGGGGGTCCAGGGTTCAATCCTCGGTCCCGGCACAGATTTATCTGATTACCAAACCCTTCCTTCACCTCTGACAAGACATCTTGTGAATGTGGGGAATACCAGGCCTCCACCGTGGTTCGGATTCCACGTTAAACTGCAGGTCCTTCATTTCATCTCACAATCACCCTTCCATTACACATTAGCGTAAGTGCGTATAAACCGAACGGGTAGTAAGACGCGGTGCTAATAATCAATCAAAAACCTGTTTACCAGCTAACCCGACACTTGTCACAGGACATAAAACCATGCTGACGTAGGGAAAGCAAACCTGAGCTTATGAAAATAAAAAAATAAAGAGTTAATTGCAGGAAAACGGTGGTCGACACCAGAGAATTATCGGCGCCGGATATCCGGCTGCCAGGCTAGGTAAGTGTCCCCGCCCATGCCAGGGGGGGGGGGTAACTTCATCCCCCTCCTCCCAAGGACAAACTACCTAATTGCCGGTTAACTACCTGTACTGGCGCTGGGATTGGTTGGACACGAGCTAAATGCTGTAATGGAAGCGTGTGTTAAAACTAGTTTCGTAATAAGATCAACGATTAAAAAAGTGAAAAGGGGGAAATAAGAATACGACCCCAGCAATCCTCTAGCGGTACTGTTTCGGCCCCACGAACCAACCAGAAACTTTCCATCTCATCATTGATAACATTTTAATATATTATTTGTGTTACTTTATAGGTATTGTTAATATTTATCAAACGTAACAGCTTCAGATAACATGACTTGATAGATTAATATATTAAAATTGTTTTAGTGACTTTAGTAACTAGCTTCTACTGTTCTTCCTACCAAAATCATACCATACCTATACCACAATGTTACTATTATTATCACCGCGTCTTACTACCCGTTCGGGTTATACGCACTTACGCTAATGTGTAATGGTAGGGTGATTGTGAGATGAAATGGAGGACCTACAGTTTAACGTGGGATCCGAACCACGGTGGAGGGCTGGCATTCCCCACATTCACAAGTTGTGATTAATACACGTCTTGTCAGAGTTGAAGGAAGGGTTTGTTAATCAGATAAATCTGTGCCGGGACCGAGGATTGAACCCCAGACCCCTAGACCATAATGGAATGGACCAGTTTCACAATCAGTCTTAGTACACCGACAGGGAACCGAACTCTCGACAACCTCAAACATGGACAGGATGGTAGAATCGCCGCACTTCTTGCAACAGGACTGATCCCGGTGGTCGAATAGTTTGAAGGCGTCACTCCTCTGGCGATGGACTGAGACCACTGGGGGGGCGGGGTGGGGGGGGTCGTCGAGGCTATAATCCCGGTCGGGTGTACCGAGTGTGTTTTTATTTTTCCCATTTTAGTTATTTAACTTTCTGGACCGAATGTCTATTAGCGAGAGCAAAAGAGCCAACCAATTTTTAGCCGGGAAAAGTTATCTTCGCACACCTTCCAGGTTTCTTTAACAAGCCACAAAAGACACGTGACCGACGTCTTTACTTCCCCCATCCGAAAGAAGTTGTGCTACGGATTTGTATAACTTTTTTTTTTAAAGTTGGTCCCATATGGGCTTGAACCCACGACCGTCCATTAAATTCAACCTGCATCAAGTCCGGACGGGTAGTAAGACACGGTGATAGGGCACTCGGTCCGAATCACGTAAAAAAAGGTTAAGACGTGATAATCTTAAAAACACCCGCGGATGACCTCCTTAGCCACTCGACCACGAAGGAGATATATATAGGTTACGGGAGCTGGTAGAGGAAAAAATAAAACGTCAACGCATTTTCGTAGCCAAATCCCAAAACGTGCCAAAAAAGTGTTTTAAAAAAAAAAAATTTATGACAGCAATTAAACGCTAAATTAGCGAGTCCCCACTAATCGCAAGAAAGTCTAGCCGACGAGACTCCGGACGAAAACAAAGGCGAAACGTGATCGAATAAGCGCAGAGAACAGAAGAGAAGTAACTCTTTATCAACGGCGAGCAACGTTGATCGGGCTGCTGGGTTGTGCTTTGGTAGGAACGTTCACAAAACACAAACATATTATTTATATCGGTCAACATGATTCGGGTTGGGCCCTAAGATACGACTGTAACAAGATACCAAGGTTTGGAGGAGATACATTAAATAGACAGAGAGATACAGGGACAGAGAGCTATAGGGACAGAGAGATACAGAGACACAGAGCTACAGAGAGAGATACAGGGACAGAGAGCTATAGGGACACAGAGATACAGGGACAGAGATATACAGGGACAGAGAGCTACAGAGACAGAGATACAGGGACAGAGAGCTATAGGGACACAGAGCTACAGAGACAGAGAGATACAGGGACAGAGAGATACAGGGACAGAGAGCTATAGGGACACAGAGCTACAGAGACAGAGAGATACAGAGACAGAGAGATACAGGGACACAGAGCTACAGAGACAGAGAGATACAGGGACACAGAGATACAGAGACAGAGATACAGGGACAGAGAGATACAGGGACACAGAGCTACAGAGACAGAGAGCTACAGAGACAGAGAGCTACAGAGACAGAGAGATACAGGGACAGAGAGCTATAGGGACACAGAGCTACAGAGACAGAGAGATACAGGGACACAGAGCTACAGGGACACAGAGATACAGGGACAGAGAGCTATAGGGACACAGAGCGACAGAGAGATACAGGGACAGAGAGATACAGGGACACAGAGCTACAGAGTCAGAGAGCTACAGAGACAGAGAGATACAGGGACAGAGAGCTATAGGGACACAGAGCGACAGAGAGATACAGGGACAGAGAGATACAGGGACACAGAGCTACCGAGACAGAGAGATACAGGGACACAGAGCTACAGAGACAGAGATACAGGGACACAGAGCTATAGGGACACAGAGCTACAGGGACAGAGGCATAGAGACTTACATAGAGAAACGCAAGACCACATGGTTAGAGTCCAGAGAGATCCATCAAGATCTATCGTAATGTCGAGGTCCGAAATATCCCCGATTACAACACAACAAAGTACACGACCCCAGAGGTGGGGCCAAGTTACCCAACCAGGGACCCGGTACCCTCCGACAGACTTGACGGTACGAATGTAATACGCGGCGCGGTTAGAAAGTGCGGGAACAACTAATCAATATGTTGGGGAGATAATGTAGACAATACATGGCGATATATTGCGCCGGACTTACAGATCAATCTGAATAAAAAGGACCTTTAAGAAAATAAAAACATAGGTTTTTGCTGTAAAAAAATTATCACATTTTACTATATTAAAATTGTTATTTAAAGGTATTGATAATATCTATCAAAAGTGACAGCTGCATATCACATGGCTTGACGTATGAATAGGTGGAAGTAGTACTATAGTAACTTTTCTAGTTGTCAGATAAGGTTCTTCCTATGAACATTGGACTGTAGTAACTTTTCTAGCTGTCAGATAAGGTTCTTCCTATGAACATTGGACTGTAGTAACTTTTATAGCTGTCAGATAAGGTTCTTCCTATGAACATTGGACTGTAGTAACTGTTCTAGCCGTCAGATAAGGGTGTTCTTAAGAAAATTGGACTATAGCTGTAATTGATCGAATATTTTGAGAAAAGGTAGACAAGGAGGGGAAATCGTTGGCAATTTGCGGTCTACTCAAGTTCCTTTCAGTTGCCCAATTATTCCAAATGATTATTGTCGAATGGTTCAATGAGAACCCAATACAACTCGCTTGGTGTGTAAAGGACAAGAGCGGAGCCTTAAAATAACCGTCAGGCTCTTTTAAGGGTACGGCCAGACTGAGCGCGCGAGCGAGCGACTAAAATATAAAATAGAACACATTGGTTGTAATGGGAGGTGGCCAGACTGGAGCGAGCGCTCGAGCCGGTACAGTCTAGTTTACAGGCGCTGGGCAATATTATTGTATGTTGGTTCATTGAGTGCTGGGGAAACTTCTTATTTTGACATGATATTTGACTTTTTACTATCAGTGATAGGTTTAACACACTTGCTATTAATGGCCTAATTTAATTGGTAAGACCATAAATAATATAATGTATATATGTAAACCCGATATGTTAAAATACTTCAATATTATAATCAAAGTAGGCCTTTACAAATAAGAATCACCATTAGTTTGGAGAGAGTATGAAAAAAACCACAACAATAAATAAGTTTTAAAAATCACCTTCAGTTCACTGAGCCAAGATTCGAACCTTTGCCTCCTAGTCAAAAGTTATCGAGTGCAACGCACCATTCCGCCACTGGTGCGGCTAATCTGATTTTAAAACACTTCAGTACAGTACCATACACATTTCTCAATTTATTAATTGGATGCACAACTACTTTTTTCTTTTTTATAAATACACAATATTTGTTGTAAGAATTTTCGAGGAGCAGAGATGTACCAAGTGTCTTTGACAGAGACATCTTCTCTAATGAACTAGGGTCTGCTAATTACGCGCTCGCTCGCACGCTTGTCAGTCTGGCCGAACCCTAAAGAGCGTCCATCATAGGAGAGGTCCAACTCGCGCGAGGTTTGGGAGTAAAAGGGAAAGGAAAAGACAAGAAATGTGTGCAGTACATTCGTATTTGAATGATTACTCGACATTTTCCGCGGTGACGATGGGGGACAAAGTGACGAAGTTTCTTGTTAATAACTACAGTATGTCCCTGTTATGACAGAATGAAGATTTGTGCACAGTGCTTATCTGTGAAGACATTCTAGAATGGTCAAAAGACGGCCTTTTCAATGCAGTTTTTATCCAAATATCATTTAATATTTCAACAATGTTCAGTATTAGGAACTTCTATTAACTCTTTATCTCCATTAATGTTCAATCAGAAATTATCCACGTGCAATATTGTTGGTGTAAATTTACTATTTCTAGCCGAATGAATCACAGAGTTGGTTGACGTGTTATTCACGCTTTTAAGGGGGCCGTCTCGGTAGGAAAGAAATCCCCGGGCAGACGTTCAGCTCTAACGCGATATTTAATTCTACTGTGCGTTATTTCAGAATATGGTTCACGCCAAAGTAAAGTCTAAAGATTCCAACAGAGCTCTTTCCCCTTAACATGCCTTATGTTCCGAGTTTAATCAATATAAATAAATGTGACAATATGTGATATTTCAGCTCATGGTACTCACAATCTACCTTCATGCAAATGGAGGCACACTTCATATAAATTCATCGGTAACGTAGTTGGCTAACGCGCTTGTCGTGTTGAGCTCGACTGTTGAGGACGGGGAGATCGAGGTTCAAATCTCGGTCGGGTGAACTGAGGGGGTGGTTTTTCCTAAATGATTTTCCACTCTCCCTCCACGCAAATGTTGGTTCACTTCCTCTAATTAAACCTTCCCAATTCCTAATCCATTAGCGTAATTAGTACTTAAAAGCGTATAACCCGAACGGTTAGTAAGACGCGTTGCTAAATATCAAATAAAAATTCATATAAATTCAACCTTCCTTATCCTTAAAACGTTAGCGTGGTGTGTGTGTGTGTGTGTGTGTGTGTGTGTGTGTGTATATAAAGAACTATATAACCTGATGTAATTTGCTAGGCGAAGGGATAAGAGATAAACGAGTAATTATTTTATATCTACCGGAAGTAGAAGTGGTTTTTTTTTCACGCGGGTTTATGAGATATATATAAACACAGGGCATTTAACAGTCGACTTCCTGAGTGAACAGATAGCGAGACATTTCCTCCTGAGGATTCAGGTTAATGGTGTGTATGTATTGTGTAGGTCAGTGATGCCCGCTGAAAACATATTCCTTCCTGTACATGATAACACGACATCTCACAGTTTTCACGGGTTAATCACGCCGTAATGCAGGGAATTTCTAGTCGTCTCTGCTGTTCCATTACTTGAATCAATAAATTAATCCGGGACACATTGCTTATTTCTGTAGGTAATGTCAGTTCTGAACAAACCTCAACTATCTTAGAATGTTCTGTTGTGACCCTCACACTGCTGTATTTCTTATGGTAATGTCAGTTCTGAAGCTTCAAACCACTAAAAATCCTCAATTATCTAAAATGTTCTTTGTGACCCTATTAACACTTGTATTTTTGGTAATAGGAAGGCTTTAAAATTATACCTAAATTTTGTGGGCCTAAACTAGATCTGCTGTATGTTTATGTATATGTCGCTTGAAAATGAGCTGATTTCTTCTTCATACATTTAAATATGAAAACATTATACGTGTGTAGGAAGCGAGGGACCTTTTGAACCAATAACCCTCATGATCGAATGTGCGTGGGCGTCGGCCCTCGTAACACAAGACAGAACATCAAATCCCTTCTCGGAGAAAGTTGAGGCGTGGTCCTTAACATACCATACGCTGTCAAGATGACATGTGTCTTACACACACGGTTAAACATGATATGTGACTTGCAGCCTTAACTAGGTTCCAACAAACATAGATTAATTAAATTTTTATTTTTTTTCTCAGTGACGGCTCGTAGTTAAAATTAACGGGGGTGCTGCGCCAGAAAATGTATAGCCTTTGTTTTAAAATTGTGTGAAAGAAAAAAAAATATTTAGGAACTTGATAAAATTTAACAAAAAACCAAACATTTTTCAATTACTTTAACTTAAATTGTTACAACTATTCATTTAAAAATGAAATCCATTCTTCTTGTTTTAATTTGTGCAAAAAGTTCAATAATTTTCTCCTTAATCTCTGGATGACAATTGAGGAAATTTTTCTCCATTGAAAGTAACTCAAGCGCATTTAGTTTTCTGTTAAATAAAAGAACCGAAAAAAAAATGAATCAAATAGAATAGCTGGAAGCAGAATAATAATCTATCTAATTCTACACTTTATCACATTCAAGAATATGGTACATGGTTTCTAAGCACAACACACGCTGAGTAAAAAAAAAAGCTTCCTTCCACCATCACGCCAGAGCCGGCACTGCGAGAGCAACAGTGCTTTCTCTACCTGGCAGTCCCGCCTTCCTCCTCACCCCCCTCCTATGTGCGCATGCTCACAACAGTCAAACACCACGTCGCTGGCACTGTGAAGTGCACAGTTTCATACAAAGATTTTTGTATCTTTATCATAGACTGAAAGCTACTGAAGTACTGACATTAAACTTAAGGAATATATTTTGTACTACAAAAATAAAGAAAGAATTAAAGAAAAAAGGAATCATTATATTAAATGTTATTTATAATATCACGTGGAAATAGGGGGTGCTGCAGTTCCGCAGTGCCTATACACGAGCCGCCACTGATTATTTTTTTTATCACCGCGTCTTACTTACTACCCGTTCAAGTTATAGGCACATATGATAAATTACTATATTGTGTTTGAGATAAGGAAAATTGAATTTAGAATAAGTGTACCCGCACTTACGTCGATAGAGTGAAAAAACATTTAGAAAAAAAAGGCCCCTTCACTACACCCAACTGAGATCAAGCACAGATTTCTCCGTCTTAAGTAGTCCAGATACTTCGAGAGTGACGCCTTAAACCATGCGGCCACCAGAGCGGGTGTCAGGGTATAATTTAGCTAGTCGACGTCTATTTACTTCCAAGGGTCCCGAGTTTGATTCCATGCATTGACTTAATATTATACGACTATAAAGCACCACGGCTGACTCACTCACTGACATTAATGTTTACCCACTTGCAGATGAGCTAGAAACTTTAAATTTGGCAAACTTATAGCTTCTAGCCTGTAACCGACGGGAAAATTAAAAAAGTTAAACTATTTAATTTTTAACCCCGAAAAGAATTCAAAATGTTGGAGCAACTTTAAAATCTGTGCGGACCTTTCTTGGAGGTCTCTTGTGGCTAAACGGTAAGACCTATATAAAAAAAAAAGCTCTGGAATTACATTGGTTTACATCCACTTGCAAAAACAACCCACAGGGGGTTTGGGGGCTGAGTCCCCCAACAAGCAAAGCGCGTATTTATACAAATTAAGTGTTCCAGATCAAAATCCATCGTTTGTTTACATTTCACACGCTCAACTTTCTAGTTCAGGGTTCCTACAGTATTTGTAAAAATATTCTCCTGACTTTTCCCTGACTTTCCCTGACTATTTTCCCAAGTTCCCTGACCAATTTCTCATAAAATTTCCATTATAACTTTACGGTACTATACACGTGAAAATATTAATTTAAATAAATTTATTTCGGCCTCCTCCCCCTTACAGCCGACCTTGCCTCACCTCTCATGGAAGAATAAGAAAGCAGACATCTTGCCAATCAGTTGAGGGAAAATGATGGAAAAATAATCCCTATCAAAAATTTGTAACAAACTTGATTCCCTTTGGTATCATGTGCAGAAATACGTATTAAATAACAGGCCACTAAGAACATACTAAAGAGTTTGGTATCATTACAGTTTTATTTTACCTAAACTGTACATTTCCTGAACTGAATAGCTTACAACAGGAACTCTGTCTGCTTTCATATTATTCATGTCTCAAGTCAATTTTATTTTTATTAAAATTATCACTATAGTCATACAATAAGAAACTATGTTATATTTAATAAAGTGAAGCTTGCTTCTTCTTCAGTTCTTGCAACTCCACGTCTATTGCTTCTCGTTTCTCTTCAGTTGCCATCATTAATTTTTTTCTTTCTCCTTCTAAATCTTTAACTTGTATATCTAATTTCCTCTTTTCTGCCTTCTTCTTGTCTTTTTCACTTTTTTCTTGCTTCTTCATCTCTAAGTATTCATGATAGCGTTTCCGAGCACCTCTCACGTAATCCAACATCTTTTTGCTAATGTGTATATTTTTAATCCCTCCTGCTTCTTGTATTTCATCATGAATGTGACGCTGTGCAGGACTGTTTTTCCATGCACATTTTCAACCAGTAAAGATTTATTGACTGAAAAACCACCTTCAGCAGTTGCATTCCCATACGACAAGACAAGGCCAATCTTTATTACTTCCCAAAGATGTTTGTAGTTTGCTTCTCCTATTAGAAAGCTACCATAAATAGTGTCAAGTCCTACTTCATCACTAAACTGATCACAAGGACGAAATATTTCTTGAAGCTCAGATTTTTTGAGGTTGCAAAAATGTTAGTATTCTTTCTTGGCATTTTCAGCCAGAACATCATTTATGATGTTGGCATGGTTGAGTTCCTCCAAAAGAAAAGAAAATCTCTTCTGGGCCAGTTGAGGTGAATGTTGAATAACACAAGGATCCAATGAAGACAAACCTCTCACAGCTTTCTGTTTTAAGGGACTTTTTTCTTGTAGTTTTGCAATCATGGTGGTTAACATACTGCGGCACTCATGTATAAATTCTAATTTTTGTCTTTCTGTTACTGTGATCGCAGTTTCTCCTAACAAACGTTTTGTTGCAAATCCTATATCAATATTTTTGCTAAGGATCAAATTTTCTGATTTTTTTGTGTCAATAGACAGTAACTTTGGACCCGTGCACTTCATAAGATCAGGTTTCACACAACGATTCATAAGGTATCTTAGAAGTTTCTCTACAGCTTCAAAAAGATATGGAGTCATTGGTTTTGATGTCTGGAACCGTTGCAGGAAAGGCTGACATTCATCTGCAATTGTCTTGCAGAACGCTAGTTTACACTTTAGGAATGGATCACAGGCTGCTCTTTTCAGTGTCTCTACAGGTTTTGTTTTAGGAAGTTTTGCTTCTTTGAGAAACTTAATAACATGGTCCCAAATTTGTAATGCCCTTTGAAAGCACTTCGCATTCTCTAACCAACGCACACCACAGAACTTCAATGGAAAAGTTGTACACCCTGTCAACTGGGTGAACAATGCTCGACGAGCTGGAGAGTCAGTGAACAGGTAGTACATGTGACGTAATAAGCTACTTATATCCCAATCAACAGACTTACTCCTGTTCTCAAGGAACCATGAACAACATGAAGCCCACATGTTCCCAGATTTAGCAAACTACATACTTCATTGTCTGTTACAGATTTGAGGTGTTCCTGAAGAAGTGTTATAAACTTTAAATTGACATTTGGGCCATCCATTGACACTTGTATCAACTTAGAGAGTGGAAGAGGAGAAATACCATCCAGAAAATGCTTCAGTAATTCTTCAGCAGTGCTCCTATCGAAAAACACACTGTTTAAGTAACGACTGATGACTTTATGATTTTCCTTGTCCCAGAATCTAATTACAATGTCCATCTGTCCTCTTTGAATAACTTTATTCAATGCCTCATCAAAACAAATTACAAAGTTGTTACATGATTTTAGGCGGTCCAGTAAATTATTATGAAAGAATGGAGCCAAGCCATGCACAATGAAGTATGCAGCCTTGTCTCCACCAAGGGTAAAGGCATTGGCAATGGAACACTCGGAAACATCAATTGAAAAATTGTACTTAAATTATTGCACGAATTGAAAGACATTTTTTTGTCAACAACTTGCATAGCCCAAATGACTTCCGCCTTAGTTATATCATCTTTTATAACAAAAGTGTTATGGTTTCTTTGAGGCACTACACTAATTTCACTTTTAGCAACAGCTTCCTTCTGCGACGTTACGATTTTCGATGAAACAGAAAAACTCTTCGAGCAACCAGCAGAATCATCACTAGGTAGAATGTCTTTGTGTGCCAGAGATTCTCTTGAAACTGGGGAGCTCGATGAACCTGAATCACTTGACTTTTTTGAAAAAAAAGTCAACAGAGAGCGTTGATTTGTCAAAGTTTCAAGAGTTTTGATATGAGTTGGTCCTTTTGCATGGGAAGCTAATGCTTGCTTTCCCATATTACTTAAGTTTATAATTTTTTTGCACACTTTACAAAATGCCTGCAGCTTATTACTTTCAACACCACTTATCCAGTATGAGAATTCAGGAAATGGTCTGGGCTTAGCCAGAGCTGGTTAAAAACGGTTTTTTTGTTAGACATTGCTGGTGTAGTCTAATCAGTCCTGGTGCACTGTATCAAACTATAACGATGACAAACCTTGAACAAGAACAAAAACAAGTGATCACTAAAGTTAAAGAATTGTCATGTGCAGGCTAGGAGACCTCTGCGTTCACATTCTGAAATAAAATGCTACCAAAACTTGTGTTTAGGGCAAGTTTGAGCATGGTAAGTGCCCCTCAGCTTTCTTCATTGGGGCAGTGGCTTATGACGCAGTAAATAGAAAAAATATTTTCTTTGTTTTTTCTAAGTGTGACATGAAGACATGAATTGTCATTTCCCTGACTTTCCCTGACCTTTTTAAAGCTTCCCTGACTTTCCCTGACTATTATTTTTTTCCCTGACTTTCCCTGACTTTCCAGAGCGTAGGAACCCTGTAGTTGTTTAACTCTGGTAAACAGGGTGGCTAGAAACAAAACCTCTTTTATAAAAACATCCTCAAATTTTAAGGTTTCCCAGAAAAAGAAAAAAAAATCTTTGACTACCTAGTTTCAGCATTTATTAGTCATTGACGAATTTTTTTTAGGTTTGTTATATCTAAGGTGAGAAGTTGAAGGAACGCGATAAAAAAAAAGGCAGTGTTTTTGCAGTTTTTTAGACCTATAGCAAACAATTTTTTTTATAAAAAAATAGATTTAGTAAAAACATAAGAGTTTAATTTTCTTCACACGGTGATATCAACAGTTGTTGAATATCTGTCATGAGAATAGCGGCATTTGCTAAGAAACTTTTTAAGTTAAGATAAAAATTTGTCATTAAATTCTAAGACACCCTTGACAGATATTCAACAACTGTTGGTATCACCGTGTGAAAAAAAATTTAACGTTTTGTTTCTAATGGAGAGTTGATTTTATTATAGCAAAAAAAAAAGTTTTGGTATAAAAATGGTAAAAATACTGCCCTTAGCTCGCATCTTCAACATCTTTTTATTACTAGCAACTACCCAACCGGAATATTTACACAAATGAGGTAGATAGGACAATTTTTTTCTAGAAAACGTTCCAGTATTTGCGTAGAGGTGATAATGTGGAAATGTTCATAGAAAAAAAAACTTATTACACCGAGACGACCGCCTCAAACACTGGACTGTACAATACAAGGGGGTGGTTATCCTCCTGACCCCTAACGGGGAAACGAGGAAGCTCTCTAAGGGTAAGGTCGTCACCTTGTAGGGCTTCCGTCCCCACAGGAGTCGTCTTTCTCCGAGTGGAATCCATTTTGTATTATTCATATTATTATTAGTATTACGTTCAACATCATGGCTACCCGCATCGATTAGCACGCGCGCTAAGGTATCGAACTCGTTTAACCAACCAGGGACTCAGGGAAGGCCGGGTTTAAGTCCCATCCGGGTGCATCAAAAAGTGTCTCCTTAATTAAACCCATTCTTCAAGTTGAATGCGGGTACATTTATTCTAAATCCCACTCATTTAATTTCTACCCCCTACCGCTGCGTTCTCCAAGCTTCAAACATTTTTTTTAATGAGGTTTGCATGAGAAATTATTATTATTATTATTATTAGCACCGCGTCTTACTACCCGTTCGGGTTATACGCACTTACGCTAATGTGTAATGGTAGGGTGATTGTGAGATGAAATGAAGGACCTACAGTTTAACGTGGAATCCGAACCACGGTGGAGGCCTGTCATTCCCCACATTCACAAGATGTCTTGTCAGAGGTGAAGGAAGGGTTTGGTAATCAGATAAACCTTTGCCGGGACGGAGGATTGAACCCCGGCCGCCAGCATAGAAGTCTGACACCTTACCCCTATACCACCAGGTCACCTGTTGCATGAGAAAGATGGAGACTATAAGATAGGGGAGTTTGAGGGGGAGGGAGAAACCATTGCGGAAAAAAACCACCGTCAGTACACCAATACGGGATTCAAACCCCTGACTTCACCCGCGTGCTCATCGAAACAGGTCAAACTTTATATAAATCATGTTTCCAGACCTTGTATTAAACGTTATACTCAAAATAATTGAAATATAAAAAAAACTTTTTCAGTACATCCCGAAATCGAACGAGGCTATCTTATAAAGATGCAACCATAGTCGTTGGGCGTCTGACTACGAAACTTAATTCTCAATTTCCAAAAACGACAAAAATATTTCGTAAGTGTGAAAACCATGAACCAATGAGCGGTAAATTAACGATATGGGGTCTGCTTGTTGTTTGTCTTGAAAGCAATAGTAAAACGAGATAAGGCCATTATCGTAACCTGTACAATAGACGCACGTGGGTTTTTCTTTTTAAAAAGAACAGGAATAAAAAAATAAAAAAAAGTCAGCGAGAAAATATCAATAGAGGTCTCAGGCCACACGTTTTAAAATATAATTGTATGTGTCGTTTTAGGAACTACTACTTTGTTTTGTCCAAGCTTATACTCCCTTTCGCCCTTCATCTACAGCCACCAATTGCCTTTTCAATAAGAAAGAGGATAAAGAAAACTACTAAACTTCTTATCTCAAGGTAAAGAGGAAAGCTCACTGCTAGTTCTCAAATATCAAACAATGACTGTATTTGTTAGAGGGAACTTCTTATCTCAAGGTAAAGAGGAAAGCTCGCTGCTAGTTCTCAAATATCAAACAATGACTGTATTTGTTAGAGGAAACTTCTTATTTCGAGGTAAATAGAAAAGCTCGCTGCTAGTTCTCAAATATCAAACAATGACTGCATTTGTTAGAGGAAACTTCTTATTTCAATGTAAAGAGGAAAGCTCGCTGCTAGTACTCGAATATCAAACAATGACTGTATTTGTTAGAGGAAACTTCTTATCTCAAGGTAAAGAGGAAAGCTCACTGCTAGTTCTCAAATATCAAACAATGACTGTATTTGTTAGAGGAAACTTCTTATCTCAAGGTAAAGAGGAAAGCTCGCTGGTAGTTCTCGAATATCAAACAATGACTGTATTTGTTAGAGGAAACTTCTTATCTCAAGGTAAAGAGGAAAGCTCGCTGCTAGTTCTCGAATATCAAACAATGACTGTATTTGTTAGAGGAAACTTCTTATCTCAAGGTAAAGAGGAAAGCTTGCTGCTAGTTCTCGAATATCAAACAATGACTGTATTTGTTAGAGGAAACTTCTTATCTCAAGGTAAAGAGGAAAGCTTGCTGCTAGTTCTCGAATATCAAATAATGACTGTATTTGTTAGAGGAAACTTCTTATCTCAATGTAAAGAGGAAAGCTCGCTGCTAGTTCTCGAATATCAAACAATGACTGTATTTGTTAGAGGAAACTTCTTATCTCAAGGTAAAGAGGAAAGCTCACTGCTAGTTCTCAAATATCAAACAATGACTGTATTTGTTAGAGGAAACTTCTTATCTCAAGGTAAAGAGGAAAGCTCGCTGGTAGTTCTCGAATATCAAACAATGACTGTATTTGTTAGAGGAAACTTCTTATCTCAAGGTAAAGAGGAAAGCTCGCTGCTAGTTCTCGAATATCAAACAATGACTGTATTTGTTAGAGGAAACTTCTTATCTCAAGGTAAAGAGGAAAGCTTGCTGCTAGTTCTCGAATATCAAACAATGACTGTATTTGTTAGAGTAAACTTCTTATCTCAAGGTAAAGAGGAAAGCTCGCTGCTAGTTCTCAAATATCAAACAATGACTGTATTTGTTAGAGGAAACTTCTTATCTCAAGGTAAATAGGAAAGCTCGCTGCTAGTTCTCAAATATCAAACAATGACTGTATTTGTTAGAGGAAACTTCTTATCTCAAGGTAAAGAGGAAAGCTCGCTGCTAGTTCTCAAATATCAAACAATGACTGTATTGTTAGAGAAACTTCTTATCCAAAGGTAAAAGGAAAGCTCGCTGCTATTCTCGAATATCAAACAATGACTGTATTTGTTAGAGTAAACTTCTTATCTCAAGTAAAGAGAAAGCTCGTGCTATTCTCAATATCAAACAATGGACTATATTTGTAGAGAAACTTCTTATCTGAGGTAAAGAGAGAAGCTCGCTGCTAGTTCTCAAATATCAAACAATGACTGTATTTTAGAGGAAGGGCAAATCTAGAGCTAATTTCACCAAGCCTAGTCTCATTGCACCGTGAATATGATTAAAAAGTCGTTTAAAATGAGCTATTATCACATTTTCACACTTTTGTTTCTATTAATAAAACTCAAACTATAGGGTGTTTAAGAAAAAAGAACCCATTTTGAAAAATGTCTACTTTATTTTAGGGTAAATAATATTTGTAAATAACGCATTGTAGATTTATATATCGCGTTAAAGCTGAACTTCTGCCCAGAAATTACTCTTTTAACGAGACGGGGCCCCCTTTAAACCCCCCCCCACCAAAAAAAAAGCAACGTAGCTATAGCGACCGCGATTATAAGCCCAATAGGGCGAACCAACCTTATCACATCAAAAAACTCCCACGGCCCCCGCACCGGCAGGTGTGCCAACATGGTTACGTCATAGAGAAGAGGCTCTAGCCAGTGAAAGTGCCGCAAACACTTGGCGAGGCTCGTGTGATAACTGCAAGGAATACTACATCTATAGTACATTCACGACGTTAATTTACTTGGATGACAGCCCGGAAAGTTAAACTGCCTAGTGTATCCCTACGCCAACAGCTGACGTCAGACAATGTAATGAGATAGGATGATAATGTATGAATGTGATAGTTAACCACAGTAATTTAGACCTATATTGTTTATATTTACTTGAGGTCGGCACTAAGCTTATTCATCGTTTTATTCCACTTTATATATAATATTCACAACACTTTCACAAAAGGTCTAACGAACATAGTTTCAAAATGGCTACCGACAAATTTAATATTATTATTATTATTATAGCACCGTGCCTTACTACACCGTTCGGGTTATTACGTACTTACGCTAATGTGTAATGGTAGGTGATTGTGAGATGAAAGGAAGACCTACAGTTTAACGTGGAATCCGAACCACGGTGGCAGCTGGCATTCCACACATTCACAAGATAGCCTTGTCGGGAGGTAATAAATTATTAAAAGTAAAGAAATAGTGCAAAAAAACGTAAGTTTAACGTATTTTTAATGTAAAATATAACAGTTAATTAAAAAACTTCACGTTCATAACAAAACGAGTGATATTTTACAAGTGTTGGCAACCCAAAACCTAAACATATGATATTATAACTGTCATACAGGTAAAAACCTATCGTAAACAAACTCTACAGTAGCCCCATGGCTTCTTTGGTGCTGACTGACGGCTTTGAAAAGTTACCAGCCAGATTATGTATCCCTACGCCGAACCAGATGATCTGCAAAAACATGTGGTTTAGCATCAGTCAATTCTGACAGTCAACATTTAGGTATATACCTAATGTTGACTGTCAGGAAGTCAGCTGTGAGCTGTCAGTCAGCACCAAAGAAGCGACGGGGCTACTGTAGAATACAACTCGTGGAGGTTCAATGGAAAGGATGAAGATGTGGAAAGAGAGTTTTAGGGGGTTGAGGAGGGGGGGGGGGCGGAAGGCTTGGTGTTTGGGGGCCAGTGTAATCAGAGATAAAGCGGAGGTGAGTAGAGGGTTAAACCACGCTTCGGTGGCCGCATATTCTAAGGCGTAACTTTCGCAATAAACTGGACTACCGTTTACTGGGGAGATCCGATGTACTAAGGGTGGACTATTTAAAATAGTTTTCCATTATGTCTACACGCAAATGCGGGTACTCTCTCTAAATATATCCTTCCTAATCCCTAAAATCACCAGCGTAACTTGTATACAAGCCTATAACCCGAACAAGTGGTATGACGCGGTAATAAAAAGATAATTAAACCTAATAAACGAGTGAATGAAATGTCTCACACACACTCTCATTACTAAACCCAGACTAAAGGTTAAACAATGGTGACGATGTAGTCATCACACTTTATCTACTAAAAAGAAATAAAGTTTCTCACGATTCATTCGAAACAATTATCATATAACAATGAAAGAAGTTTCAAACTGTCTTATATAAGCAGGTATTACGCTAGATTTTAAAATTTAACAGTTACAGATTTATTTTTTTTTTTTTTTCGTGTGGTGTGGTTTTGGTCCTTAGCTCAGTGAGTTGGCCCGTCTGTTTGGAGGTGTGCGAAGTTTCAAAAACTTCGAGCTAACTTCGAAAATCCACAAACTTCATCTTCGCCTTTTTTTTTAAAAAAAAAGTTGGTCTTAAGACAGTTACGAGCCTTCGCTAATGAAAGTATTAACCAAACTTGGTTCCACTATGGTGCATCTTATAACATATGGTCATAGTGTAATCAGTCAAGGTAAGACTGCTACCTTGCTTGGTTCCACTATGGTGTAGCTTACAGATAGGACCATAGTGTAATCAGTCAAGGTAAGACTGCTACCTTGCTTGGTTCCACTATGGTGTAGCTTATAAGATAGGACCATAGTGTAATCAGAAAAGGTAAGACTGCTACCTTGCTTGGTTCCACTATGGTGTAGCTTACAAGATAGGACCATAGTGTAATCAGAAAAGGTAAGACTGCTACCTTACTTGGCTCCACTATGGTGCAGCTTGTAAGGTAAGGTCATAGTGTAATCAGTCAAGGTAAGACTACCTCTCAGGTAAAGTGAGTGTTCAATGAGTGCCAGAGAAGTTACTCACGTGCTCGTCCACGGAATAGCTGAGCTCCCCATCGTCGTACAGGACGAACCACCGCCTTGCCATCTCTGACATACATCACACAATATGGTCACACAGCATACATCACACAATATGGTCACACAGCATACATCACACAATATGGTCACACAGCATACATCACCAATAGTCACACAGCATACATCACACATATGGTCACACAGCATATCACACAATATAGTCACACAGCATACATCACACAATATGTCACACAATATGTCACACAACATACACACACATATGGTCACACAATCCAACCATCCACACCAACACTTTTTTATTTTAAGATTAACACTAGTCTACTAGGAATTAAAACATTATAAGATATATTACACAGCTACAAACGATAGATAATTGGCGCAAGGTATTTAAAACAATTCAGAGCTCTCGGACATTTTTATTCTGATGTGGATAAATCTCGCTTTGCTTATATGGTTTTTATGTTTCTTATATATCATATTTTAAGTAAAACAGGGTGTCCAGCCAAACTATCTTTTTAAATTCCCTGACTTTTCCAGGTTTTCCAGATCCAATTTACTTTTTTCTAGACCACTATATACATCGATATTAAATATACTAAGAAAATCATTTTTTAAGATCACAGATTAATATAATGGGATCTTTTTTTCTCTCTAGATACATACACTTTCTGAAATGGTCTCGCTCAATAAAGGGATTCGATTTCTGCCTCCGGGTAAATGGACTATTTTAAGTTAAAAATATATTTCAGTAAAATTGTATTGAGCCATTAAAAGATTGCCTCAAGCCAGAACGATTTAAAATAGTTGAGAGACAGAGTCATTCTTAGTCCTTCTACTTAAAATATAGGCCTAGTCAAATTTCGCGCATGTGACTCAACTTTGGCTAAAGACACGTGGCAGAAGGGTGGAAAGACACAAAACACACTTGTTGACCTTGAGAATTGATATTACTAACATGGACACTGGTGTGAAAGTGTTTTCAGGTAGTTATTAGCTGTAAGAAAGTGTTATTTTGACTATTGTGAATAAAAATATGAGGTTTTTTTATAAACAAAATGTAAAAATTCCAGAAATTTAATCAAATTCTATTACTTTTTTATGACCAAGCAAATTCCCTGACAATTCCCCGTTTTCCAGGTCGTTAGACACCCTGTAAAACAAATTTTCCCACTTTTTTAAAAATATAATTTACATAATTCCCGACTTATTCCCATTTTCCCCAACCACTTCTAATTCCCGGATGGCAGAATATGGTTCGAACCTTTATAAAAATGTTTACCTTAAATTACGCAAGCACCTTAAGAGAGGGAGTGGGGTTCAAACTATACTTATTTTTGAGGACAAGAAGGTAAAGAGGGGAAGGGAGGGGGGGGGGCAGACCAATACTTACGTAAGACAGATAAAGAGCCGACCAATAATAGCCAAGTCACCCAAATGAACACATAATAATTGAAAGTGTCGGGTCGTGCTTAGATTTTCATTATCAAATTAAAAGTAATTAAAGAGTTATTTTTATAGGTATAATCATGTATTCACCATTTATAATAAATCTTTATTTTCAATAGTTTGATTAAAATTTTAAATCCTTTTATAGTTTTAAAATTTAAAAAAAAAAAGTTCATTTCACCTTTTTTGCGACAATAAATTTAAATTCGTTTCCCAACAGTGTTTATTGTGAATTATTTCGCACCATTGATTTACAACTCCACGTTTATAATAACCTTTAAACAAATTATTTTTAAAAAATGTCAATAAATATAACTCAGGTAAAAGGGAGGTGTTAATGAGTAAAAATTGTAGGAAAAAAAAGTGCTTGCGTAATTCTTGAACGGGCCGTTACTAACGATTCGGGATGTACGTCTAATTAAGCTATTGTGTTAGGAATGAAGGAAGAAAGGCTAAATTTAGAGGTTGTGTAGCCATATGTGCGTAGAATGAGATATGGTAAACGGTTAAATTACATTCGGAAATGTGGGAAACTGGAAAAAAAAAAGAGCTTAACCTGAGGCAACATCACTAAAACGGGCGTGAAAGGATGGTTGAGTCATCATAAAACAGTAAAAACTGATGGAATATTTCTCAACTATATGTATATAAAAAAATAAATAATAATAAACATTTACGACCTTTATTTCGCCGTATAAAAATATTTATAGCCCATTAATTGACACGTTTATAACGTTCTTAAATTATTATAGTTAAAGGACTTTTATTTGGTGTAATTAGATTCTTAAATTAACAGTTAATTTTATTGTATATTTTACCAACACGTGGAAGAGAAATGAGAGAGTAGGAGGAATAGACAAGGAAGAGACAGTTCAGGACAGGACAGAGAAGGAACGACTAAGGTGGTCTAGACCATGTGAGGATAATGGAGGGGAAATTATATCTAGGAGGATGTTGGATATGGAGGTGTGGGGGAGGGGGGAGGAGGCCGAGAGGAAGACACAGATTGAAGGGAGTAAGGGTAAAGGGGGAGTGTGGAGAGGAAATGGACCAAGGTGGAGGAAGAGAGATGGTGGAGAGGACTGGACCAAGGTGGAGGAAGAGAGATGGTGGAGAGGACTGGACCAAGGTGGAGGAAGAGAGATGGTGGAGAGGACTGGACCAAGGTGGAGGAAGAGAGATGGTGGAGAGGACTGGACCAAGGTGGAGGAAGAGAGATGGTGGAGAGGACTGGACCAAGGTGGAGGAAGAGAGATGGTGGAGAGGACTGGACCAAGGTGGAGGAAGAGAGATAGTGGAGAGGACTGGACCAAGGTGGAGGAAGAGAGATGGTGGAGAGGACTGGACCAAGGTGGAGGAACAGAGATGGTGGAGAGGACTGGACCAAGGTGGAGGAAGAGAGATGGTGGAGAGGACTGGACCAAGGTGGAGGAAGAGAGATGGTGGAGAGGACTGGACCAAGGTGGAGGAAGAGAGATGGTGGAGAGGACTGGACCAAGGTGGAGGAAGAGAGATGGTGGAGAGGACTGGACCAAGGTGGAGGAAGAGAGATAGTGGAGAGGACTGGACAAAGGTGGAAGCAACCAGAAGGGGGGTCCGGGTCTCGCGACTCGGAAGGCCGTGGTTCAATTTTTTTTTGCACCGCCTCATACTATCTGTTCAGGTTAAACGCTTATGTTCTAGCTAAGCAAATGATTTTTAGAGACTAGGAAGGTTATCTTTTATAATAAGTGTACCCGCATTTGTGTGAAGGAAGAGTGAAAAACCCGATTTTAGAAGAGAAAAAAAACTAATACCACCGACAAAGATTCCAACCTAAATCTACCTGTCATCGGCAGTCTTGGTCTACTGCGAGAGTAGCACGTTAGACGATGCGGCCACCAGGATAAAGGGGTGGGGGGGGGAAGGGGTATACACACATTTTTCAGGTCAATAACATTTATATGTTAAACCCCAAAAGAACACTAGCAATTTTTTTTATAAAATAATCTAAATATGAAAGAAACCTCTTGAATTAAAAATGGACTTTCCCTCCTTTTTTTGCCTTTATTTAATAATATTAAAACATTTTAATTTATTTTTAATACTCCGTAGACCAGTTCAAAACTCGGCCGGTCTCTAAGCGGCACCCTGTTCGGAAAACCCACACCCCTAGCTGACTTTAGACCGTTCTGGCACCGAAACGGGTTATAGGGTCAATTTGATGTCGGATTCCAAAGAGTCGGATTTGTTAACCTTCCTGAAATAAATTGGGAAGCTTGAAGTGACCAACCGAAAACACGCAACCCGGAGTAATTGACCCCCCCCCCCCTTTCATCTTGACACCGGGTGAGGGGGGGAACGAGGGGTTAACTAAACAGCGTGGGTCTAATAGACCTCCCGTGGTTAAAAAAAAAAGCTTGTTAAAATAAACTAAGTTTTTCAAACAACTTTTATTTTTCCAGAATGAAAAAAAAAAACACTAGAGGGTCCACTCAAACTATGGTCCGAGAATCGTGGGTTCGAACCCAGCCAAGGCGATAAAAATCCGTAGCACAACTTCCTTCGGATGGGGAAGTGAGGTCGTCGCTCCCATGTCAATTGTAACATGTAAAAAAGAACCTTGGAAGGTATGGGAAAATATCTTTCCCGGCAAAATTGGTATACTCTTTCGCTCACGCTCATAGAAACTCTGGTGGGCTGATATAATCAGTCGGTTCAGGAAGTGCAAGTTATTATTATTATTATTATTAGCACCGCGTCTTACTACCCGTTCGGGTTATACGCACTTACGCTAATGTGTAATGGTAGGGTGATTGTGAGATGAAATGGAGGACCTACAGTTTAACGTGGAATCCGAACCACGGTGGAGTCCTGGCATTCCCCACATTCACAAGATGTCTTGTCAGAGGTGAAAGAAAGGTTTGGTAATCAGATAAATCTGTGCCGGGACCGAGGATTGAACCCTGGCCGCCAGCACAGAAGTCTGACACCTTACCCCTAGACCGCCAGGTCACCCAAGGTGCAAGTTAAATACCTGATATAAATACATTATTTGTTTGTCCTAATGTAAACTACCCTTAATTTTAGGGTTGAATAGAAAATCCCCCCTCTTCCCCCCAAAAAAAAACTCCACGAGGGAACACAATAAAAATATTTTAAATTGATTTATTTTTTCGATCACAATACTTTACCTCGCGAGAGGTCACGTAAAGATTTTTTTTTAAAAGCACCCCATACACATCAGTGTTGCCAACACAAGCTAAAGCGGACAGTCCGGTACGGTTTTACAGTCGATACAATAATCAGTATGCAAAATCTCTCTCTCATAAAAAAATAATAAGATGTGCACCATTACCTTTAAGAACTTTCGGTCACACCGCGTTTTCATGTCCCGCGCATGACGATCTCTCATAACATTGCTCGGTTAAAAAGAAAAGAAAAGAAAGAAAGAAAGAAAGAAAGAAAGAGGTGTACAACACAATATAATAAGCGATTTATATTCCCGACACGTTTCGGCGTGTCCAATGGCACGAAACTATGGGCCATGTAAAACTCAAGAGTCTGTGACTACATTTATATGTGGTACCAAGGTGTTTTTAATAAATATACAATCATATCTTTTTAGCGGTCAACATTGTTGTTTTTACTAGCAACCACGTACCACTACAGTAGCCCCATGGCTTCTTTGGTGATGACTGACAGCTGATGGCTTTGAAAGGTTACCAGACCAAATTATGTATCCCTACGCCGAACCATATGATCTGCAAAAAACATGTGTTTAGCAGATGTCACTTCTGATGGTCAAAATTTAGGTATATACCTAAATGTTAACTGTCAGAAGTAATAAGTCAGCTGTCAATCAGCACCAAAGAAGTCACGGGGCTACTGTATAAACCTAAATATTGACTGTCAGAAGTCAGCTGTGAGCTGTCAGTCAGCACCAAAGAAGCCACGGGGCTACTGTAGTACTACTACCCTTTTCGCATTATACGCTTTATGTTCTAGTTACGCTAAGGGTTTTAAGGGATTATGAAGGTTACATTGAAAGAAATTGCACCTATGCACGTGGAGGGGAGTGTAAGGCCATTTGAGGGGGGGGGGAAACCTTAGTACGCCTGACCGAGATTCAAACTTCGATCTCCCCCGTCATCAACAGTCTAGTCTACAGCTAGAGTAGCGCCTTAGACCCTGTGGACACCGAGGTGGGTGCAATTAGGTTAAATATCGATATCTTTAACAGCACACTAGTTTGTTGTTTATTGTAATAAACATAAAACTATATTCTATGACCTATACATCTAGAGACTAGTAAACATAGTTTAAAAGTCGACATCTCTGAAAATACCACATATTTCTGATGATCATTAAGAGCTAAATGTCCGGTAAACGAAAGGTAACAGTTATAGGAGCGTGGAATGGATCTTTGTGAATAGAATGATGTTATTTAATAGGAGGGGTCACAACATTTTGGGTTTTCATTAGTATTTTCCTCCTCCCTGTTTGTTCTCCTACCGCCAGACATTCCACCAGGAACGTTATGAACCAAATTGGTTTCTGTCGATCAGGAATCTCTTCCCGACTATTCTAACGCCTTTAGAATAATAGTTCCATATTAAGGGGGTAGGGGGGGGGGCAAAATATGCAAGATTAATCATCAATTTGTCTAGTTCTCGAAGCACTCAAAACGAGGAATATTTATTTACTTAGTTTTTTTTGTTGTTGTTGTTGTTGTTGTTGTAAAGTGGCCATCGTGAATTCATCTCATTACGCAAGAAGATTTAAATCGTGCTACACAGATGTACCTTTCCATTCTCCTCCTTTCATCGCAAGTGAAGAGATGTTCCATCAAGTTCCAGGGGGAGCACACCTCGCCATCAACTAATGAGCTTCTCTACCCCCCCCCTCCCCACCACCAACATCGCTCCCCACGAGTGTGAAGTTATGGGGCCGATTGAGGGGCCCACCTGCTCGAGGGGAACATACCCTCACACTGCTGTACTTCTTATGGCAATGTCAGTTCTGAAGCTTCAAAACCACTAAAACAATCCTCAACTATCTCAGAATGTTCTGTAGTAACCCTCACACTGCTGTATTTCTTATGGTAATGTCAGTTCTAAATCTTCAAAACCACTAAAACAATCCTCAATCATCTTAGAATGTTCTGTTGTGACCCTCACACTGCTGTATTTCTTGTGGTAATGTCAGTTCTGAAGCTTCAATACCACTAAAACAATCCTCAATTATCTTAGAATGTTCTGTTGTGACCCTCACACTGCTGTATTTCTTATGGTAATGTCAGTTCTAAATCTTCAAAACCACTAAAACAATCCTCAATCATCTTAGAATGTTTTGTTGTGACCCTCACACTGATGTATTTCTTATGGTAATGCCTGCTCTGAAATTTCAAAACCACTAAAACAATCCTCAATTATCTTAGAATGTTCTGTTGTGACCCTCACACTGCTGTATTTCTTATGGTAATGTCAGTTCTGAAGCTTCAAAACCACTAAAACAATCCTCAATTATCTTAGAATGTTCTGTTGTGACCCTCACACTGCTGTATTTCTTATGGTAATGTCAGTTCTGAAGCTTCAAAACCACTAAAACAATCCTCAATTATCTTAGAATGTTCTGTAGTGATCTTGTTAAGAAATGACTGTTTGAGGAAGGCTTGATTTTCTTACAAGTGTTCATTTTAGGCCTCTTTTAGAAAACACAAACTTTATTTTTCCTGTGAACATTGATAACATATCGCAAAACTTATCGCTATTTTACAAGATTTGATAGTTTCTAATCAAAATTCAAAGTTGCAGATAATATGACCTGACGTTTGAATACGTGTAAAAAATAGATATTTTAAAGTTTTATATTCATTCATAAAAAAAATTGAAATATATGCTCATAGCAACTTACCTCAGAAGTGCGTCATTTCGCATGAAACATCTTTGATATTTTTTTATCCTCTCCATAGGGAAATTATTTTACCTTTCGATTACATTTTGGTGTAAACAATATTTATTAATAATTAATCAATCCATAGCCAACCCGTTTTCGGGTAGCCTCACGGGAATCTTCGGGTAGCCTCGCGGCAATCCTCGGAAATCTTCGGAAAACTCCGGAAATCTTCGGGAAACCCCGGAAATCTTCGATTAGTCTCGCGGCAATCTTAGGATAACCCCCAATCATGTTCGGAGCGGATCTGTATCACTAGGTAAAGTCCGATAAGGGAGTGTCTTTCAACACTATATTCACTGCTTTGTAGAGACACAGTAATCTAGTGACGTCACATCTGGAACGGACGGTCAACAAAGCTTCCTCTGGTGATAGGTGACCCCTACACAGGAGGCTGAAATATCACACGAGAAGGTGACACCCGGTGTCGCTCCAAAGGCGACAGTAACATGAGATATAGCCGTCTCCCTACACTGGGTGAGAGGCACGTGACAACATAACACACATGTACTTTCGTGTGTGGCCTACAAATTATTTTGATGTCGTCGTCGGCACTGCGCATCTTACTGCTGGTTTGAAACTCTCTTTTAGACCGTGACTTACAAACTACCTCAAGGTGGGAGTAGAAGGAACACAAGTTAACGGAAGTATTTTTTAAAAGTTTTTGTCTAAAAGATTTTTTTTGGTCATAACAAACCAAATATTTCTTCAGTAGAAACCTAGAGTTTAATTTTCTTCACATGATGATATCAACAGTTGTTGAATATCTGTCGAGGGTGTCCTGGACACGGTGATATCAACAGTTGTTGAATATCTGTCATGGGGTGTCCTGGAATTTAATGAATGTTGAGGGTGTCCTGGAATTTAATGAATGTTAAGGGTGTCCTGGAATTTAATGACTGTTGAGGGTGTCCTGGAATTTAATGACTGTTGAGGAAGTCCTGGAATTTAATGACAACTTTTTCTCTTCATTTAAAAAGTTTCTCATCTAATGCCGCTATGCTCATGACAGATATTCAACAACTGTTGATATTAACAGGTGAAGAAAACTAAACCATGTTTCTACTGGAGAGTTATTTTATTTATTTGTCAAGGAAAAAAATTTGTCTTGGTGTAAAAACTACAAAAACGCTGTCCTTTTCTCGCAACCCCTTCTGTCCCAACTTAAAAGGGATTATCGATGAGAATTAACGGGGATTTTTTTATATTTAGATTATTGCAAATAAAAAGTTGCTATTTTTTTTAAAAAAAGTATAATTTTGAAAATTCCAGAAATTTTATAAAATTCCTCTAATTTTCCTTTACCAAGCAAATTCCCGGTTTTCCACGTCGCTAGAAATCTTGATATAGGCTTGCAGACCATATGGTTTAGCATGTGGTTACATGAAAGTAGATCTAAAAACTTTTGTTAAATGTCGGACGAGGTGTAAGGATATCAGATTTTATATAAAACTTGCTTCAATCGTTGGGGGCTCCACCTCCTAAACCCCCCTCCCCCCGTGACTTTTCTTTGCAAGTGGATGTAAACTAATTTAATTCCAGAGCCTTTTTTTTTTATAGGTCTTACCGTTTAGCCACAAGAGACCTCAAAGAAAGGTCCGCACCAACTTTAAAATTGCTCCATTTTGATATTTTTTTTTCGGGGTTTAAAAATTTAAATTTTTTGGAATTTTTCCGTCGGTTACAGGCTAGAAGCTATAAATTTGCCAAATTTCAAGTTTTCTATCTCATCTGGAAGTGGGTAAACATTAATGTCAGTGAGTGAGTCAGCCATGTGGCTTTATAGTAGTATAATAATAAATTGAAGGGATTTTTTTCCTTCAAATAAAAATAGTGAAAGGGGAGGAAGGGGCACGGGGCACGCCCACCCCCAACCCAGAGACGTCCTCGACGATTGTTAAATAAACGCCGGGTCATAAAAATAAACGACTGTTTTGTTTTCTTGGAAGTAAGAAAGGATGGAAGAGGGGGTGAAGGGTAAAATAGGGAGGGGGGGAGGACGCGAGGAGAAATTTTGAATTAACGGCTACAAAAGACAGACATCAAAACATGAGAAAATAAAGAGTTACGGAACTTTATTTTTTATTTACTAGCCCGTAGTTTTCTACAAAACAAAACAGCAAATACTTCTTCTTCTTCAGGAATTAGTTTCGAGAGAGAAACTGAAGTGTCACATCAAGAGAAAGAATCACTTGTCACAGTATCCCCCCCCCCCCAACCCTTCCTAAGTTTTGCGAAAGCATTGCACAATCTAACACGACTCAAAACTTTCTTGAAACTCTTTTAGGTATCTGTATTAATAATTATTTAGGTTCAACGAATGCAGATAGCTATAATCCTGTAAAATTAACGTTTCACTTTACGCAGAACCTTTCAATAATCCTCAGATAATCTCATTGATAATACTTTTATCGTCTAATAATGACGTTGCCTTGTTTCAAGAAAATTTGTGTGAAACAATAACTACTTTTTTCCGGTCTTTTTTTTTTATTACCACCTAGTCTTACTACCCGTTCGTTTTATACACTTAGGTACTAATTACGTTAATGGGTTAGGAAATGGTAAAGTTGAAAATAGAGGAAATGAACTCGCATTCGCTGTGGTGGGGGAGTAGAAACCAATTTAGGAAAAACACACCCCCAAGTTCACCCGAGCGAGATTCGAACCTCAATCTACCCGTTATCGACAGTCTAGCTCAACACGAAACCAGCACGTTAGCTAACCGCACCGGGTTAGTTTATGTACTAATTACGCTAGTGATTTTAGGGATGTGGAAGGTTATATTTATAAGATGTGTACCCACATTCACATAAAGGGAGAGAGTAAAACCGATTTGTAAAAAACCACCCTCAGTACAACACGACCGGGATTCAACCCCTGATCTCCCCGTCTAGTCTACTGCGATAGTAGCGCGTTATACCACGCGGCGGGTTTTAATTATTAATTGGTGACTTGGCGGTCTAGGGGTCCGGGGTTCAATCCTCGGTCCCGGCACAGATTTATCTGATTACCAAACCCTTCCTTCACCTCTGACAAGACATGTATTAATCACAACTTGTGAATGTGTGGAATGCCAGGCCTCCACCGTGGTTCGGATCCCACGTTAAACTGTAGGTCCTTTATTTCATCTCACAATCACCCTACCATTACACATTAGCGTAAGTGCTGATAACCAGAATGAGTAGTAAGACGCGGTGCTAATAATAATAATAGTTGATAAATGTTGAAGATACACGATTGAAGAAAACTGTTTAGGAAAGCACGCACCGAACGAACACCTGAAAAGACCGCAGACTACCCATCCCTGGGTTATACCATCCGACCTCTTGTGCGGGGTTAAAGAGAACAATTCAAAGCTCGACCGAACAGCACTAACCACGAATAATCATCTAAACGCCGGTAGAACATTGTCTATAACCCGGCCCGGAGTTAAAAGACAATGGACAATGTCACACGAGGGAGACAATGGCACGTCGTACCAAACAAGGTGTCCCCTATGATTGGATGATAGGAGGGGAGAGGGGTCACCTACCTCGCCTTGATTGGCCCACGGCGGGGGGGTTATTAGCATACATTACACATGCGGGCGTATTTGCGGCAAATGTGTGGACTGTGCTGACGCCCGCCATCTCAAACCTCGTAGGTGCCGTGTTTAAGGTTAGGAAATTGTTCAGGGCCGTATCTATGGGATCGAGAAAATACATACGGCAATTATTCAGGGACGTATATAATAGAGAAATGCACACGGCAATATTCAGGGCCGTATATAATCGAGAAATGTACACTTTAATTATCAGGCCGTATATAATCGAGAAAATTACACTTTAATATTCAGGGCCGTATATAATCGAGAAAATGTACACTTTAATTATTCAGGGCCGTATATAATCGCGAAAATGCACATGTCAATTATTCAGGGCGTATATAATCGAGAAAATGTACACTTTAATTATTCAGGGCGTATATAATCGAGAAAATGTACACTTTAATTATTCAGGGCCGTATATAATCGAGAAAATGCACATGTCAATTATTCAGGGCCGTATATAATCGCGAAAATGTACACTTTAATATTCAGGCCATATATAATCGCGAAATGCACATGTCAATTATTCAGGGCCGTATATAATCGAGAAAATGTACACTTCAATTATTCAGGGCCGTATATAATCGAGAAAATGCATATGGCAATTATTCAGGGCCGTATATAATCGAGGTATATTTCAAAAATATTTTTTTAAGATCACAGATTAATATAGTGGTTTTTTTCCCTAGATACACATTCTGAAATTGTGTAACTCAATAAAGGGATTAAACGATTTCTGCCTCCAGGGAAATGGACTATTTTAAGTCATCCTTAATTTCTTCTACTTAAAATGTAGGCCTAATCAAATTTCGAGCATGTGAATAGTCATGACTCAACTTTGGCGGGTGAAAAGAAACAAAACAGTTTGTTGACCTTGAGAAGTGATATTAGTCTGCTCAACAGAGACAATGGGGTGAAAGTGGTTCTAGTTGGGACTAACTGGAAGAAAAGTGTTATTTTGACTATTGTGAATCAAAATATGAGGCTTTTTATAGATAAAATGTAAAAAATTCCATGACTTTCCTCTGACCAAGCAAATTCCCTGACAATTCCCTGTTTTCCAGGTCGCTGGACACCCTGAATAATAATAGTACGGGACAAACTCTACTGAGGAGCACTCCGTACTACACATAAAATTACCCACGACTGTCGACCAAGAGACAGACGCATCTAGGGAAACATTGTATCCAGCGTCTGCGACTCACCACCACACGACTGCGGCCGCAGACGCGAGGGAATCCTACCTTGACGTGTCGCGTGGAAGCGTACAGAATATTCGCTTCCTTTGATTCGTGCCCAAAGAAAAAATATCCCGAAACCCGTTACTCTTTAGGGAAGGGGGCGGGGTAGGGGGGATCCACCGCGAATATATACATCTTGATAGGCAAGGTGTTAAATCAACACGGTCTGCCTTGAATTATAATCAGACGTAAGCTACTGGTTGATAGCTTTTTTTCAATCACACGCGCTTTCTCAACTACAGAGAGAGAGAGAGAGAGAGAGAGAGAGAGAGAGAAAGAACCAACACACGCCTGTATCGCCTTAGGCCCGACAGAAAGCGAGACGTAGCGAATAGGCCTTTCGACTGTCGTAATCGCCCGGTGTTGCCAGTCTCGTATCAAGAACGTGTGGGTAGTTTGATTCACAAGTTCGCAGAAAATATAGAGTAGCTCAACAATCTCCACAGCCGCTTCAATTGACCGCGTGGTCTAAGAGTTTTTCTCGCGGTAGACTTAGATCGGCGAAGATGGAGGGAGGGGAGGGGGGGCGAATCTCGGTTCGAATCTCGGTCAGGTGTACAGAGGGTGGTTTTCCCCCAAAATGGGTTTTCCACTTTTTCTCCAAGCAAATTCGGGCACACTTTATCCAAATATAACCTTCCTAGTCTCTAAAACCATTAGTGTAATTAGTAATAAGCGTATAATCCGAACAGGTTATATATATATATATAAAGACCGATTATAAAAAATTGCACTCCAACCCTCATTTAAACGTCTCTAAAAACGGGTCGAGTCTTTGAATTGATTGTCTTAAAATCACAATTCTTTTCCGACCAACGCTCTCGACGGATCAGGAGATAATATACAGTATTATGAGCTCTGTAGCTAAGACGGCTCGGGACAATCAGAATATTGATTCAGTATTATTATTATATAAGAATCTCGTCTTACTACCCGTTCGGGTTATACGCACTTACTCTAATATGTAATGTTAGGGTGATTGTGAGATGAAATGGAGGACCTACAGTTTAACGTGGGATCCGAACCACGGTGGAGGCCTGGTATTCCACACATTCACAAGTTGTGATTAATACACGCCTTGTCAGAGGTGAAGGAAGGGTTTGGTAATCAGATAAATCTGTGCCGGACCGAGGATTGAACCCGGACCTCCAGCACAGAAGTCGACACCTTACCCCTAGACCGCCAGGTCCAGAGGGGTCAAAAAAGGCCTAAAATTACGTTACGTAAAACATGTATCGCCACTAATAGACAATTTGATAAACCTGGCCTAACTCATTTACAACCAGTTCTATTAAGTTAGTTTGTAAGTCGTGCGGATGTAAAACCTGGTTCTTGAGAAAATTATCGCATCCCCCCCTCCTTCCCGTCAACTAGAAATACGAACACACACACGTAACGGCAACACCGCAGCCACTATAAGTCTGCTGAAACTCCGGTCGGTACGAAAGTGTGTTCGTGTTTACGCATGCGCACCTGCTCGGTCAAGCGAAATGTCAATCACCTCGCGTCCCGTCAAACTGATGGAATAGTTAGGAGGGGGGAAGGGAAGGGGCACTTTCTCTGACCCGGTTACGATCAGCCGACCTTCGAGGCACATTAGGGTGGGGGCTGGGAGACTCAACACTAATTCAGAAAAGCACGTGAAAAAAAACACATGTACGCTAAAATTTCCTATTTTTCTTTTAAGGAGTGTGGTGGAAGAAAAGGCTGGTTAAGGTCAGTATTTTTTTACAGCTTTTACTGACCAAAATAAATAAAATAATTCTCCAGTAGAAACAAAGAGTTTAATTTTCGTCAGTTGTTGAATACCTGCTAAGGATGTCCTGGAATTTAATGACAACTTTTTCTCCTCATTTAAAAAGTTTCTCATCTAAAGCAACTATGCTCATAACTGATATTCAACAATTGTTGATATCAACTTTTGAGGAAAATTAAACTAAACGTTTCTAATAGAGGAATTATGAATTTATTTTGGCCAAACAAAATATTTTGCTGTAAACACTGCAAAAAAAACTTACCTCAAGGGACCAGTTTCATAGGGCCAGTTTCATAGTCAAATTTAGTACGACTCAAGTGCGGCGCTACACTAAACACAAGACGACACTACCTGAACCAGAATGGAATGGGCCAGTTTCCTATGCGAGAACGGCCCATTCCATTTCGGTTTAGACAGGTGTCTTGTATTTAGTATAATTCATGACAGCACGAAATGTTACTAGTAGTAGTCCCTAATATATCACTACGCCAACAGCTGACATCTATCACTTTGGATGACTGTAATGAAAACAGATGGTAATATATTAATGTGATAGTTAATCACAATAATTAGGCCAATATTATTTATATATTTATTTGAGGACGGACACAAAGTTTATTTATAGTTTTATTACACTTAAAAAATATATTCATACCACTTTCACAAAAACTTCTAACGAACATAGCTTCGAAATGGCGACTGACGAATCTAAACCATATGATTGAACATAACGGTAAACAAGTTTTTTACAATGATGCAGACACGCAGTTGATGAAAATATTTTATTGAGTTAAATATTTCAAAATAAGATAAAATAATTTATTGTATGTAAAAAAAATTACAAGAATTTTCTCTTTTCCAAGTATATATGATGCCTGTATTAATAGGTATTCATGTGTGCACTATATTACACAAAATATCAATAACGTTCCAAAACGAAGGAAAAGTACTTTTAATTATGTTTAAAATGTTGCTTCGCGTTGGATAGAAAGAAAATATTTAAAAAAATTATAAATAGTATGAGAAAACTTAAGTTTACTTTATTTTAAATGTAATATATAACAGGTAATTAAAGATCTTAACATTTGTAACAAAACAGTGATCTTTTACAAGTGTTGGCAACCCAAAATCTAAACACATGATTTTCGAACTGTCATCCAAGTAAAAACCTATCGTGAACGCACTTTATAGCACCACACTTGAGGAGTACTAAGTCTGACCATGAAAAGTCTCCTACGTTTCCACCACACCGGCCTCCTTAAGAGTAACCGCTAAGCTTGTCTCCCTGTCATTGATAAAATAACCAAGGTTATGCTAATTATTGGAAAACCTAAAGAGACCAGTCTACCGTGAAATATTTCACCTTGTGCGTCGTGAGTCGAAACAAGACCCTCTAGGCTTGCAGCAATACTTGTATTTATCCCACGCTGACAATATTCACAACAATTCTCAAGGTCTGTCTCCACGACTCAAATCACTCTTCTATATCTTACCTTCTCGCGACTCCTCGGAGAGAGACATTATTGTGATCGTCATTTTTTTTTTCATGGATGTCAAACGTTTTATGATCCCCTGAATACAAAAAAATAGTGTTTTTTATAATGCCATATATAACTGGGCCACAGACAAATAATATATAGCCTACCACTCAACCTCTAGGTTAAAATAGTTGAGCTCCCTTTGGCAGCTTGAGTCCTTCACCACTAGGATCGCTGCTGTTAGTCCTATCATCACCCAGCAGTGACACTAGCGCAGCCCGGTGTTGAAGGAGTAAAGCTGGTAAAAGAAGCGCAGCGAAAACCCCGTAAGGTCGAGAGTCTGTTTCTTTCTTGTCTGTGGTCTGGGCCAACAGCCGAAACCATTTTACCGATCGGGTCAAAACTTTGTATCTGTGGCATTATTTTTTTTAGCACCACGTCTTACTACCCGTTCGGGTTATACACTTATGTACTAATTACGCTAATGGTTTTAGGGATCAGGAAGGCTAAATTTAGAGGATGTGTACTCACATTTGCATGAAAAAAATCTGTTTAAAAAAAATCTCAGTACACTCGACTGGGATTCGAAAATCGATCTCCCCGTCATCGCTAGTCTAGTCTACTGCGAGAGTAGCGCGTTAGACCACGCAGTCCCTGAAGCGGGTCTGGGGTATTACATAAGGTTCCCTCGACGAGTTTTTAGAAACATCTAACTAACCCTAAAATTAAGAGTAGTTTAACTATGGGCGAGAGAAAATAAATTGGATCCAACGATTCTGATTAAAATTTGTATCTAAGCAAAACTGTTTCCATTAGAAACCAAACTGCGCAACTATTTTTTACCGTTGAAAATTACTTCTAACTAGGGTTGTACGAAACTTCGAAACAAATGTCAAATAATCAATCCCGTTCTGAACTGTTGTATAGTATAGTGGGCACAAATCCCGAAAAGTGCCGATGGACAATGGGTACTATATTTGCTCAATCCTAGGATTGGACGTTTTAAAATGACCAAAAGGCCAAAGTTCCATTCAATTTCGGGCTTTGGCCGTCTCCAAACAGTCAAACCTAGGATTGTACAGTTTACTCAACGACCAAAGCTTGAAATAACAGTTTAGTTCGTTTCTCAACCAGACAGAACAGGTGGCGCGCACTATTTTGAGCAACCACGTGAATTCAAGAGGGCAAATAGATCTAATTGATATGCAAACAGAACCAGACAGACATAACATATTTATTTTAAATTATCAAGACCACCTGACCAAATTTTTTGTTTTAAGCCTAACCTAACCCCTGGATCTTAAACTTTGGTTACTTACAGTAGCCCCATGACTACTTTGGTGCTGACTGACAGCTCACAGCTGACAGCTTTGAAAAGCTACCAGACCAAATTATGTATCCCTACGCCGAACCAAATGATCTGCAAAAACATGTGTTTAGCAGCTGTCACTTCTGACAGTCAAAATTTAGGTATATACCTAAATGTTGACTGTCAGAAGTCAGCTGTGAGCTGTCAGTCAGCACCAAAGAAGCCGTGGGGCTACTGAAGTAAAATGCACAATCCTAGGTTTGACTGTTTGGAGACGGCCAAAGCCCGAAATTGAATAGAACTTTGGGCTTTGGTCGTTTCAAAACGTCTAACCCTAGGATTGAGCAATATAACAATCCGTCCACTGGCCGTTTTCGGGCTTTGCGTCCAACATATATATACATTACAAATTAATATTCCTGTGAAAACAAAAACTGTAGTTTATTTGGGATTTTTTTTGCAACTAGTATTACCACCAGTACAGGTTATACGCATCTGAAGTAGTTGAATTTAATGTTGGGAATTATCAAATTAGAAAAAAATATTATTTTTTTAAAGTGTACAATTTAACATTTTCCGTGTAATTTTTAGTATAAACGACAACAACAAAATATTTTTTCAAGCATAGAACAAAAAAAAAATCAAACTTCGATTCAACTATGAGAAAATTTCTTATTTTTCGATTAGAGTTCGGTTTAAATTTAAAAAAACTTTTCACACCCCTACTTATAACCTAAACTATTGGCAAATATCTTATATACCTATGCAGCCCCCTTAAGAGTGTACCTACTTATACATCTGCAACCTTAAGGTGGAGTGCTAGTGAGCGTGAGTTTAGAGCAGTATTTTTGCAGTTTTTATAGCACAAACCTTTTTTGGCCAAAGTAAATCAAATATTTCTTCTATAGAAACATAGAGTTTAGTTTTCTGCACATGCTAATCTCAACAGTTGTTGAATATTAGTCATGAGCATGGCAGCATTTGGAGACAACTTTTCTCTCTATTTAAAAAGTTTGTCACCAAATGCTGCCATGCTCATGACAGATATTCAACAACTGTTGAGATTAGCATGTGCAGAAAACTAAACTCTATGTTTCTATAGAAGAAATATTTGATTTACTTTGGCCAAAAAATGTTTGTGCTATAAAAACTGCAAAAATACTGCCCTAAACTCGCGCTCACTAGCACCCAGCCTTAAGGAAAAATCAGTGTAGTGAATGATTTTTTTTTAAACGCCTAATCATAGTAATAAAGCCAGTTCTGTCCACATACTTAATTTTATTGTGAAAAGGGGAGGGTGGGGTGGATATAAATCTCAAATAAATACCCTCACACCTGTTACTGGCGAAACTGAAACATTCTCAAGGTCGAACGAAAGCGTGCAATGTGAAACATTGCCAACAACTAAATACCATTAGCATGTTACAAGAGTTTCCTACATCTGTAATAACAAAATGTTATCTACAGGTGTGGTTAGCTAGAGTGAAGGCCGATTCACACACAACGCTAAAGCTGAGCTATCGGCAAGTTTGCTCACACACACACACACACACACACACACACACTCATTGCCATGAGGTGGGCACTCTTTTAAGGTTAGCTGATCTCGTAAACTAGTTTGGGGCACTATCGCTGGGAGCAGCTTGCAACCACGTCCACGCATGCGCATTCCTCTGTGACGTCAAGTCCATAGAAAAGGAAAACATGTCAAGTCTATGTACTGTTTTGTTTTTGCAATTTATCGTTTATTATAAAGAAGGAGTTTAGCTATGTTTTATAACTTGGTTGGTGACCTGGTGGTCTAGGGGTAAGGTGTTAGACCTCTGTGCTGGGGGTCCGGGGTTCAATCCTCGGTCCCGGCACAGATTTATCTGATTACCAAACCCTTCCTTCACCTCTGACAAGACGTGTATTAATCACAACTTGTGAATGTGTGAGGTATGCCCCAGGCCTTCCACCGTGGTTCGGATCCCACGTTAAACTGTAGGTCCTCCATTTTCATCTCACAATCACCCTACCATTACACATTAGCGTAAGTGCGTATAACCCGAACGGGTAGTAAGACGCGGTGCTAATAATAATAATAATTTATTAAACAATGGATTTATTTACATTTGATTGAATTCGATATAAGAATTAGTTAATTAACATTTCGCAATAGAAAACGCGTTGCATTCAAAGTGTAACGTCCCGTTTCAGTTATTTTAGTTTGCAGCACTAACGCCGCAAGCGCTAGCGATGTGGTTCTACTTACCAACATTAGAGGCCGGCGTTTCTATACTTAGCTCTTTTCTATGCTCAATGCTAAGCTAATGGTTCCTCTTTTCACTCCCGAATTCAGTGTTGTTTCTTTCTGGTCTGCTCCAGTGAAGTTAAGTTCTGACATTCTCCAAAATGTCTTGTTTGAGCTCAGATTAGAGTAATGAGGAAAAGGAGCTGAAGCTATTATCAGCTGTTTTGGAAGAGGAAGAAAATGTAGAAGGTGAAGGTTTGACTTGTTCGATTCCATTGTAATATAAAAATATATATATATTAGCACCACGTCTTACTACCCGTTCGGGTTTATACGCTTTAAGTACTAATTACGCTAATGGATTAGAAATTGGGAAGGTCGAATTAGAGGAAGTGAACCCGCATTTGCGTGGAGGGAGAGTGGAAAACCAATTAGGAAAAAACCCCACCAGTTCACCCGACCGAGATTCGAACCTCGATCTTCCCGTCCTCAGCAGTCGAGCTCAACACGTCTAGCGCGTTAGCCAATTACGCCACCGAGGCGGGTTGTAATATAAAATCACTTATTAAATATAGATCCTAATTAGAATATTAATCAAATACGCGTGAAACAAACTGGAAAACAAATTTCAACACTTCTTTGGTTTATTTTCAACAATCTAGTACTGCACGTGGACCAAGCTGCGTTATGCGCATGCGCGATGGCTCAAGATGGCGGATGGAAACATTTTCCGGCCAGCAATAGGAAAAAAAAAACCATAGGGCGGCGTAGCAAAAGCTGTGTGAACCGGTCATAAAAATATAGTTTGAAGAGTTTAAGGAGAAAAAAAAATCTTTAAAGAGCAACAATGATAACTTTTATTTTATTTGTGATTATGTTAAAAATTAGAACCAACACTTTTTTTTAGCATCGCATCTTACTACCCGTTCGGGTTATACGCACTTACGCTAATGTGTAATGGTAGGGTGATGTGAGATGAAATGGAGGACCTACAGTTTAACGTGGGATCCGAACCACGGTGGAGGCCTGACATTCCACACATTCACAAGTTGTGATTAATACAAGTCTTGTCAGAGGTGAAGGAAGGGTTTGGTAATCAGATAAATCTGTGCCGGGACCAAGGACTGAACCCCGGCCGCCAGCACAGAAGTCTGACACCTTACCCCTTAGACCGCCAGGTCACCCTTTGTCTTCCGCCTGGGTCCGTGCCCCCCCCCTCCCCTCCCTTTGTATTGGCACCGCGGGTCGAACGTGGCGCGGGAAGAAAGTGATGATAGGAAGTCCCTGGAGCGGAGAAACTCTTTGCCAGTGTTCTCTCAGGTCGTTCACTGGCCGGGGTTATTATATTATACCGGTATAATGCACACGACAACTCTCACTAGGACCCGGGGACGTGGCTCAGTGGATAGGGGAGCTACAGTTGTGGAGGAGGGTGGTTATATCTGCCAGTCCTCGTGGCTCAGTGGATAGGGGAGCTACAGTTGTGGAGGAGGGTGGTTATATCTGCCAGTCCTCGTGGCTCAGTGGATAGGGGAGCTACAGTTATGGAGGAGGGTGGTTATATCTGCCAGTCCTAATGGCTCAGTGGATAGGGGAGCTATAGTTGCATAATATAACTTTAAGGCCCATCATAATAATAGATAGAGAATTATCACGTTTAAAATATGTTATGTTAAGAGTAAAGACGCGACGGAAAGACGAACAAATAAACGCATTCGGATATAAATATGAAAAATTTAACTTTACGGGTCACATAACAGCGATCCCGTGCGTGAAATACCGCGTATTAAACACGAAGCCGCTAGTCACTCAATAAATGAATGGAGACATTTGAGGGTGGGGGCGGAAGGGGGGGGGGGGTTAGATATAATGACAGCTACTTGACCTCACGCGTACAGTCTGGACTGATGAAATAGACCTCCACCTCGAACACCGATACGCAGAGCAAAAGAAATTATTATAGGGCCACCTAAGTATCTGGGATATTGACAATCAGGTTCATTAATATTGACAATCAGGTTCATTAATATTGACCATCAGGTTCATAAATATTGACAATCAGGTTCATTAATATTGACAATCAGGTTCATTAATATTGACAATCAGGTTCATTAATATTGACAATCAGGTTTATTAATATTGACAAAACCTTTGACAGTAGGAAAGTGTTTTTTTTTCTCACGTCTTACTACCCGTTTGGGTTATAAGCTTATGTACTAGTTATGCTAATGGTCAGAGAAATTAGGAAGGTTATATTTAAAGGAAGTGTACCCGCAGTTGCGTGGAGAAAGAGAGAGTGGAAAATCACCTTCAATACACCCGAGCGAGATTATAACTCACCTTCATTGGCAGTCTAGTCTAACACGAAAGTAGCGCGTCAGACAATGCGGCGACCGAAGCGGGTATCAACAAATTATTATTATTATTATTGGTGACCTGGGGGTCTAGGGGTAAGGTGTTGGACTTCTGTGCTGGGGTCCGGTTCAATCCTCGGTCCCGGCACAGATTTATCTGATTACCAAACCCTTCCTTCACCTCTGACAAGACATCTTGTGAATGTGGGGAATGCCAGGCCTCCACCGTGGTTCGGATTCCACGTTAAACTGTAGGTCCTCCATTATATCTCACAATCACCCTACCATTACACATTTGCGTAAGTGCGTATAACCCGAACGGGTAGTAAGACGCGGTGCTAATAGTAATAGTAATTATTATTATTATTTTGGTGAGAAGGGGGAGTTTATAAGGCAGATAACTGCGGGCTTCGCCAAACGAGGATTTCCCAGGACCCCACGACCGTAAAAAAAACTCGCCGGTCTAGGCTTTATAAGAACGAAGCTTACTTCCCCTTATATGGTCATAGCGAGAGGTGATCAACACTAGATAGTCCGGTCCGCGGGACATTTTGCACGTCCGTATCTTACAAGACGACGCCAGAGAGCTGCTTCTAATACACAAATAAAATTCAACAGGGGAAAAACGGTGCAGGTATAAAGAGAGGACATAGCTCGGTAGCGCATTCACGGGGGGCTTGAACCCCATCATCGTGGTTTGGGGATACGCCGAGATCTGAAGAGAAAATAAAAGGACTAGTTAAAACGTTGTGAGCAAAGAAAATATCAGGTGATCGGAAATAGTATCTATATCAATCACCAAATGTATTTATTTTATAGGTGGATTATCACTCTCTGAAAATATTATTCTTTGGTCAGTAGAGTTAACTCACTACCTCTCTATCAATGCCAGCGTTTCTTTGTTAACTCATTGGTTAAAACGCTAAAACAATTTTTCTCTTTTCTATGAACATTTATCTATCATAAATAATCAGTGGTTTTTTTTTTTGTGAAATTAGGCCTTAGTGACGGTTAGGCCAACTTTAATCTAGACCTATTTATTTATTATTTTGTTAGATTATCATTTTTATAATATTAAAAATATAAATGATCAAGTTAACAGATACAAATAAAATAAAACCTTTAAAAAAAGGCTTTTAGCTGTATATAAAGGTAAACAAAAATTTTATTCCGGCGGTTGAAAGTAACCCCCACCCCCTTTTCCCCCTTACTTATCAATCCTAAGTACGCTACTGGCATAGCTACACCAGACCTGTTGTTTACTTTTATCTTATCTTAAGAGGAGAGGATAAGGTCGAATTAATTCAGAATATCAAACACACACACACACACACCTTGAGACAGATTGGTCATTAGTTGGTACAAGGTCGCGACAGAGTCTACCAGACTGACGACTGACACTTCACTCTCTCTGTGTCATAAACTCGTAGTTAACCACTATCCTCATCGGGTGCTGCAGGCCCAGTTAGGATCTTCCTCAATCCTTGATTGAATCCAGCATCTCCTTCTCACTATCTTCACATTTCATCATTTCATTCAACTACTCATTATTATTATTATTATTATTATTATTATTAGCACCGCGTCTTACTACCTGTTCGGGTTATACGCACTTACGCTAATGTGTAATGGTAGGGTGATTGTGAGATTAAATGGAGGACCTACAGTTTAACGTGGGATCCGAACCACGGTGGAGGCCTGGTATTCCTCACATTCACAAGATGTCTTATCAGAGGTGAAGGAAGGGTTTGGTAATCAGATAAATCTGTGCCGGGACCGAGGATTGAACCCCCGGACCCCCAGCACAGAAATGTGACACCTTACCCCTAGACCATCAGGTCAACAAGCCTTAGGAAGGTTTAATTTAGAGGACGTGCACCAGCATTTGCGTGGAAAACCAACTAGGCAAAAACCACCCTCCATACACCTCCATCTCTCCGTTTTCAGTCTAGTACAACACGAGAGTAGCGCGTTAGATCACGCGGCCGCCGAAGCCGATTATTGCCCTTATTATATGGAGGGGGGGAAGCCATAGGCTGATTTTGGTATGAAGAAGTCTTGTAGTTATTTTCATACGCCAAGTAATGTGATATGCAGGATCCAATTTTGATGGATATTATCAATAGTTATAAAATAACACTTAAAATACATTAAAATGTTATTAATGTCGCCCTCAACCAAATATGTTTGTATTTCCTAAAATGGTATTAAAGCCAGATCAGTATCAGTAAGTATTTTTTCAGTTTTTATAACCAAAACGTCAGGTCAGGTCAGGTCTATCGGGTTAAAGGTCCCAGGTCTGATTCCCAGCATAAGACAAATATGGTATCATCGGCGAATTTTTTTTTTCTTTTTTTTTCACAGTGATAAATTAACGGACGGGGATTGGATGTTATGTTTGTGTTATAGATTTAAGTTAAAAGTCTTGTGTCTTTATACAATCAGTCTTTTCAGAGAATGCACGTGAAATACCCCAAGTTTTATATAAAACTAAAAATCCTTTTTTTGTTCAAAACAAACAACATTTTGGTTCATTTAAATTTTTTTAAATGCCACTTGAACACTGAATTAAAACCCGCCAGTGCTCAAACCACTGAGCTATCCAGGGTTCACCCCGTGCCCAGGCTCATTCTTCACTCATACTTTAAGGCAGAGTCTGTTATGGATGTGCGGAAATCGTCGGCTACAAATGTGTGATCAATTAAGATCACGAGCTATCAGATAACGCAGCCACGACCGACTCTGTATATAACTTTTTTGCTGCCAAAAGTACAATAATTACAACTCTACGAATGAGCATTTCAAGATGGTTTAAATAGCTTTGCATAATAATTATGCGCGTTCATGCAGTTGTTATTGTACTATTGGCAGCATAAAACCCTCCCGAGTCGAAGATGGCTGCGTTATCTGATGGCTTTTGGGTCTTAACTTATCACGCATATTTAGCTGAGGATTACTACACGTCCATTACAGACTCTACCTTAAAATATGAATGAAGGATTACCTTGGGCCACACTCAACACCCAGGTTAAAATGGTTGCGCTCCTTTTGGTAGCTTGAGTCCTTCGCCACTAGGATCGCTGCTGTTAGTCCTATCATCTCCCAGCAGTGACACTAGCGCATCCCAGTGTTGAAGGAGTAACGCTGGTAAAAGGAGCGCAGTGAAATCCCAGTAAGGTTGAGAATCTGTTTCTTTCTTGTCTGTGGTCGTGGCACGGGACGACTCGTGGTTAACTCAGTGGTTAGAGAGCATTGGTATACTAAGCTAACGGTCCCGGATTAGATTCCCGTGACTAGGTGTCATTTTTCAACGCCAAGAATATATTTAGATGCGGCGATAAGCTTAAATATCAAATATAATAGAGTGGCTATTTAATACATCAATTAAATATTGGTTTAATTTTTTACACATACTAATTTCGACCGTTCTTACATATTTGCCATCGGCATTTGAACATAACTTTTTCTCTTCATTTGTAGAAAATTAAACTGAACTTATTTACTGAAGCAATATTATTTGCCAAAGTCTTTCCTTCCCTATCCATACCTTAATATTATCAATATGAGGACCCAAAACAATTTTATTGGGAAGAACCCCCCCTTTTTTTTTAGAAATTACAAACTTTTTTTTTACAATCAACATTGATAACATTTCATAATATTATTATTTTGTAGGTATTGATAATATACAGAGCCCTGCGTTTGTGGAGATCGCGATAATTCGCGAATGTTAAATATGGCATTTTTTCTTTCAGATGTTCACATTTCAGGTTACCCTGATTGCAAATATATGCTCAGAATTGTCGCGATAGTTCGCGAAATCGGCGTTTTAGCGCGATATTCGCGATTTTAAACTATGTCCGCGATAATCGCGATCTAGTCGCGATTTTCGGCATTCGCGTTAATATTTTGGGATATTGAAAAATAAATTTTTGTGTAATATTTTGTCTTTGTGACTTGTACATACTTTTCCCGGACCAGCTGCCGCTAAATCTTACTTTTTTAATAAGTTGACAGCACATTTTTTTGTGGACTAGTGTTTTTTACCGTTTTGTCCAAACAAAATGTAATTTTTGGTTTTCACTTCAATATGTTTAGTTTACCTGTTTCAAACATTGTCCTGGAAGTCTAGTTTTAACCCAACAAAGTCACCTTAATCACGAAAGTTTGGTAAAAACCACTTTGTTAACGCTTTTGTCTTAGTTCGATAATTTCGTCGCAAAAATAGGATTTTTGTAATTCACCGCTTTTGGGAAACTTAAAAACGAAATTGGGCTTTTTAATTCACCATAAAAGCAGGGCTCTGATAATATCCATCAAAAATGACAGTTGCAATATAGCAAAACTTGACGTATGGATACGCAAAAGTAGATCTGGTAATTTTTACAGCTGTCAAATAAAACCCTTCCTATGAAAAATAGACTGTGGCAGTGATAACTCATGCCTGTGGTCTACTACAGTTAGCTTTGGGACTGTATTTTTTTTACTACCAATCTAATTTGGCCTGGCATCTTACAATTTTAAATCCAGGTCCTTATTTACATATTATCAAAACATTTCCTACTATTATACATTATCCAATTTTATGTTATTTTATTTTATTTGTACAAAGAATATCATCCCCACAAAAAAAAAAGTATATATCATCTAATAATGGTATCATTTCTGTAGAAATTAAGTCAGAAAAACAATAATGGCCGACAAGGAAATCACTTCACGCTTGCCCGCCATTTCATTAAAAAGCTCTGAGTAGTTTTTATTCATGTCCGCATGGAGAATGACTACAAACCATGTCAGTGGTATTCGGTCCATTCAAGGCTCCGCGGCAGAACAATGGGGCCCTACATTGTTCATGTCCTAATTTGGTTCTCTTTTTTTTTTTCTATACTGGGAGGAAGTCAAAACAATTAAGGGCAATGGCTAATTGAAGTGACATTATACTGAAGTGACTGCTGTATTTCTTGTAATGTTGGAAATTCTGAAACTTTAAGACTTCTAAAACAATGCTCAGTAATTAGCAAATAGTAATTAGCTGTTGTGACACTGTTAAAAAAAATGAATATTTGTTTTATGAAGGCTAGATACACAATCTAATTTTTAATACGAGGGAACTTATTTGACAGCTAAAAAACTTATTATACCCTCGTTTTGGTAAGAATTCCTTTCTGAACCAAGCAAGGTAGCAGTCTTACCTTACCTTGACAGATTGCGCTATGGCCCTATCTTGCAAGATGCACCATAGTGGAATCAAGGAAGAAACAGGGTGTCCAGCCAAAATATATTTTAAAAATCCTTGACTTTTCCAGGATTTACAAAGCCCAATTCCAACTTTTACAGTCACTGTATATTCAAACATTATTTAATTAGTATCGACACTCAAAGTAATAATATTTTTAGACTCTTGCACATTCTGAAATAGTGTCGATCTATGAAGGTAGTACAATATTTCACCTTAAATTGTTGGGCTATTGGCTAGTGTGATCTAAGATTTCAGTGAGATCATAGTGACACATTAAAAGATCACTTTAAATCAGTAGGTATAGTTTAAAATAGTTGTTGTGACACATTATTTACTAGTTTCTTCTTCCTGTAACATAATCAAACTCTCGCGCAGGCGCATAGCACTGACTCAATTTTGTCCAAAAACGCGCCCGGAAAGACTTACACAATTCGCGGCGTATTAACTGGAAGAAATTGATGTTATTTTGACTATTGTATAGGATATTAGTTTGTTTTAGTGAATATGGGAACATTCCATAAATTTAATCAAATTCCCCGACTTATCCCAGACCAAGCTAATTCCCCGACTTTTTTCCCCTGACCAAGCTAATTCCTCGACATTTTTTCCTTGACCAAGCTAATTCCTCAACTTTTTTTCCCTGACCAAGCTAATTCCTCGACATTTTTCCCCCTGACCAAGCTAATTCCTCAACATTTTTTTCACGACCAAGCTAATTCCCCCACCTTTTCCCCTGACTAAGCTAATTCCCCGACTTTTTTCCACGACCAAGCTAATTCCCCGACTTTTTACCCTGACCAAGCTAATTCCCCGACATTTTCCCCCTGACCAAGCTAATTCACCGACATTTTTCCCCCTGACCAAGCTAATTCCCCGACTTTTTTACCCTGACCAAGCTAATTCCTCGACATTTTTTTCCCTGACCAAGCTAATTCCTAGACATTTTTCCCCTGACCAAGCTAATTCCCCGACATTTTTCCCCCCTGACCAAGATAATTCACCGACATTTTTCCCCCTGACCAAGCTAATTCCCCGACTTTTTTACCCTGACCAAGCTAATTCCTCGACATTTTTTTCCCTGACCAAGCTAATTCCTAGACATTTTTCCCCCTGACCAAGCTAATTCCCCGACATTTTCCCCCCTGACCAAGCTAATTCCCCGACTTTTTCCTTTTATTTTATCACCACGTCTTATTACCCTTTCGGGTTATACGCCTGTATACCAGTTACACTGATGCTTTTAGGGGATAGGAAGGTCAGATTTATAGGAAGCGTAACAGCATTTGCGTGGAAGAAGAGTGGAAAACCGAGTGGAAAAGCAAACTCGGTACACCCGATTGAGATTAAAACCTTGACCTCCTCGTCATCAGCCAGTCTAGTCCACAGCGAGAGTAGCGCGCGTCATTAGTAGTGGGATTACAGTTAGTACAATTTAGCAAAATTGTAATCAAAAGCGAAGTACAGTAGCCCCATGGCTTCTTTGGTGCTGACTGACAGCTCACAGCTGACGGCTTTGTAAAGTTTCCAAAACAAATAATGTATCCCTACGCCGAACCATATGATCTGCAAAAAACATGTGTTAAGCAGCTGTCACTTCTGACGGTCAAAATTTAGGTGTTACCTAAATGTTGACTGTCAGAAGTCAGCTGTGAGCTGTCAGTCACCAAAGAAGCCACGGGGCTACTGTAGTAAAAAAGTTTAATAGGAAAAAAAAAAGGTAGCCTTATCTTATTCATTCCCCCCCCCCCCCCTACACAACGAAATTAGCTATCATGAGTCACTTAGTAAATGGGGACAACCATGCGAGACGACGCGATGAATTGAAATTCAGCGACCGTACAATCTTCTACTTGACCCAATTTGACACGTTTTTTAAAAAAAAATAGAGGTGAAGGGAGTGGGGGATTTGATGGTGATGGCTTGTTTTGAGATTGATTAGCTCGTTAATTGAAGCCCCCCCCCCCTTCCCCTCCTTCCTCAGCCAGCCGTGCAATAGTTAACGGTACCGAGATAGGCCAAAAGGGGCACACTGCCCTAGTGAGCAGAACCGTCTTCGGGCTTTATCGCCGCCGGAAGTTAAGTAAAAGGGAGGGGGACACCCCCCCCCCCCCTTCGTTCGTCGAATTGCTTTTGACACGCTCCGGTACGACTTCACCTTGATTTTCTCACTGATAGACGTTAACATTTTACAATACAGTAGAGTCGATTATCTGAACTAAAAGGATAATTTGGATAGTCAAATTATTATTATTAGCACCGCGTCTTACTACCCGTTCGGGTTATACGCACTTACACTAATGTGTAATGGTAGGGTGATTGTGAGATGAAATGGAGGACCTACAGTTTAACGTGGGATCCGAACCACGGTGGAGAGCCTGGATTCCCCACATTCACAATGATTATCTTGTCAGAGGTGAAGGAAGGGTTTGGTAATCAGATAAATCTGTGCCGGGACCGAGGATTGAACCCCGGACCCACCAGCACAGAGGTCCGACACCTTACCCCTTGACTACCAGGTCACCTTTAATTTTGTAAAACACATGCACATGAACACAAAAGAAATACGGTTTGTATAAATTGTCCTCAACAGCGTTAATTTGATTCAGTTAGCCATATTATCCTTCACCTCTGACAAGACATCTTGTGAATGTGAGGAATGCCAGGCCTCCACCGTGGTTCGGATCCCACGTTAAACTGTAGGTCCTCCATTTCATCTCACAATCACCCTAACATTACACATTAGCGTAAGTGCGTATAACCCGAACGGGTAGTAAGACGCGGTGCTAATAATAATAATAATAGTTAGACATATTTATTTATGAAAAGAAAGCAGCCTTTTAGAAGATATCGTTTGTTAGGCATTTTTAAGTGAACACACGCACAAAAAAAATATAGATCCAAACAGTTATTTCTATAAGTTCATGTTTCAATAATGTAAAAAACTGTTTAAAAAACATATGATTGAACAAATGGTTTGTTGTGAAAGCTCTGACCTCAAAAACATAGTCTTGCAGATAAGGTTTGGCGAATGGATACATGAGAGTAAATCTGGTAACTTTTATTAGCTCTAATTACCCTACACTCCTAAGCTAGATGAATTCTATATCAACGTGCACCGACCCGAATCGAACAAGGGACCCTCTAGACTCGTGTCCAATTACTCTAACCAACGAGACGGCTGAGTAAAAAAAAAAAAAAAAGTACCTCATTTAATTCGAACAGAAAGTACAGCAGTGAGAAGTCTAGTTTAAACGCTAAATCAATTCGCGACAGGGAATTCCACCTTACCGTGTGGGACATCGAAAAGAACACGAATAACAAGGATTGGATAGCAATTTATTTCCTACACCAAAAAATAGTGCGGGGAAAAAAAATCACCATCACAAAACAACCTATCAGTGGACAACTATAAATAACAAAACTGTAACTATGATCATCTATAACTAAAAATACTAACTATAGTGCGATATAAATAAGAAGACCGTAACTATAGTGCGATATAAATAAGAAGACCGTAACTATAGTGCTATATAAATAAGACCGTAACTATAGTGCGATATAAATAAGAAGACCATAACTATAGTGCGATATAAATAAGAAGACCATAACTATAGTGCGATATAAATAAGAAGACCGTAACTATAGTGCGATATAAATAAGAAGACCATAACTATAGTGCGATATAAATAAGAAGACCGTGCGTGCTTCAAGACTTACCACCCATCCGACCTAACCACATATTATTTAATATAACGAGAAAGGGAATAAGGAAGCTAAAATTTTACATGAAATGTGCCCACAATTACGTGGAGGGAGAGTGGGAAACCATTTAAGAGGGAGTTGGGAGGGGTAGGGGGTCAATCCTCCAGAGTTACCTGTAACCAGCAAACCAGATCAAGACAAGACGTCTTAGCTCGCTTAGCCATCGATGCAGGTCACTCAATGAAATATTTATAATCTCGATCATGTATTAGGGATGAGAAAGGTACAATTTAGAAGAAATGTAGCCCCATATGAGCGAAGGGAGTGTGGAAAACCATTTATAAGGGGGGGGGGGGAATCTGCTCGGTAAACCTATCATCAGGAAGCTACGCCGCCACCGAAGCGGGTCTAGCCTACACCCGCCTCGGTGGCGTAGTTAGCTAACGCGCCAGTTCCGTGTTGAGCTAGACTGCCGAGGACTGAGATATCGAGGTAGGGTGAACTGGGGAAGGGGATGGGGGGGGGGGCTATTCCCTAAATGGTTTTTCACTCTCCCTCCACACAAATATGGATTCACTTCCTCTAAATGAATTCAACCTCCCGAAATTCCTAACCCATTAGCGTAATTAGTATATAACCGTATAACCCGCTAAATAAAAAACACTCTTAATTACTTTTTTTACTAACCGGTACAAGAAAGAACGGGACAAGAGTTTAGCCAGTTGGAATAATTGGGCTGGCCCGGAGAGGGGGGGGGACAGGGGGGATTAAATCAAGAAAATATGTAGACTTTTAAGCTCCCGATGTGACCACGCTCTGTAAACTTGCCGGTGACGTACTTGGGCTGCCAAGTATCCGGAAAAAAAATACCTAGTGCGCACGCGCGAACCCACGAAGAAATAAAAGCAAGCGCGGACTTATTAGACTTCAAAAATCCATTAAAAAAAAGAAGATTGGTTTTATTTTTAATTGAGATATTTTCTAACGTGTTACTCTCGCAGTAAAATGGACTGCCGATGACCCAAGGTTAGGATCTTGACGGGGTGATTTTTCCAACATGGTTTCCCACTCTCCCTCCACGCAAATGCGGAGTACACTTCCTCTAAATATATCCTTCAAACTATTTGCGTTACTAGTACATAAGCGTATAACCCCAACGACAATGCTAAAAAGATAAAAGTACTTAACGTGTAGTTTGCGAACCTACTGATTATATTTAAAACAGACACAACAACCAGCACCCCAGACCATTAATTAATCACTGTAAAAGAGTGAAACCCATATTTCACTAACAACACTTTTTTCGGCAATGCCGGGGAGTCGAAAATCGGGAGCCTTATACCAGCAAGCAGATACGTTACCGACTAAGCTTAAGATGCCTATCAATACCTACCTAATTTAAACGTTACGCGGCACCTTAAGCTCAAGGTAGCGGACATTAAGGTACCGGGTAGATACCCCAGCATGGCCGAGAAATGTATTATTAATGGGGTGACCTGGTGGTCTAGAGGTAAGGTGTCAGACTTCTGTCCTGGGTTCAATCCTCGGTTCTGGTAGAGATTTATCTGATTACCAAACCCTTCTTCACCTCTGACAAGACTAGTATTAATCACAACTTGTGAATGTGTGGAATGCCAGGCCTCCACCGTGGTTCGGATCCCACGTTAAACTGTAGGTCCTCCATTTCATCTCACAACCACCCTATCATTACACATTAACGTAAGTGCGTATAACCCTAACGGGTATGGGTTCGGCCAGACTGCCAAGCGTGCGAGCGAGCGCGCAAGCGACTGGGTGGCCAAACTGGCGAGCGCGCGAGCGAGCGAGCGAGCGCGTAATTAGCGGACCCTAGTTAGATTATTATTAGCACCGCGTCTTACTACCCGTTCGGTTTATACGCACTTACGCTAATGTGTAATGGTAGGGTTATTGTGAGATGAAATGAAGGACCTACAGTTTAACGTGGAATCCGAACCACGGTGGTGGCCTGGCATTCCCTACATTCACAAGATGTCTTGTCAGAGGTGAAGGAAGGGTTTGGAAATAAGATAAATCTGTGCGGACAGGATTGAAGGCTGGCCACTAGAAGTCTGGACACCTACCCTCTAAACCCTAGTCAACGCCCCCCCCCCCATAGGTAAAATCCCCTCTGTCAAACTACTTAGTACCATTCTGATGCCTCAAAATTCTTACAGAAAATATTGTTAGTTTAAAAAAGAAAAAGGTAGGAAGTGCACCCCTTTAAAAGTTGAGACATGCGTCATGGTACACAAATGATTTTTAACTCAGATTTCACTCCCAATGCAGAATGTTGCGTTGCATACGATAACTTTTACTAGGAGCAAAAGGTTCGAAATTTTGGCCCATAACTGTAAGGTGAATTTAAACAGATTTTATGCGTTGGTTTATTGGCTCGCCCGAAGGAATGGTGATTCTATTTGTAAAGGGCTATTAATAATAAAATTATGTAGTATTTTAAATCAGGTACAAATACATTAAATCTTAGTGGTCTTGTCCAATTAAATTAGGCCATATTAAATTATAATACTATATTAGCACCGCAACCCCGAATAAGTACGGTATATATACCTAAATTGTAAAGGTAGGGTTTGTAATTTGAATGACCTACAGTTTAACGTGTCATCCAAAACGGTGAGGCCATGGCTTCCCCTACGATCTACAGATGTCTTGCCAAAGGTGTGAGGTTTAGGTAATCAGATAAACTGTGCCTGAGATACCGATGATTGAGCCCCAGTACACACAGCAAAGTCCCCAAAACAACCTAAAAGAACCGCCAGTAAACCCGGTGCTTAATAGATAGTTTTAAAACAATCACTGATAAAACAAGCCCCAAATATCATGTCAAATGAAAGTTTACCATGCACCAATGAACCAACATACAATTTAATGATGCCTAGGGGCCGTAAACTGAGACTGTACCAGGGTCAGAGCGCGCCGCTGAAAAATTAGAACCATCTACTCATTTAAGCGTCGCGGCACCTTAGCGCCAGTGCTCGCTCGCTCCAGTGTGGCCACCCCCCAATACAACAAATGTTATTATTTATATTTTGTCGCTCGCGGCAGCTGTCCGCTCGTCCTGGGTCAACTCCGTCCGTAAGATCACTAATTAAAACTTTTAGTGAACTCTGGTCGTGTTTAATCACAACTGTGGATGTATGTCATTTGAGCTAACTAGTGGTTCACAAGTTAACTTAGATACTTCCATATATAAAAAACCGCGTTATCCAGTATCAACGAGACGGGGTTAAAACATTAAGCTAATAAGTATGCTCGTCTGCTAAAATCGGATGCCCCTTTGTTTTAAGCAGGTTTAAACACTGTCACAATGACCGTGTAACTCCATAAAAAATAAAGATATTACATCCTATTAGAGCCTTTATAATTATACTACATGATATGGTCGTAGGTATGCGTAGCAGTTTGAGGGAAATGGTGAGTATGAGGTTGTGCAGATGAGGGTAATGGTGATATAGGTAATCGTGGAGGTTATATGGAGATAGATGAGGGTAATGATGTGAGTATGAAGGTTAGATGGGTAATGGTGAGTATGAGGGTATGGTGAGTATGAGGGGTGGTGGTAACCAGTGAAACACATAAACACTAAACTCGAATCAACCAAACCCTGGTGACCGTTGTGGTAATTCCCCATCCGGAAAAAAAATACCAAAGGCCGGAATCAAACCGGGGAACCAATCCGTGCCAGAGGTCATTGACCAACCCAAGACCGTAGCCAACCAATACACAGAGGGAGAGTTTTCGCGAGCCCCCATTCCCTAAATGCTGAAGGTTATAAAATAAAAAATCTAAATATTTAACACCTCAAGAAGCTCTCCGAAGTGCTTTTTTTTTTTAAATGATAACACAACCCCCTAGTTTGTACTTCTACCTTAATTTTGATATTGTTTGAAACATAAATAAAGCTGTGTAAATTTTGTTTATAAAATTTCCGGGGGGGGGGGTGGATTCCCTCCCCCCCTCGATTACATCCTTGCGGGCCGCTACACCACAGGTTCGGTTGGACATACAGAGATGAGAAGGGATCACAACGTTGAAGGGGGTAGAGAGGGGGGGGGGGTGAAAAGGTGGATACACTCCCAGCCTCGTTCCACTTGTCCCTACGCGCGAGACGACGTAATAAACCCCTTCACCCGAGAGGACTACCGTGAATAAATAAAGAGGATGTTACGTGAAAACTAGGCAAGCAGAACGAACGCCCTCCTCCAACCGGTGAAGGTGAAGGGTTGGGGCAAGGGGGAGGGGATGTTCTCACAGCCCACTTCTTCACCAACAAGTAAACAAATAATAAAAAAAATAAACAGTTGAGATAGATACGTAGAATAAAACACGGCTCGCGTTTCGTCACTGTCATAACTTACGTAACATCTTATTCTCACGGTGAATATTAGAATATAAAACAGATGAAAGAGTATCGCTCCCATTTTTATCTAAGGGTATTTAACGTGCACTTTCTAAAGCCACTGGGTGACCTGGTGGTCTAGGGTTAAGGTGTCAGACTTCTTTGTCCTGGTTCAATCCTCGGACCCGGCACGGATTTATCTGATTACCAAACCCTTCCTTCACCTTTGACAAGACATCTTGTGAATGTGGGGAATGCCGGCCCTCCACCGTGGTTCGGATTCCACGTTAAACTGTAGGTCCTTCATTTCATCTCACAATCACCCTACCATTACACATTAGCGGAAGTGCGTATAACCCGAACGGGTAGTAAGACGCGGTGATAATAATAATCTACGCATAGACGTAGTAATCTCAACAGTTATCCAATATCTATCGCAGCTCAAAAACATCGCGGAACTTAAAAAAACAGAACTTTTTAAATTCCTTTTAAAAGTTTATGTTTAACTAGCCTTATATATCAGACAAAATTCGTTTTGATTGTTTGGAATTCGTTGAAAGCTTTTCTTCGTCGATAAAATTCTTAAAACTTGGATAACTATTCGCAATCAAATCGATCTTAGTAGGGTCTTTTTTGGGGTAAAGTGCTCGCCTCAAGAGCCGAGGTACGTGGGTTCAAACCCAACCAGGGTAGACGGATTTTTTCTCGAGTGATAAAAAAAATCTGTAGCACAACTTCCTTCGGGGGGAAGTAAAGCCGTCAGTCCTATGTCGATTGGGGCGTGTCAAAGAACCCTGCTAGGTATGTGAAAATACCGCTCCCAAAAAAATTGATCAGCTCTTTCACCCTCGCTCATAGAAAATTATCGTAAGCTGATATTATCAGTCGTTTCACAAAATGCACGTTAGATACCTTAAATAAATAGCAAATAATCACGACCCAATCAAAAATAGACTCTCAGCCCAAACGTTTATTTTCTACGCCGATACGACACGTATTTCAGTTATCCTAATCCTAGACGAGTTTAACAACAGCTGCCGTTGCAATATCAGTATTTACAACACCGCAATGGGTCAGCTAGACTCGCCTTAACAACACAAAACAATAGTTGTCTTGTTTTGCAACAACAAAATATACGGAATCCCAAGAGTCAGCCAGTTTCTTTAAACAGGTATTTAACAATCCGCGCTGCTAAAAGAAATTATTGAAGTAGGTCAGATAATAGACAATAAACGTTTTATTACTGCTTAACCTAGGACAGCACGTCTAATACTACACACCCAGCTCTAGCTCCTAGATATTTACTAGTTGGATAACAGGACTTACAAACTAACTTAACCTAGGACAGCACGTCTAATACTACACATCCAGCCCTAGCTCCAAATTTGATAGCAGAATAAAGTGGTAAACAAATATGACGGCCCTAGCCAACATCGAACCAGGGTCCCCCAAAAAGACGTGGTGGATTGGGACGGGCTTTCTCCCACCGGGTCATCGAACCCGACGGACAGAAAGATTTGCTGTCTTCTCTCGACGAAGGTTCTAACTCTCTTGGCTAATATTTTTTCTTCCTCCTCAATCACTGGTGGCCTTCATTAGTGAAGACGGCCCAAAGTGACCAATTAGGGCAAAGGACAGTCACGCACCCTACCCACGCTACCAAGTCAAATACATGTACGGTCCAATGTTCATAGGAAGAACCTTATCTGACAGCTAGACAAGTTACTACGGTCCAATGTTCATAGGAAGAACCTTACCTGACAGCGAGACAAGTTACTACGGTCCAATGTTCATATGAAGAACCTTATCTGGCAGCTAGAAAAGTTACAACAGTCCAATGTTCATATGAAGAACCTTACCTGACAGCTAGAAAAGTTACTACAGTCCAATGTTCACAGGAAGAACCTTATCTGACAGCTAGTAAAGTTACTACAGTCCGATGTTCATAGGAAGAACCTTATCTGACAGCTAGAGAAGTTACTACAGTCCAATTTTTATAGGAAGAACCTTATCTTAACCTGAATGAGATTTGAACTTGGATCTCCCCGTCTTCGATAATCTAGCTCAATACGAAATTAGGTCGTCAGCTAACTATGCTAACGAGGCTGGTATTATTATTGCTAATAGCTTATCTATTAAAAAAGTGGCAGCAGCAGATCACATGACTTGACGTATGAATGAATACGTGAGAGCAGATCTAGTAGTTTTTTTTGCTGTCAGATAAGGTTCTTCTTATGAACATTGGACTGTAGTAACTTGTCTAGCTGTCGGATAAGGTTCTTCCTATGAACATTGGACTGTAGTAACTTGTCTAGCTGTCGGATAAGGTTCTTCCTATGAACATTGGACTGTAGTAACTTTTCTAGCTTTCAGATAAGGTTCTTCCTATGAACATTGGACTGTAGTAACTTTTCTAGCTTTCAGATAAGGTTCTTCCTATGAACATTGGACTGTAGTAACTTTTCTAGCTTTCAAATAAGGTTCTTCCTATGAACATTGGACTGTAGTAACTTTTCTAGCTTTCAGATAAGGTTCTTCCTATGAACATTGGACTGTAGTAACTTTTCTAGCTGTCAGATAAGGTTCTTCCTATTAACATTGGACTGTAGTAACTTGTCTAGCTTTCAGATAAGGTTCTTCTTATGAACATTGGACTGTAGTAACTTGTCTAGCTATCAGATAAGGTTCTGCCTACGAACATTGAACTGTAGTAACTTTTCTAGCTGTCAGATAAGGTTCTTCCTATAAACATTGGACTGTAGTAGCTTTTCTGTCAGATAAGGTTCTTCCTATGAACATTGGACTGTAGTAACTTGTCTAGCTTTCAGATAAGGTTCTTCCTATGAACATTGGACTGTAGTAACTTTTCTAGCTTTCAGATAAGGTTCTTCCTATGAACATTGGACTGTAGTAACTTGTCTAGCTATCAGATAAGGTTCTTCCTACGAACATTGGACTGTAGTAACTTTTCTAGCTTTCAGATAAGGTTCTTCCTATGAACATTGGACTGTAGTAACTTTTCTAGCTTTCAGATAAGGTTCTTCCTATGAACATTGGACTGTAGTAACTTTTCTAGCTTTCAGATAAGGTTCTTCCTATGAACATTGGACTGTAGTAACTTTTCTAGCTTTCAGATAAGGTTCTTCCTATGAACATTGGACTGTAGTAACTTTTCTAGCTTTCAGATAAGGTTCTTCCTATGAACATTGGACTGTAGTAACTTTTCTAGCTATCAGATAAGGTTCTTCCTACGAACATTGGACTGTAGTAACTTTTCTAGCTGTCAGATAAGGTTCTTCTTATAAACATTGGACTGTAGTAGCTTTTCTGTCAGATAAGGTTCTTCCTATGAACATTGGACTGTAGTAACTTTTCTAGCTTTCAGATAAGGTTCTTCCTATGAACATTGGACTGTAGTAACTTGTCTAGGTGTCGGATAAGGTTCTTCCTATGAACATTGGACTGTAGTAACTTTTCTAGCTTTCAGATAAGGTTCTTCCTATGAACATTGGACTGTAGTAACTTTTCTAGCTTTCAGATAAGGTTCTTCCTATGAACATTGGACTGTAGTAACTTTTCTAGCTTTCAGATAAGGTTCTTCCTATGAACATTGGACTGTAGTAACTTTTCTAGCTTTCAGATAAGGTTCTTCCTATGAACATTGGACTGTAGTAACTTGTCTAGCTTTCAGATAAGGTTCTTCCTATGAACATTGGACTGTAGTAGCTTTTCTGTCAGATAAGGTTCTTCCTATGAACCTTGGACTGTAGTAACTGTTCTAGCTGTCAGATAAGGTTCTTCCTATGAACATTGGACTGTAGTAACTTTTCTAGCTTTCAGATAAGGTCCTTCCTATGAACATTGGACTGTAGAAACTTTTCTAGCTTTCAGATAAGGTTCTTCCTATGAACATTGGACTGTAGAAACTTTTCTAGCTTTCAGATAAGGTTGTTACTACAAACCCACACCTCTTGTTTGTTAAGTGGTGAGACAGGTTTGTTTAAATATCCCCCTCCTCCTCACACCTGAAGTAGAGTGGTTTCAGGCACTCTGACCAGTCAGCAAGGTCATGTCTAGATTCACGCAGTCAGCAGTAACGCTGAAGAAGCCCAGGTCTCCCAGAGTGGGAGAATGTACCGTTTTGAGGTAAGCGTCAATTAGCACGCATCGGACATCGGCAATAACGATTGAGGTGCGGCAGAAGGGAACGCGAGTATTTTTACAGAATTGAAATTTTTTGGGGAAAATTAATCAAGTATTTCTCCAGTAGCAACATAGAGTTTAGTTATCTGCACATTCTAATATCAACAGACCTTGAATATCTGTCAAGGATGTCCTGGAATTCGGTCAAAACATTTAAATAAAGAAAAAAAGTTTGACAAAATTCCAGGACACCTTTGACAGATATACAAGATCTGTTGATATTAGCATGTGAAGGAAACTAAAATCTTATGTTTCCACTGGAGAAATATTTGATTTAGTTTGGCCAAAAAAATGTGTTGCTATAAAAACTGAAAAAAAAAACACTGCCCTTTTCTCTCGTCCCCTTCCATCCCATCGAAACGGAGATGCCTAAGTAGGTGATATATTTCCAATCAGATGTTGCGTTTAGGTTAAATATTGACAAAATCTTCAACAATATAAGAGTTTGTTGTTTACTAGAATGAACACAAAACTATTCTCTATGACCTTAAACATATACAAACTTGTAAAGATAGTTTAAAAGTTTATATTTCCCATTCTCCCTCCACACATATGTGGGTTCATTTCCTCTAAATTCAACCTTCCCAATTCCTAACACATTAGCGTATTTAGTACTTCAGCGTATAACCCGAACGGTTAGTAAGACGTGATAATAATAATAATAATAATAATTTTATTCGCGTATTGCTAGAAGACTATATGTCCGGGGTGTACGCATTTAATTAATATAATGGGGTAGAGACGAAGCAGGAATAATTGAAAGGTTATTACTTTTTTTTAAAAAGCGCAAAAGTATGTACGCCATTTATCCAGTAAAGGTTACATAAGAATCTGTTCATGATATGGTTTTTAAACTAAATATCATCCAGGTAAAAACCTATGTTTAGATTTTGGGTTGCCAACAAATATAAAAGATCACAATTTTGTTATAAACGTTAAGTTTGTTAATTACATGTTATATTTCACATTTAAAATAACGTGAACTTAAGTTTTCTCACACTATTTAAAGTATTTATTCTTCGTTTTGGAATGTTATCTGCGATGTGTAATATAGTGCATACATTAATACCTTTTAATATTATTATTATTATTATTATTATTATTAGCACCGCGTCTTACTACCCATTCGGGTTGTACGCACTTACGCTAATGTGTAATGGTAGGGTGGTTGTGAGATGAAATGGAGGACCTACAGTTTAACGTGGAATCCGAACCACGGCGGAGGCCTGGCATTCCATACATTCACAAGTTGTGATTAATACACGTCTTGTCAGAGGTGAAGGAAGAGTTTGGTCCGAGGGAAATAATTTATTATAAAAGTTTCGTTACATAAAAGATACTATAAAAAAAAAAAAACCATAACAAACTATTAAATTAGAAATTTTAACAAGCTGACTCGGTTAGGTTAAGAGACAAGGACGAATGCATCACGACGTAATTATTACTGGTCCCCCAAATTAAAACAGAAAAGAAAGAGGCAATTAATAAACTCAGAAAAATATGTCTGTGTGTTCTATATTTGAGAAAGTTACAACAACAACAAAAAGGAAGTTGGCAAACTTACCTTGGTGCGGTTGAGAGGGTTGGAGAAGTCCCAGCCGGGAGCCACAAAAAGGTACCCGCATTTGGCCACCTTCCGCGTCGCCTGAAACATACAAATAAAGAGTCACGTTAAATCGTGTGTGTTTTTAATACGAAAACGGTTTAAGGGCTAATTTAAGATGAGATGAGCAAGAAACCGCGACCCAAGGTAAAGAGTGTTTTGTTCAACAAAAAAAGTATTTTTGTCCAAAATAAATCAAATATTTCTCCAGTAGAAAGGTAGAGTTTAATTTTCTTCACATGGTGATATCAACAGTTGTTGAATATTTGTCTAGAGTGTTCTGGAATTTAATGACAACTTTTTCTCTTCATTTAAAAAGTTGCTCATCTAATGCTGCTATGCTCATGACAGATATTCAACAACTGTTGATATCACCTCGTGAAGAGAACTAAGCTCTTTGTTTTATACTTGAGAAATATCTATTTATTTTGGCCAAAAAAAAAAATCGCTATAAAGAATATATATATAATAAATATAAATATTAGTGATGGGAAAAATCGAGAAATTCTAAGAATCGAGTAATCGAATAAAATTACTCTAGTAGTTTTTAGAGAGTCATCTACTCGAATCGTCCCGTGGCAATCTGTTGGATACTACTGGGGAGTCTTGCAATGGGATTCGATACTAATAACATGTCGATAAACTCTTCCTGTAGTAGTTAGTCGACACTGACAGTGACTCCCACCCCTTATTTTCAGTTTTCACCTTGCATGTACAGTCAATATGAAAGAAAGTACGCGTCTTAAGAAGTGTCTCACCAAAAAAAAAAAAAATTGTTTTATGCTCTTTTTAATAAAATAAACTTTTCTTTATACATTCATGTTAAAGAAATTGATATTAATTGTACCTTTTTAAAAGTGAAAAACAATTTTCTTTTTCTTTCTATTTTGTAACTTACTTCTAATTAGTTTCATTTTATGCGATTGTGGAAATAAGACTGCAGAGGTGCCTAGTAACTTATATCGAGTACTTTTAAAAACAATCGGAAATGTAATACATTTAGTTAGCATACTTATCTATTGTGTACCTTACATCTGCGAGTAATTTGTATTGAGAATGCATGTGTAACATTTAAACCATAAAGGGTCAATTTTGCGTAGCAGCAGAAACTGTTGATCAAAAATGAGCTCTAAGGGAATATACACCTTTTAAATGGAAATAGCATAGTAAAGAATCCAGTCAATAAGGTCGATTCTCACTTAGCTAGTAAGAAAAGATAAAATAAAAGAATAACAAGGTCCGAATAAAGTTACTCGAATAATCCCGGGAGGATAGATTACTCCCGATCACATAACACAATGGAATAATCATTCGATTCTTTGAAAAATAATCGAAAGAATCATTCGAATGATTTTGAAAAGTAGTTACTAGTTGGTCGTTTTGCTTTGTGCTACTAAAATTATTTCAGTGAATAAAATTATATTATTATTATTATTATTATTATTATTATTAGCACCGCGTCTTACTACCCGTTCGGGTTATACGCACTTACGCTAATATGTAATGGGTAGGGTGATTGTGAGATGAAATGAAGGACCTACAGTTTAACGTGGAATCCGAACCACGGTGGTGGCCTGGCATTCCCCACATTCACAAGATGTTTTGTCAGAGGTGAAGAATATAAAATCATAATACAATCTGAACATTAGGGCCGGGCAATGTTTTATTATATACATAAAAAGTATATACTTAATAATGTAATGTAATGTAATGTAGCAAAATAATCGAATCATTTTGTAATTTTCATTCCAATTATTTTTGGTTGATATTAGATTGTAAACTGTACAACCACTTAAACTTGGTATTAAATTAACCTTAGAATCATTCGAAAGCGTAAGGTCGATTATTGTGTAGCAATGGGAATTATTTATTGAAAATGAACCTAATAGAAATGAAGACCTGTATAGAGATAGCCTGGAAACATTCATAATCATAAGGTCGGTTTTCCTCGGTGCTTCTGGCAAGTGGTAAGCGAATGAATCGTCCAGCTAGCGTCAAGTCAGCTACTGTTTTCATTCGAATGATTTTGAAAAGAATCGAATGAATCGATTCTATTCATCCGATTGTGCCCATCACTACCCACAGTTCCCCGCAGCGCCGAAACGGTACCGCATACGTATCTCCGGTCTCTCAATACCTCAAGAAAAGAATTAACCTAACAATTTTCTAATTTTATTAATCGGATTGTATACAAGATAAACCAAAATTACACCTTTTCTCCGATATACATCCATCCCTGATGGCGACAGAATGAGTATTGGGAGTCATTTCCCCGCTGTGTTGATTTGTCCAGTCCCGTATCAACACCGATGTGTGCACCAGGCCTTATATTTCGACGGAAATGCAAGCACCCACAGTAATTCTCTCCTTTATGAACTGCTACTTTTTTTTTTTTAATACAACTGGTGCGATGAGGCAATTAGTCAATTAGTCTTCTGTAAAGATGGTCGCGAGTCGGCTTCTTTTGACGCCTTCGCCTGCGAAGAAGACACGATTTTTTTTTAATAATGAATGCAATTATCACATTGACCGACCGCTTTTAGCCAATTAAGATGATATTAAAAGTTCGTTGCCCTGTTGTGGGTAGAGATATATTAAACAGATTTTTTTTACAAAGAAACTAAATAGTTTGGAACTGTATAATTGCCTAAAGAAGAACCTTATATGATTCTTAAAAATATTACCAGATATACTTTTTATACATTCAGACGCCAAACATTATTGGGTGTAGAGGATACGAAAAAAAGGTGTTTGCAGTTTATGTAGCAACACTTTTTTTTTTCCGGCCAAAATAAATCAAATATTTATCCAGTAGAAACTTGTGGAGTTTAATTTTCTTAGCACGGTAATATCAACAGTTGTTGAATATCCATCATTAGTATGGTGACATTAGATGATAAACTTTTTAAAATAAGAGAAAAAAAAGTTGTCATTAAATTCCAGGACATCCTCGACAAATATTCAACAACTGTTGATATCACCGTGCTAAGAAAATTAAACTCTATGTTTCTAATGGAGATATTTTTTATTTATTTTGACCAAAAATATGATTTGTTATAAAAACTGAAAGAACACTTACCATAACTCGCAAGAAAATGTGATCAAACTATTACTATGACAAAGGTGATCTGGTGGTCTAGGGGTAAGATGTCTGACTTCTGTGCTGGGAGGGTCCGGGGTTCAATCCTCGGACCAGGCACAGATTTATCTGATTGCCAAACCCTTCCTTCACCTCTGACAAGACATGTATTAATCACAACTTGTGAATGTGGGGAATGTCAGATCTCCACCGTGGTTCGGATCCCACGTTAAACTGTAGGTCCTCCATTTTCATCTCACAATCAACCTACCATTACACATTAGCTTAAGTGCGTACAACCCGAACGGGTAGTAAGACGCGGTGCTAATAATAATAATAATAATAATAATAATAATAATAATAATAATATTTACTATGACACCTCCAAATCGTAAAGGTTTTTTTTTTAAACTTTAAGTTTTCAACATTCCTCACAGTGTATTTATTTTTTTAAATTTCAACTTGTCACGAATATAACATAGTGTAACTCTATACTACATTAGAGGAGGGGGTGGGGGGTTCGGGAGGGGCTACTCCACACCTGACGTCACAAGTGAGTCGTTCCAGTCTGGAAAGTACCGAATTCAAACCTCTCCGTCAGGTCGCAGTCATTTCTCGAGTTACCAGCGTGGAGTCTTAACGAAGCTTCGTTCGCCTCGCCCTAGAAGTTCGGGTTACGACGTACACGCCCCCCCCCCTCCCCCCACTCTGATAAGGTACCGTTTTGCACCCCCTTCTACCCCCCTTCCTCCTACCATACACACTCGTACATCTTTCCATCGAAGAAACTGTCGACATAAAGAAGTTATTACATTCTAGTTGGCAAGGGTGTATCCGATAACTTACACCACGGTACAGACAAGTTGGAAAGTTAGGCCGGTAGGCCTATTCAACCGAAACAGGTTGGACAGGTGTGGCAGTGGCGATGATGAGAAATATCTTACAGGGGGATCTCCATTTCAAAGACCCTCTCTTTTTTTTTTGGTGCAAGAGGCCTTATTGGGTACTTAGTGTGAGACTGAAAGGAAGTGAAAATTAAGGATTTAAAAAAAAAATGTTCATAACAAAACACTCAAGTTAAATCACCAAATATCCAAACTAAAATTCCCTTACCTTTCTCTGTTCCAAAAATACAAATTTTCCTCACTAAAACCAATATCGAGATGGGTAAATGCGTTTAATACCTTATAAAAATATTCAAATGGTTAAAATTACTATTTTTGAAACGAAGGCCTATTCATAAATTAATACACACCGATTTTGATATAAAAAAAAGTATTAGAATATGATGCAACCGAGAAATTTATAGTCGCTAAAAAAGCCAAATACAGTAGAGGGTCAATAATTCAGAATAATTGGGGATCGACCCAGTCCAGATTTTCGAAAATGCAGTACCCATAACAAAAATAAAAGATCATAGACGAGATATTTATTAACACTCAGAGTTAAGGTAGGAAAAAACCTTCTCACTTTTTTTTTAATTACACGGGAACGGCTTGGCCTACCTATGCCATGGGGCCGTTCTTTAATTAAGTTGGTTTTTTTGGGGGGAGGGGGAAGTCAGTATTTTCTAAAGTTTTCTTACAAAAGGGGGATGGTGAGGTAAAAATCTATATTACGTAAGATTTTTTTCATCGATGTTTATGGTAAGACAAAATCTGAAAAATAAAAATGTTTATGTTTTTTCTGTCGGAAGATTCTACAAGTTCCATTTTCGTTCATTGACTAAATATTAATTTTCACAAGTTTTATAGAAATAGAACCAAACATCACATGCTTAGTGACCAATATTCATGTGTCTAAAATAACCAAAGGATTAAAATAATCCAGTTTACCAAATAGTAAAAAAAAAATTTACCTAAGATAAAGAGGCGAATAACGATAGTATCTTACGATAGCTTACGTAATGGGGAGGGAAGGGCTCAAAATATATATATATATATATTTATATATTTTAAAGCCTTACGTAATATAAGGATGGCCCCTAAGGTACGCTAGTCTTTTATTCCGACACGACTATACCTGTCACCGATATAATCAAATAAATAAATCACACCTGTACCGCTACCCGCCCATTCACTGGAGGCTATTTAAAAAAAAACCATTCTTAGCGCACCGGCCCGGGCCGATACGGCTTCGTATAGATTTGATTTCATTAGTAACAAAAAAAACTCGTTACCTTTTAACGTTTTATATCATTTCCGCGCCAATAAACAAATGTCGGCCCTGAAGTGGATTTGAAAGTATGGAGGTAGTTTTTATAGGTGTGTTTTTAAATCACCGACACACACATACAATAGCGGTGACGACAAGTGGACCGCGACAAGTGTTTGAATAATAGGGAGGGGGGGAAGGGGGGGTTGGCGACCGCAAAGAAGTATAGTACAGTACAATTTTCATCAAGGTGGGGATGTAGGGGACGCGAGAAAAGGTCAGTGCTTTTACAGTTTTCATAGAAAATATTTTTTAATGAAAATAAATAAAATTTTGCTCCAGTATATTATTATTACCGCGTCTTACTACCCGTTCGAGCTATACGCACTTACACTATTGTGTAATGGTAGGGTGATTGTGAGATGAAAAGGAGGACCTACAGTTTAACGTGGGATCCGAACCACGGTGGGAGGCCTGGGCATTCCACACATTCACAAGTTGTGATTAATACACGTATTGTAAGAGGTGAAGGAAGGGTTTGATAATCAGATAAATCTGTGCCGGGACCGTGGATTGAACCCCAGACTCTTGTGAAAGAGATCCCTTCATAATATGAGAAAATCCGTAGCCATCGAATAATTTCAGGGGAGCGGGGGGGTGGGGAGGGTTGGTAGGAACATACCCCAATTATCGGAAGCTAGAAAAAAATTCTAAATGATAAACGGTTCTAGAAACTCTCTAAAGTGTTTTTTTTATGGTAACACAGCCCCCTAATTTGTACTTTTACATTAATTTTGATATTGTTTGAACCATAAATAAAGCCAGATAATATTTTGCTTTATAAAATTTCCGGAAGGGGAGGTGTTGAGCCCCTAAACCCCCCACCTGACTACGGTCTTGGGTACGGGGTCGTCGCACGGAAATTCTTGACATGTGAAGGACTGAGAGATCTCAAAAAGTTTGGGACACCCCTGCGCTAACCCGCTTGAAGAACGGTCTGAAAGCAATATCATTCTCGCAATAGACTAGAATGGAGATAAAAAGAGAGATCGGGGTTCGAATCACGGTCGGGTAATATAGGTGGGTTTTTAGTAAAACGTTTTCCATTCTCTCTCTACGCGAATATGGGTACACCTTTTATAAATTACACCGTCCTAATGTTTTTTTTAGTCAACGCGTCTTACTACCCATTCGGTTTATACTCTTAAGTATTAATTATTCTAATGGGTTTAGAGATTAGGATAGGTTATATCAAGAGGAAGTGTACCAGCAATTACGTCGAAGGAGAGGAGAACCCCATTTTTTTTTTGGAAAAACCACAATCAGAACACCCATCAGCCGAGATTCGAATCCTCGATCTCCCCGTCAATGGCAAATGCTAGCGTATACCTCTCAGACACAGTTAGGCTATATTAAAGAAAGAAGAACCGCACAGCTACCCAATTCTTCCCTGCCCCGCATCCCAAGTAATCATAAAATGCACATTAAAACTATGTGACGGACAATTGTTTTCGTGACGTCCAAGAACCCGTGAGAGCTGACAACTGAATGACTCGAGCGCAACCGTGGATAATCGTAAATTTATATATTAAAACATCGATCTTAGAAGAAGCGACAAGGGGGGAAAATCAGAAAGAATGGTATGAATTTGTCTTAAGGAGTTTGAGCGTTAGCAAAAAAAATAAAATCTTCGTTCAAAACTCATTTGCGTCTAGTGAACATTTTTTAAGCTACGCCAAACTTGCGACCGCGTATGCCAGCGGTGTAATAACATGTTATATTGTATTTAGGTGCTCATATTACGTGAATGTTCCTAGCTACAGCCAACTTTGTGTCAGAAGTGAGATAGTTTTGGGGTCTCCCATTTAGATAACATGGCTTGACATTCTGACGACCTGATCGCAACAATGACCGTTCCCTATAAGAACCGAGTCATGTCCAAAGGAAACAGCACACATAGGTATGTCACTCCTCACCTGTATTCAACGGGAAGTCACGCGCACGATGTGTCCATACAGGACGCCCGATTAACCGTTTATAAGACTCCTCCACTTCGATGCTAACCAAATAGAGACTACGGCAGACCCTATATAGAAGAGCCGTATCAGAATGTACCTGCGACCGATAAAGCCGAGCCAGTTTACCAGACGGGCCAGATATAGACCTGAACTAAAAGGGACTTCCGGTATCAAGCGTCGCGTCACACTACAGGGAAAACATTCCGTTAGAGAGCCGAGATCTATTTTCAGAGTCGTGTAGAGGAAATGTTTTGGAATAATACTTTTAAAACATAAAGCCACATTTCTATAGAATAATTTACCTGGCTAAGTAGTTTGCGGTCGACCACAAGTAAATAGAGGTCAAGCCAGGTTCGATTCCAGGTGTTGCTGAAAGTTATTTACTATTCACATTCGGGTTGGTCATTCCATTAAATCATTAAATATCTAGAAGCTAGTGCTGGCTGTGTAATATTAGACGTACTGTCCAAGGTTGTTATTATTATTATTATTATTATTATTATTATTAACACCGCGTCTTACTACCCTTTAGGGTTGTACGCACTTACTTAATGTGTAATGGTAGGGTGATTGTGAGATGAAATGGAGGATCTACAGTTTAACGTGGGATCCGAACCACGGTGGAGGCCTGGCATTCCACACATTCACAAGTTGGGATTAATACACGTCTTGTCACAGGTGAAGTAAGGGGTTTGGCAATCAGATAAATCTGTGCCGGGACCGAGGATTGAACCCCGGACCCCCAGCACAGGAGCCTGACACCTTACCTCTAGACCACCAGTTCGCCCTGTCCAAGGTTAAGTTAGTTTGTAAGTCTTGTTATCCAATTAGTAAATATCTAGGAACTAGGGTTGGGTGTGTAATATAGCTAAGTTAACTATGGTAAACCCCCGTCGAGATTAGAACCCAAGACCCCGGAAAACCCCAGACAAGAACTAAATGTCCACGTAGGAGGAGTTACATTTTATCGAAACAAAGAGTGTACATGGGAGAGAGAGTTTCATATTTTAATAATTTCTATATTTAATCTGACTAACGGGTCACGCAAGACGAGATTAGCGATATCGCTCGACGAGATTTAAAACAGGCTCCGCAACATGTTATTTATTATTTATTACTCATACATGCTATTTACTACGCAATACATTATTAATCACTCGAATAAAGGAGTTTCGCAGAAATGCCCCTTACACTATCGCGCAATGCACGAACAAGAACTAAGCGCGGAACTTGCGTCAATTCACAAAGTGCCGTTATGTTCATAACTTGACGCATCAGAAATTCCTAAAGAAAAAAAAAACCGCTCCAAGTGGGTTTATAACGTTCCTGGGTGGAACTGTCTGTCCGTGAGTACCAGCACAAGATAATTTCTATGAGAGAAAGCGAAAGGGCCTACCAATTTGTCACTTAACTTTCAGGGTTATTTTTCACATGTCCACAATCGACAAGGGACCGACGGTTTTACTTCCCCTTCGAAAGAAGTTGTGCTACGGATTTTTTTTATCGCTCAAGAAAAATCCTTAAGACCCTTGATTAGTTTTAACCCACGAATATCGGGTCCCCGAGGTCGACAAAAATGACATTTTAAGTATGTTGTGATCTACCCCCCTCCCCCTCTATTAAATGACATCATTCTATTCACCAAAGATCCATTCTATGCTCCTATAGCAGTTACCTTTCGTTTCCCGGACATTTAGCTCTTAGTGATCAACAGAAATATGTGGTCTTTTCAGAGATGTCAACTTTTAAACTATGTTTACAAGTCTATATATCTATAGAGTCATAGAACATAGTTTTGTGTTAATTACAGTAAACAACAAACTCTTGTAATGTTTAAAGTTTTTGTCGATATTTGACCTAAGAGCAACATCCGATTGATTGGTAATATCTCGGATACCTTATTTACCGCGAAATAAAGTCCGCCATTGTTTCTCTAGTCGACGCGTTGACGAGCTTCTTGGAGGACTTGGGTCACGGCCAGGTGGCAGTTATTATCTATTCGTCACGGGTAGAGTGGTGTGTATGCGTGCGTGCGCGCAAGTTGACTAAGTGGCTCGCGGAACCAATGTTAGGCCACACACACACACACACACACACACTCGCCCTGGGAAGGTCGAATATAGTAAGATTATGATTGTAATGAACTATTTTTTTTTGCAGTCAACATTGATAATATTTCACTATATAATTAGAGTTATTCACGGTGGTCAAGAACTTTGGTAAAGGGGGTGGGGAGGATACACAGGGGGGTACCCCCCACCATGATATGCTAAAAGATAAAGCTCTTTTAGTACCGTAAAAGAAATTTTAAAAAAATTCGGAAAATTAAAAATTCCCGTTTGCAGCAATTCAGAAATAATATAACTTTTTTTTATTGTAATTACTTATAGAAGTGGATTTAGTTTTGCTATTCGTATTATTATTTTGGTTATTAATTTTTTTTTTCTCCCAATTTAAAAGTTGAAAATAGGTTCGTTCCTTATCATCAATAATAGATAACTAGATAACCGGCTTCGATGGACACGTGGTATAACGCGCTATTCTCGCAATAGATTAGACTCCCGATGACTAGGAGATGGAGGTTCGAATCTGGTTCCAGTGTAGTGAGGGTGTTTTTTTTTTCCAATATGTTTTCCAGTTCTTTCTCTAGCTCTCTACGAAAATGAGGGTATGTTTTCTATTAAAAAAACCTTCCTAATTCCTAAAATCATTAGTCTAATTAATTAGTACATAAGCGAACGGATAGTAAAACTAGGTGGTAAGTAAAAAAAAAAAGCTAGATACACTATTCTATAGGTATGTTGGTTCAAGCCTATTGATGATAATCTCTTATTTTTTGGCGAATTCCTTCGCCCCCCCCTTTTCCCCCACACTATAACCCGAGGGGTGAAATGGCAGTCTAGGGGTAAGGTGTCCGGGGTTCAATCCTTGGTCCCGGCACAGATTTATCTGATTATCAAACCCTTCCTTCACCTCTGACAAGACGTGTATTAATCACAACTTGTGAATGTGTGGAATGCCAGGCCTCCACCGTGGTTCGGATCCCACGTTAAACTGTAGGTCCTCCATTTCATCTCACAATCACCCTACCATTACACATTAGCGTAAGTGCGTATAACCCGAACGGGTAATAATAATAATAATAATAATATAACCCTAGATTTCAATCTTTTCAGAAGACACACAGAGAGCTGAGCTCCTCTGCCGAGTTCCCACACTCAGTGCAGATACGTCAAACACCCGTTAGTTTCGGGCGAGTTATTTCCACGGAACGAACCAAAACCCGCCGCGCCGTCCTGAGACCATCAGAATAAGGAGATAAGTCAGTTTGTTGATTAGAGCGCACGGGCCCTTTCAAAGATAACACGTTCACATAGATTACTGAACAAGAGGGGGGGAGGGGGGGCAGAAGCTAGGATTGAACGTAAAAAAAAAGCACATAAGTCCATTTTGGAAGGGGAAATGAAAATAGAGAAAGAGAGAGAGAAATATTTCACTGTCAAGTATAGACGCGAGATGGAAAACGTTTTATGTTCTGGAAAATTCACCGAAAAATTAATATGTTGAAATAAAACCTTTTTTTATCGTTTTTGATTACTCTAATGAGTTAGGGACGAGGTATATTGAATTTAGAGTAGGTGCACCCGCATTTTAGTGGAGGGAGAGTGGACAAATACCATACGTACACCCAACCTAACCTTGATCTTCCTTTAATCGGCATTTCAGTCTATTGTGAGAGTGACACCTTAGACCATTCAACCACCGAAGCAGTTCCGGGCCAATTAAATGGGAACGCATGCACTTTAAATCTCCTAATGTGTTTTTTTTATTTGAAATGTTTAACGTGCACTTTCTTAACCGACTGATTATATAAACACACACAAATTTCTTTGAGCGAGCAGGAAAGGAGCTACTAATATTGCCGGGGTTCGCATACCTCCATGGGTTCTTTCACACTCTACAATCAACATGGGACCGACGGCTTTACTTCCACTCCGAAGGAAGTTGTGCTACGTACGGTTTTTATCTCCCAAGAAGAATTTATCGACCCCAAAATGGGTTCGAACCCACGCATATGGGGTCCCAAGGAGAGCGACTTTATAAATCCAGGGACCACCGAGGTAGACGATACGGAGTATGCAGACGGGGGAGGGGGGGCCTTCATGATGACACACCATACGAAGAAGTCGCATACATTCCTGTGGAATCTCCTCTTCTCCGTTATCACACACATGACTCGTCATGTTCGTCGAGGAATGCGGATTGAGGATTGAGGATTGCAAGATAGCGGCATACCTCCCCCCCCCCCTTCTCCTCCAAGTTCCACCAGAACCCGCCGCTGTGACCACGTGGTCTAACGCGCTACTCTCTCGGTAGACCTAACAGCCGATGACGGAGGAGATCCGAGGTTCGAATCTGGTGTACTGAAGGAGGTTTTACACTCTTTCTATACGCAAATGTGGGTACAATTCTTATAAATATAGCCTATCCAAGATTGCCATAAAACTATTAGCGTAATAATCGGTACATAAGCGTATAACCCGAATGGGTAGTAAGATGCGGTGCTAAAAAAATAAAATCTAGGAAAACAAAGAGAAGAAGTGAAATGTGGTCACGTGACGAGTTCTAAACCAATCAAAAGAAATCTGCACAAGCTGCGTTTGTCACTCTGCACTAGTAGAAACCCAAATTAAAATGTATTTTAATATATTCACACGTCAAGTCATAAGATCTTCAGATGTGACATTTGATAAGATATTTATCAATACCAATCAAAATAACACTGTCACAGTCTGGAGACTTTTGTTTGAGAAAACTTGTACATGGCTGACACAATCCGAACATCCGTCGTCAGCTGTTATTCCATCAACTGATGTATTAATATCATAATAATAATAATCATCATAATCATCATCATAATCATCATCATAATCATCATCACAATCATCATCATAATCATAACCATCATCATAATCATAACCATCATCATAATCATAACCATCATCATAATCATAACCATCATCATAATCATAACCATCATCATAATCATAACCATCATCATAAACATCATAAACATCATCATAATCATCATCATAATCATAACCATCATCATAATCATAACCATCATCATCATCATAACCATCATCATCATCATAACCATCATCATCATCATAACCATCATCATCATCATAACCATCATCATCATCATAACAATCATAATCATAACCATCATCATAAACATCATCATAATCATCATCATAACCATCATCATCATAATCATCATCATAATCATCATCATAATCATCATAACCATCATCATAATCATAATCATCATCATAATCATCATAATCATCATCATAATCATAACCATCATCATCATCATAACCATCATAATCATCATAATCATCATCACCATCATCATAATCATCAACATAATCATCAACATAATCATCATCATAATCATCATCATAATCATCATCATAATCATCAGCAGCAGCACCGATTCGACCTTGGTGGTCTTGGGGTAAAGTGCTCGCTTTAAGACCCGATGTTCGTGGGTTCAAACTCAGCCGAGGTCTAAGGATTTTTTTATTGAGCGATAAAAAAAATCCGTAGCACAATTTCCTTCGGATAGAGAAGTGAAGTCGTCGGTCCCATGTCAATTGTGGCTTGTAAAATAAACCGGAACGATATCAAGATACCTTTTCCGGCAAAATTAATAGGCTCTTTCTCGCTTGCTCGTAGAAATTCATTAGCATATATAACACGTACGGGTAGTAAGAGGCATTGCTAATTAATAACAAATAAACTAGTAGAAACAATATCAGCTTCATCTGTGAAATCTTGGAAGAACCAATCAAATTTCAAAAACCAACCGAATCATATCAATGCGCATGCGCCTATAAAGCAAGATACAAGCAGATATCTGCGTCTACTGTTGCCAGATTATTTGAAATAAAATGTTAAATGGGAAGCTGATCTGTCGTTTTGATTTTGTATCACAGAAAAAATAAATAAAGAGAAAACATCCATCGAGAAAATAATCTATTATTATTATTATTATTAGCACCGCGTCTTACTACCCGTTCGGGTTATACGCACTTATGCTAATGTGTAATGGTAGGGTGATTGTGAGATGAAATGAAGGACCTACAGTTTAACGTGGGATCCGAACCACGGTGAAGGTCTGGCATTCCCCACATTCGCAAGTTGTGATTAATACACGTCTTGTCAGAGGTGAAGGAAGGGTTTGGTAATCAGATAAATCTGTGCCGGGACAACAGAGAAGGAAATAAAATTATTTCTTTGTCTGTGGCCGGGACCGAGGATTGAACCCCGGACCCCGCAGCATGGAAGTCTTACACCTTACCCCTAGACCGCCAGGTAACCAAATACTCGTAATTTAAAAGAGTTTGTTTATCCAATAAACAATTATGTATATTGATAATCAAATGTTTAAAGTTTGTTTTGCAAAGAATCATGGGTAACCAAACACGCATTACTGACAGCCTGTGTAGGTGAGTTGAGGCCCGGCTTTTAGAGAGGCACGCACGCTTTGAGGCCCGGCTTTTAGAGAGGAACGCACGCGTTGAGGCCCGGCTTTTAAAGAGGAACGCACGGGTTGAGGCCCGGCTTTTAGAGAGGAACGCACGCGTTGAGGCCCGGCTTTTAGAGAGGAACGCACGCGTTGAGGCCCGGCTTTTAGAGAGGAACGCACGGGTTGAGGCCCGGCTTTTAGAGAGGAACGCACGCGTTGAGGCCCGGCTTTTAGAGAGGAACGCACGGGTTGAGGCCCGGCTTTTAGAGAGGAACGCACGCGTTGAGGCCCGGCTTTTAGAGAGGCACGCACGGGTTAGGCCGGCTTTTAGAGAGGAACGCACGGTTGAGGCCCGGCTTTTAGAGAGGAACGCACGGGTTGAGGCCCGCTTTTAGAGAGGAACGCACGGGTTGTGCCCGCTTTTGGAGAGGAACGCACGGGTTGAGGCCCGGCTTTTAGAGAGGAACGCACGCGTTGAGGCCCGGCTTTTAGAGAGGAACGCACGGGTTGAGGTCCGGCTTTTAGAGAGGAACGCACGGGTTGAGGCCCGGCTTTTAGAGAGGAACGCACGGGTTGAGGCCCGGCTTTTAGAGAGGAACGCACGGGTTGAGGCCCGGCTTTTAGAGAGGAACGCACGCGTTGAGGCCCGGCTTTTTGAGAGAGAGCTATGAGTTGCTTCCACATAATTAACACTGTGCTTTCTATCACGCTGTCTTAAATTACAGATAGAAATTATCGTCGTCTCAAGTCGACATCCCCCGTAATATCCTAACTTCCTCAGTTCTTGTCGTTCAATGGTTTGGGCAAAAAATTTGAAGGTTAGGTTAGGTTAGGTCAACAGCCAGGGCAACAATTCAACTGTATCTTTAGAGGTAAACAACTCAACTTATATGCAGTCCTGCTATAATATTGTGAATTATTGCGGCAGTCGAAAAGAGTATGCTCTCAATTTTGGGCAAACGTGAGAATCAAGCTTTAGTCACTAAGTTTTTTTTTAATACCATCGAAAATCAAGAGGAAGATATAATATTCTTTTTACCACTAGTAGGGGAATTTTAGTAATAAGAGTTGGTAAAATTGCGCGCGGTTGTTTTCAGTCTGCGCGCGTCCGTAGAAAGGAAAATACTCCGAGTGGTTACGACACGTGTTTCCTTTGAGAAGAGCCTATGTGAATACTGAATATAATTGCGTTTGTCAGTTGTACGCATGCGCGTTTCGAATACGAGATTAATTATTTGATCAAATATCTAACGTGCAGTTTCTGAAACTAATGAATATATCAGCACACGACTTATATAGATTAACTTAAATCTAGAACCTACGCATCCAGGTTAACTTTTCAACAAACTTCCGGACATAAAAGAAATATGTGGTCTTTTCAGAGGGAAAATGTCAACTTTTAAACCATGTTTAAAGTCTATATATGTATAGGGTCAAAGAGAAAAGTTTAATGTTCATTTCGATACACAACAAACTTGTGTACTGGTAAAGGTTTTGCCAATATTTAACCTAAGCGCAACATCCCATCGGCAATAATATCTCAGATACCTAGGCAACCCTCTTAATGGGGGAGTGAAGGCACGAGTTAAAGGTCAGTTGATATTTTTTGCAGTTTTTGTGTCAAAACATTTTGTTGTTCAAATAAGTCAAATATATCTCCAGTAAATTTACACCAACACTATTGCACGTGGATCATTTCTGATTAAACATTAATGGAGATAAAGAGTTAATAGAAGTTCCTAATACTGAACATTGTTGAAATATTAGATGATATTTGGATAAAAAAAACTGCATTGAAAAGGCCGTTTTTTGACCATTTTAGAATGTCTTCACAGATAAGCACTGTGCACAAATCTTCATTCTGTCATAACAGGGACATAATGTAGTTATTAACAAGAAACTTTGTCGCTTTGTCCCCATCGTCACCGCGGGAAATGTCGAGTAATCATTCAAATACGAATGTACTGCACACATTTCTTGTCTTTTCCTTTCCCTTTTACTACCAAACCTCACGCGCACCTCAGGTAAGTGTTTTTGCAATTTTCTAGCAAAACATTTTTTTTTCAGTTAAATAAATCAAATATTTCTCCCAATAGAAATATAGACAGTTTAATTTTCTTCATGTGGTGATGTCAACTTTTTATTAACCTCATCTATAAAACGTTCATTATCTGAATCATCAGTTATTTTTTTTTTAGAAAAATAAGAAAAAAAACAATTGTACACCAGACACAATCTCACTTGGAAAATTCCACTTAACTTCTAGTCTTATCTACTAGCTAGGGTTCGCAGCACTGATGTCTAAACAACGGACGGCAGAAAAGCGTCACGTTTGCATAAATGGATCCACCATAAAGCGCCATATAGTTAAGATATTATTTCGGGCGGCTTTTGCCGCTGGCGTTTCGTAAAACAAGACGGCATGTTTTAAAAAATACGCCAGCGGCAAGTTTTTTGGGGACGACAGAACATAAAAGGGCGCAATTGTTCCCAGTGATTTAGAAAACGCGATGGCTTTTGCCGTCGTGTATCGCGCGCCACAAAACGCCTGCATAAAAAGGGATCTAAAGAAAGTTCGCTGCCGTTTAATAAAATGGCTATTCTATGTTGGGTTGTGCAGACTAAATCTGTCTGTCCTAGGTTATAGGTTAGTGTGTAAGTCGTGTGGTGTGCGTCACACAGTGTGTCAAGTGATGGCTCGTCTGGTCCATTATTCCCAGCATCCTGTGGGTACAACAGACGCAAGACAGTGGCTGCTCTAGAGAGAGCTGTCTATAAATAGTGTCAGATCACGTTACCCGCGCCTTCTGCTCCCTGGATGACAACTTCCTTCCCTCCCGGGAGATATATCCCATCCAGCAGAGTACACAGGGGAGATGAGAGGCCCAGAACCTTATCTGACAGTTTGACGAGTTATGTATATGAGAATAATGAGGTTCTTCCTATGAACATTGGACTGTAGTAATCTTTCTAGCCTTCAGATAAGGTTCTTCCTATGAACATTGGACTGTAGTAACTTTTCTAGCTGTCAAATTCTTATGAACATTGGACTGTAGTAACTTTTCTAGCTGTCAGATAAGGTTCTTACTTTGAACATTGGACTGTAGTAACTTTTATAGCTACCAGATAAGGTTCTTCCTATGAACATTGGACTGTAGTAACAGTTATAGCTGTCAGATAAGGTTCTTACTTTGAACATTGGACTGTAGTAACTTTTATAGCTGCCAGATAAGGTTCTTTCTATGAACATTGGACTGTAGTAACTTTTCTAGCTGTCAGATAAGGTTCTTCTTATGAACATTGGACTGAAGTAACTTTTCTAGCTGTCAGATAAGTTTCTTGCTAAAAGAATCGGACCATGGATGAGATAAATAGTCTACGTGAGGGAGACACCTAGAAAAATAACCAAGATAAATTCTGAGCAACAAATATATAAAGATAAAATCGCACGCACATATTTATTTATTTATGTGTCTGTGTCTCTCTACGGATTTGATCCGGGTGTAGAGTCCTCGAAACCTCGTGGCTGCGACCTCGACCAGTAGACTAGAACCAGGAAGGAGGTACACGGCGGGAGATGAAGAAACGTCAAAACGCCGAAGTGTGGAGAAGACTTGAACCGCCCGCAGCAGAAATACGTAAGGCAGCTCTCCCCCTCAAAATAATCCAAGAGTTCGACAAGAGCCTCTCTCTCTCTCTCTCTAACAGATGCGTGGATTCTGTGAGAAGACGAAAGAGGCTGTCATCCTACATACATAATCCGCCAAACCCGACCTTGACATGACATTCTTAAATAATAATAACAATTATTATTATCACCGCGTCTTACTACCCGTTCGGGTTGTACGAACTTAAGCTAATGTGTAATGGTAGGGTGATTGTGAGATGAAATGGAGGACCTACAGTTTAACGTGGGATCCGAACCACGGTGGAGGCCTGGCATTCCACACATTCACAAGTTGTGATTAATACAAGTCTTGTCAGAAGTGAAGGAAGGGTTTGGTAATCAGAGGATTGAACCCCGGACCCCCCAGCACAGAAGTCTTGACACCTTACCCTTAGACCACCAGGAAGAAAAAATGTATAGGTATAGTCCAATTTGGGTGACCTGGCGGTCTAGGGTAAGGTGTCAAGACTTCTGTGCTGGCGGCCGGGGTTCGATCCTCGGTCCCGGCACAGATTTATCTGATTTCCAAACCCTTCCTTCACCTCTGACAAGACATCTTGTGAATGTGGGGAATGCCAGGCCCTCCACTCACAATCACCCTACCATTACACATTAGCGTAAGTGCGTATAACCTGATTGGTAGTAAGACGAGGTGATAATAATAATAATAATAATAATAATAATAATAATATAGTCCAATTTCAATATAAAGAGCCTTTAAATAAATACAATCATATTCTTTATTAAAACAAACATTGATGTAATTATTATTATTTTAAAGGGGTTTTTTGGTGGCCCGAGTCAGTTTTTTTTATCCAAGCCATATATTTTCCACCACCGGCTTGCTAGGCTTGTCGTAGCTTAATATGTCTTATAATTTATCATAAGACTAGGACAGGCACAACATCCAGTCCCCCGCAGTTAATTCATCATTGTTCAAAGAGTAAACCCACATTTCCAAAAATAACAAATTTTTCGGCCATGCCGCGAATCGACCCCGGGGCCCTTAGTTTACTATACAGACACGCTAATGATAATATCCATCATAAGTGACAGCTGTAGATCATCTTACTTGACGTATGACTTCTCTAGCTGTCAGATAAAATTCTTCTTGTGGATATTGGACTGTATCTGCAGGCTTAATTTGCGGGCCTTTCTCGACCAGTTAATTGTGCTAAAAAAAACTCAAGAACGATCGAACGTAACGTAACGAACTTCCAGTTTATAAAAACCCGGTTAAGTATGATTCGTATTCAGGACAGACACAAAAATTAATTAGCATAAATTATCGAATATATTACTCTTTTACAACCTGATTACTTTAAAAATTAAAAAAAGACACTTATAGGACACTGTAGAAATGAACGACACTCGTAGGACACTGTAGAAATGAACGACACTCGTAGGACACTGTAGAAATGAACGACACTCGTAGGACACTGTAGAAATGAACGACACTCGTAGGACACTGTAGAAATGAACGACACTCATAGGATACTGTAGAAATGAATGACACACTGACAAAAGAAAATGGCTAACTTATAATCTCGTCTTGTCCATACAAACTATATTTTAAAATCCCCAGACTTTACCACGTTTTCTAGAGCCATTTACCAATTTTTCTGGCTACTATACAGGATGACCATAAAGTCAAATTCCATAAGGCTATCTTGTTAGTCTGTTATGGGCAGTACAAAGAGCACATATAGTTTAGTCCTGTGAAATGAGACACTATGATCATCCTGTAAGTGTATAACAAACATTTATTAAGATCGTAACTTAATACAATATATATTTTTAGACACATACACATCCTGAAATTATGTGATATGAAAGGGGTTAAAGGATTTCAACCTAAAAAAATGGGTTATTGGGTAGTTAGAGCTAAGTGAGATTTGTTTGAAATAATATTTGAGACGCTAACAGATATTCTTACACAAGGAGTTTTAAATTGTTGGTGTGAACTAGATTAATTTTTTCAGTTTATTCTTAATACTAGCTCCCTTCCCCGTAAAAAAATATTGTAAAGATTCCTGTAAAACAAAGCTTCAAATCATCCATCAAGTCAATATAAAAACAAAACTTTTTTTTAATACAGTCTTACCATCACTGTATAGCCCCCTCCCTCTTTTTATCCTCCCTCCTATTTTCATCTAATTCCTCTTTCCTCACCCCTACCATCCGACCCCTTCAACAACCCCACTTTCCCTTCAACAATTTTTTTTTCCAATTACTATATAATATAATATCGACATTTTTATGAGGAATAAATTAAATTTTCAAAATAAAATATAAACTATGTTACTCGCTGATAATGTAGCTTTATATTGGTGAAAGAATTTTTAAAATAGGTCCAGTAGTTTTTTGAGTTTATCCATTACAAACAAAAAAACAAATCTTTCCTCTTTATAATATTAAGTATAGATATAATTATGACGTGATTAAATTATAAAGCGTTCGCATAGCCATGACTAGACTTTGGTTAAAGACGAAGTTGGAGGGCCGTAAAGACTCCACTAGAATCAGGATCAGTTTCATGGTCAGACTTGGTACTCCTCAAGTGTGGTGCTATACTAAATACAAGAAGATAATTACCTAGACCAGAATATGATGGGACAATTTCATGCGAAACTGACCCATTTCATTCTGGTCTGGTCTAGGTAGTTGTCTTGTATTTAGTATAGCACCACACTCGAGATGTACTAAGTCTGACCATGAAACTGGCCCATTCCATTCTGGTTTAGGATGGGTGTGACTATTCAATTGGCCCTAAGAACGTGAAAATGTGAGATTAGTACGCTCAACAGGGACAAGAGTGGTAAAATAGTGAGTACTGACTGAAAAAAAAAAAATCAGTTTTGATTATTGTAAATAAAAGTCACATGTTTTAGTGAATATATAAAAATACCAGAAAAATTGATCAAATTCCCTGACATATTCCTGATCAAGTAAATTCCCTTACTTTTCCAGGTCGATGGACACATGTGTTATTCGATCTAACGGTCAGCACGTTCAGCCGTAAGACCAAGGTTCACATCCCTGTCAGGGTTTAATTTTACAGCATTTACACTATAGCTACATCAGAATGTAACCTTAAAATTTGTTTAGTATCGAGTTGTAAGCCAGGCTTTAAGGCACTAAATGGTATATCTGAAAATTCCTAAAGGCACAGCGGGTTCATAACGTTCCTGGATGAAGATGTCTGGCAGTAGGAGAGCAAAGAGGGGAGGAGGAAAATACAAATGACAATAAAACGATCCATTCCACGCTCCTATAACAGTTATCTTTCGTTTCCAGGACATTTAGCTCTTAATGATCAACAGAAATATGTGGTCTTTACAGAGATGTCAACTTTTAAACTATGTTTACAAGTATATAGATGTATAGGGTTATAGAACATAGTTTTATGTTCATTACAGTAAACAACAAACTAGTGTACTGTTGAAGGTTCTGTCGATATTTAACCTAAACGCAACATCTGATTAGAAATATCTAGAGTTCCCTCCCATATCTTATGAGATCAATATTTTATAGTTCTAACTCAAATTTTTGTTTATTATTTTAGGAATTGGATGGGAGGGATGTGGAGGGGGAGGGCCTATCCCCCCTACCCCAGTCACGACACAGCTATTAGTGATGCGCCCAGTGGGTGGGTCGTGTGAAGCTATTGCGCCTTGTCGAAAGAAGAAAGGTCAAAAAAGTAAAGGCGACACCCGACAAATGGTGGGCGCAATAGTTAAGTATGCGATATGTCGAGTGTACACCCCCCTCCCCCTCCATCACCCCAAATACCAAGTGACATCTTAAAGAGCGCGTCATTTCGACACGATAGTGATGTCATCACCCAACGTGTGCTCCGATAGTAAGAAGGCGTAACACTCACTGGACCGCCGATATCGGCGAGACAGGGGTTCAATTCCGGTCGGGCGTACACAGATGATTTTCCACGCAAATTCGGACACACTTCCTCTAAATTCAACCGTACTAATACCACACACATTAGTGTTTTTTTTGTTTGTTTTTTTAGTGATTTAAGCGTATAACCCGAACGGATAGTAAAACCGAGTTGCTAAATTTATTATTTTTATATTCTGAAAATTGGAAAAATGACATGTGGACAAAGGAATCGAACCCGGGAACTTTGGCTATTAGTACGCCCAATGTTTTGACCACCTGAACTATCCTGAAATCGCCCGTGCCCAAGGTCATTCTTCACTCATATTTTAAGGCAGAGTATATGATGGAATGATATCTTGATGGTGAATTCCTCACTAAAAAGCATAAAATAATAGCTTCGTTATTTATTTATTTATTTTATAATTGACAAGGTGACCTGGTGGTCTAGGGTAAGGTGTCAGACTCTGATGCTGGGGTCCGGGCTTCAATCCTCGGTCCCGGCACAGATTTATCTGATTGCCAAACCCTTCCTTCACCTCTGACAAGACTGTATTAATCACAACTTGTGAATGTGGGGAATACCAGGCCTCCACGTGGTTCGGATTCCACGTTAAACTGTAGGTCCTTCATTTCATCTCCTATCACCCTACCATTACACATTAGCGTAAGTGCGTATAACCCGAACGGGTAGTAAGACACGGTGCTAATAATAATAATTTAATAATAATAATATTTAGCACCGACGTCTTACTACCCGTTCGGTTATACGCTTTAAGTACTAATTACGCTAATGGATTAGGAATTGGGAGGGTTGAATTAGAGGAAGTGAACCCGCATTTGCGTGGAGGGAGAGTAGAAAACAATTTAGGAACACCTCCCCCCCCCCCCCCAATTCACCCGACCGAGATTCGAACCTCGATCTCCCCGTCCTCAGCAGTCGAGCTTAACACGACTAGCGCGTTAGCCAACTACGCCACCGAGGCGGGAAATAATAATTTAATTAGCAGTTTATTGTTAAAGAAACAAAGGAATACCCCCCCCCCCTACCGAAGTGATGGGATGCAAGTGTTGGCGAGGAAGGTCAAATTGGGTAACGTTTGGTAAACCGCCACGACAAGTCTTACAGTCCGAGCGGTGATGAACGAAACAAGTTTAGGACCGAGGTGCATCCTGGGAGAGAAGAGAGAAACATTCCTACCAACGATTGGCACCTATGAGTGATAAAACTATTGAACGGTCATTCGCTAAATCATGGAGAGCAGTTCGTTATTTTGTATCAGTAGTTCCCGACTGATGATTACCTGCTTCGGTGGCCGCATCGTCTAATGCGCTGCTACTGAATCAATTTAATGTTACATTTACTAATATATAAAGTGAAATTAGTTGAATAAATCGCGTATAGACATGTGGATTTTACTAATTTCACTATAAATAACTAATAAGTAATCCACTGTGGGCTAAGCAAATAATCGGATCATTACCGAGCCGTGTTATACAAGTGCGCAAGTAAGACAAGTGTTCAAACCCTGGGAAGAATTAACGTAAAAAAAAACTGTATCAACATAGTTGGTGCCCAACCGTGTGGCGTGCACGGGTCATCATCATAATAGGTCGATAGTCTAATATCATAGAATTATTCGATAGTGTCCATCATTGGTTCTTGCGCTTCCTTTCTACTCTCATATTCAATAACTCGTAAGATATGTAAACAAAATAATAATACATTGTTGCAGGAACTTTATGGGAAAGAGGGAATAACATTCCAACAAAAAGCATAAACGAAATAATATACGATATCACAGAAACATATTGAGGTTCTTCCTATGAACGTTGACTGTGTAACTTTATGCTGTCAGTAAGTTACTATGAATTGACTGTAGTACTTCTAGCTCTCATAAGTTCTTCTATGAAATTGACGTATAACTGTTCTAGCTCATAAGGTTCTTCCTATGAACATTGGACTGTAGTATTTTTACTGCAGATAAGTTTTACTATGACATTGACTGTAGACTGTTCTAGCTGTCAATAAGGTTCTCCTTGAACAATGGACCATACTGTCAGCTGTCAATAGTTCTTCCCACAACATGACTGTAGTATCCAGATCATACATTTGGCAACGCCACAGGCTACTTACGATGCGGTGATGAATGACTTTCTTAATAGGCCCTTTTCTCCTAAGGAAAAACCTACTATATAGTAGGACTCTGGTAGTAAAAAAAGGCCTTTCAGCTGTATCTTCCTCCCAGAACCATTGTCTCGTTATAGGACGCGCGTCATCTGTAATCACGAGGATAGACCAAGCGTCACACTTAACCTAGTGGGAGGTGATTAGTCCCGGGTGGACGAATGGAGTCCTTCAGTCCACCGGAAACCATTCCCCACCAGTCGCGGCCACACAGGAAGTATTTAACATAAAAAAAAGACACATCGTTAAAAAAAAGGGGGGGGGGGCAGGTATTGTCCGACTTTGATTACCTGGCTACAGATCCAGAGGTCCCGGTTTCGACACCAGGCACTTCCAGATTTTTTTAGGGGGGAACTATTTAAAACTCAGCCTCTTGAGGGGAAAATGGGGTGATACATGAATAAAGAGGTAGCGGGATAGCTCTAGAAAACTGAGACTAGCCACACGACATCCTTGATCACGGATTCAAACCATTGAGTTAGGTTTTTTTTTGTCTGACTTAAATCAAGATGGGTCCACATCAGTGGATTTGAGGGCTATGTCGTCAGTATCGTAGGGTCAAGGCGTCACCAGTGGACGAACCCCAACCAAACATACTAATATTTTAACGACAAATTATTTCGACATTTGTCGAATAATATTGAAGCAAACCATCTATTATTTTCTAAATTTCAAAAAAAAAAAACAATCTAAGGATTATCATAAACTAATTTCCAATATCGAAACTATTTTCTCCATTTTACGTTGGTTTTTTTTTTGTGAACTTATGAACTTTTAGTTTTTTTTATCACCTCGTCTTACTACCTGTTCATGTTGTATGCGTAAATAATAATTAGTCAAATAGGAGTAGGGATGAGGAAGGAAGCGTTTTAAAGATAATATACCCACATTTTCGTGGAAGTAGAGTGGGAAACCATCTAGGAAAAATAACCCTAAGTAGACCCCAACCGGTATTCGAACCCCGATCTACCCATCATCACCAGACCAGTCTAACACACGAGTGACACCTTAGACCAGTAATTACTACAACTGTCCGATAAGGTTATTTCTATGAAAATTGGTCTGTATGCTCTTATTTTGGTAGATAGACGTTTATGAATGGCCTTTTATCCTAAGCGAAACAATACTATACGGTAGGATTCTGGTACGAAATAAGGCCTTGGAGAACGGGCTTCTTACCAACATCACTGTGGCGCAATGTGATACAGTGTGAACGCGCATGCGCGAGTAGTGAGGCCCACCCTGGGTGGTCCAACAGGTGATAGAGAGGTGGGATCGCCGCCCAAAGATTACCAGAAAAGAACACATTAGAGGCCCTAGAATAGTCGAGCAGAAGTTCCTAAACGGCAGGAAACAGGTGGATTTATGACGGCAGTAGGAGAACAAACAGGAGAGGAGGAAACCACAAATGAAAGTTCGATTTGTTGTGACCCCCCTATTAAATGACGTCATTCTATCCACAAAGATCCATTCCACGCTCCTATAACAGTTACCTTTCGTTTCCCGGACATTTATATCTTAATGATCAACAGAAATATTGGTCTTTTCAAAGATATCAACTCAAACTAGGTTTCAAGTGTCTCTCTCTTTTATATATATATATATATATATATATATATATATATATATAATAATTTAGATATGTGTTCATTCCAGTAAACAACAAACTCGTGTGCTGTTAGAAGTTTTGTCAATATTTAACCTAAACGCAACATTTGATTGGCGATATCTCAGCTAATGTCAGAGTGTAGGGCACGCGAGTTAAGGGCAGTAGTTTTGGAATTTTTTATCTCAAAATAATTTGTTGGTTAAAATAAATCGAATATATTTCTCCAGTAGAAACATTAGAGTTTAATTTTCTTCACGTAATGATATCAACAGTTGTTGAGTATCTGTCAAGAGTGTCCTGAAATTTAATGGCAACTTTTTTCTTCATTTAAAAAGTTTGTCATCTAATGACTCTATGCTCTTGACAGATATTCAACAAATGTTTATATCATCATGTGATGAAAATTAAACCAAATTTCTTCAAGAGAAATATTTGATTTTGGCCCCCCAAAAAATGTGCTAGGAAAAGTTTAAAAAAAACACACTTACCTTAACCCACGTCCCCTTCCCCTACATCAGTGATTACGCGGAATATGACGTCGACGCTTATCTGATCCCGTTTGCCTGTGAATGGGGAGTTTGGGTTTCTAAGCCCGGGTGCCTGTGGATGGCTTTTCCACGATTGGCTTCCTCCTCTTTAATCCGCCACGCTAATGCAGATACATTTCTTATAGATTATAGCATCCTTGATTCTAACACATTAGTAAAAAAAAGATTCTGGCTATCTCGGACGGATAGTAAGACAGATAATTGTTCGGGGGCGAGAGGGATAGACCAATGACACATTAGAAAGTTGTTTTAGCTCCATATTGATTTTATCGAAACATCAGTTAATGATATGGTCCACGAAACTTATGTATCCATTAAAATTCAACGACACAGTATTTTTTTATCTCGTTTCTACATGTGCTATTGTTCCGTCGTCATAGAAAGATACGAGAGTGTGACAGATTAACTAAAGGTAGGGGCACAATTCGACGTATGACACTGGAATGGAAAATATATTTATCTTATATCATCTTTATAAAATATAGAAATATGCAAATACGATGTTACAAGGACAGATGTAGGCCGATATCAAAAATACTACGTACCAAGTCGACACGATGTTACAAGGACAGATGTAGGCCGATATCAAAAATACTACGTACCAAGTCGACACGATGTTACAAGGACAGGTGTAGGCCGATATCAAAATACTACCAAGCCGGCACGATGTTACAAGGACAGATGTAGGCCGATATCAAAATACTACCAAGCCGGCACGATGTTACAAGGACAGATGTAGGCCGATATCAAAATACTACCAAGCCGGCACGATGTTACAAGGACAGGTGTAGGCCGATATCAAAATACTACCAAGTCGACACGATGTTACAAGGACAGGTGTAGGCCGATATCAAAATACTACCAAGCCGGCACGATGTGACATTGACAGGTGTGCGCCTACCTTGATTGAACTAAATAAACGCTGTCACTTTTGACGTATCGTGTTGCTTTTGGCGGCTACAAGGTCAGACACACTACATTTATTTCGTGATACCACCAAAGCACCCACCCAGACACACACAAACGGGCGATGTTTTTGTACATAATTCAGAAAAGAAACTTTTACAAAAACCATGTTGAGAGGTGGCCACAAAATCTCAAAGAATTTTCCTCGAATCTCCCTTCCATTAAACTCTATCAAGATGTAAAAAACAAAACAAAAATCTCCCTGAGATACATTTATTTATATTAGATTACTTTTGTTTTTATGTTATATTATTATTTACTACCCGTTCGGGTTATACGCTTAAGTACAACTACGCTAATGGATTAGGGATTTAGAAGGTTGAATATTAGAAGAAATGAACCCACATTTGCGTGGAGAAAGAGTGGAAAGCCATTTAGAAAAATTCCTTTTGTTAAGAGTTAAATCTCAAGGTTGGATATGTATTTCAAACATTCTTAATAGCCCTCCTACAAATTTGCCAAAAAATACATTTAAGGTAATTTGGCATCAAGTATTTAATCCCACAATTTTAACAAGTGTAAAATTATAAGTTACTAGATAGCTGTTGCCCGCGGCTTTGCTCGCGTGGAAGTTGATTATATACAAATACGAAAATATACATATGTATTTACAGATTAATTTAAAATATTACGTTACGTTGATGACCATAACTTGACCCCAGATCAAAAATAATGCAAGTCCGATACAAACTTTCACCCCCTTTTTCATCCCTTATTAAATAAAATTTCCAAAATTCCTGAAACACGTATTTATTTATTTTACGTCAATAACCGAAATACAAAATTTTGTTTATGTAACTTTCAAAATGACGGACTTTCATACATATTATCATCCCCTATTTTGACACCTTTGGGGTGGAATTTTCTAAAACCCCTTCTTAGTGGGTGCCTACATAACAAAATGAATATACAGTCCGAATTTCATGCTTGTAGCCTTGATAGTTTGCGCTCGGCGATGATGAATCAGTCAGTCAGGACATGTTATTTTATAAGTATAGATTAAAATGATTCAATATTTTTAGATAATTCCAGTTCTCGAGTTCAACCATGCCGGGAATCGAACCCGGGACCCGGGCTCAGTGGATGATACTATATAATACTGTGCCATATTAATTGTTACCATGATAGTTGGCTTGTGGACGGGACCATTATGCGCGATAAAAAAAAAGGCTCTTCCTTTGGCGATACTAGTATAGTTACCTAAAAAAAGAACAGTTAATTTACATTTTCACGTCAAAATAATTGCCACTCGTTCGCATATGTAAATTTGTAAGGTGATATGTATATTGGAAAAAACCACGGTAATTATGTACCGGAGGAGTCTTATCCTAAATTACCTAAGGGCTGTGGAGAGAGAGAGAGAGAGAGAGAGAGAGAAAGAAAGAGTGAGTCAAGATCAGGATTTTTGACAATTTTTAAAACAAACCTTTATTTTCTGGGCAAAATAAATAAAACATTTTCATCAGTAAGTTAGATACGTTTAGTTCAAGAAGGCTGCCGAGAAATTTACCGGGATTAGCAAAATACTATTTTATATGGCCCAATACATATATAGACCTGTAAACATAGTTTAAAAGTCGACTTCTTCCACTCTGAAAAGACCACATCTTTCTTTCTAGCTAGACCCTCTCCAGTCTATATTCTCCTGGTCTTGCTATTTTCCTCTCCGGTCTATATTCTCCTGGTCTTGCTATTTACTCACCAGCCTATATTCTCCTGGTCTTGCTATTTACTCTCCAGCCTATATTCTCTTGGTCTTGCTATTTCCCTCTCCAGTCTATATTCTCCTGGTCTTGCTATTTTCCTCTCCGGTCTATATTCTCCTGGTCTTGCTATTTACTCACCAGCCTATATTCTCCTGGTCTTGCTATTTACTCTCCAGCCTATATTCTCTTGGTCTTGCTATTTCCCTCTCCAGTCTATATTCTCCTGGTCTTGCTATTTCCCCTCCCATATAAATCATCCTAGACGACACCCACATCCTAAACACGCCCTCCACACATGACCACCTGTTTTCTACCCCCTCTAGAAACAAACACGCACACACCAACGTCCCAAGGACCCGCCAGGGAGGGCCCACGTAGAACCAGTACCTTTCATCTCCTATGCAAATTGCCGACCGCTCATTACAGCCACCAGCACTCGCTACCTTCTTAGTTTCATGTGCTCCGCATCTCATTACAGCCACCAGCACTAGTTACCTTCTTAGTTTCATGTGCTCCGCGTCTCATTATAACTACTAGCATTTAGCTACCTTCTTAGTTGCATGTGCTCCGCGTCTCATTACAGCCACCAGCATTAGCTACCTTCTTAGTTTCATGTGCTCCGCGTCTCATTACAGCCACCAGCACTAGTTACCTTCTTAGTTTCATGTGCTCCGCGTCTCTTTACAGCGGGATCCTGGTACAATGAACTTTTTTTTATAAATACAAACTTTTTGAAGAACTCTAAATAATATTTTGAAAAATTAATCATTCAACTGTGTAAGTTAATTTTAATTTTATCTTTGTGAATTAAAAAATATGTTGATAACAGTGGTCAAAAAATCATTAATAATATACAGAAACATAACGTGAAGGTAAAAAATAAACGTAATAAAATTTACGATTAAAAACTTAAAAAGTTTAAAAAAATAATTAATAAATAAAATCTTGATAAGTACCGCGGTCTAAAAACCGTTCGGGTTTATGTAATAATTACACCAATGTGTTAAGGTGAGAGTGAAGAGAACGCGAAAAAAAATTAGTGTTTTCGCAGTTTTTATAGCATTACATTTTTTGCCCAATAAATAAATAAATATATAATATATATTAGGTTCAGTCCAAATTTAGAACATAATTTTCTTCCCATGATGACCACAAAATTTATCTAATATCTGTCAAGGTTGTTCTGGAATTTAATTACAGCTTTTTCCTCTTCATTTAAAAAGTTTGTTAGATAATGCCGCTATGTTCACGACGGATATTTAACAACGGTTTATTTCAACTTGTGAAGAAAAATTAAACTTAGTTTTTATTGGAGCAATATTTGATTAATTTTTGTACAAAAAAAAAGTTTTGGCATAAAAACTGCAAAACACAGGTCCTTTTTTCGCGTCCCTTTCCATCCCAACTTAATGATTAGGAAAGTTTCATTTAATTGAATGTAACACTCTCAAGAGCGTGAAGAGAGAGTGGAACAAGCCTCAGTGCATCCGACCGGGATCGAACCACGATCTTACCATCTTCGAAAGTTTAGTCAAACATGAGGGTAGCGCGTTAGCTCACGCAGTCTCCGAAACGATTTTTTTTTAAATATTCAACCCTCAAATTGATCAACAGATTTAGGCCTATAACATATCAATTAACTGTTACTAAATGAATGAAGATATGAAACCCACTTCGGTGGCCCCATGGTCCAAGGCGCTAGTCTCACAATAGACTAAAAAACTGTCGATAACGGGGAGATCGAGTTTCGAATCTGTGTAGTGAGGGTGGTTTTTCCAAAAATGGTTTTCCACTCTCCCTACACGTAAATGCGGGTGAACTACGGTTTGTAAGACACGGTACTAGAAATTAAAAAAATTAAGAGGAAGATTATGTGATTTATTATAATTGTAGGAATTAATCAAAACGGAAGATACCGGAAGATATCTGATCGTAAATAATTGAATGTTTAATGTATCGGTATGGTTGATAAACTAACGAGTTGAATGATACGGATCGATTCATTCCTTAACTTTAATCCATTTCCACTTTGATTTGATCGCTGCGTTGGCTGTTGTTGTTGTCACCAGTGCCCGGATTTTGAATACACGTCATATATACATACTCATAAATAAATATACACATAAATTATGTTCATGATCTCCTGATTAAGGAACTTTTTATAGGTAAAGCTTTGGACGTGATTCTTTTTTGTTTGGGTGTTTGGTTTTTTTTTATGTTTAGTTTATATTTTCTTTGTTTGCATCCTTTTTACAGGCCCTGTTGACATTAAAATAACATTAATAATATTGTACAAAGGTATTTATGATATCTACATATAATAATAAAATGAAGTGTGTGTTTGTTTGTGATGCCCCGACAAATCTACGACACACAGAGATGTGAAATTTTTAACATAGGGGGACGGAAGGGGGTCCGAATGCACCTTAAAGCAGGATTTTTAAATTTTTAATTAGCTTTATGATTAGGCTATTTTTAATAAATTTTTGAAGAAAATATTTTAAATCTGGTTTAGAATCAAGTTTCAAAATGAAATCGAGCAACATGGGGGGAAGGGGGTTATATAATTCTTGTACCACAGTGGGTCACAGACAGCGCCGTGCGGGATTGCTAGTTTGAGATTATATATATATATATTATATTTATATGACGTAAAAGTGGATTTAGTAACTTTTCTAGACGTCAGTTAGGTCCCTTTGCATCTAAATCTGATTAAATGTCAGGGTTCTCCTCTAAATTACACGGTATCGATGGGCGATGGTAGAAAACCACCGACCAACAAACATCGAACCTTCACCGTCGATGGGCGATGGTTGAAAATCCTAAATCGACTTACGTCAAACCTTCACCGTCATCGAAAATCATAGGCCAACAAACACCGATGGAGAAAACATCAAATTGTGACCATGACCGCTCTACCCAAGCCAAAGCGTAGCGCGCGCTCTACCCAATCCAAAGCGTAGCGCACACACTACCCAATCCAAAGCGTAGCGCGCTCTCTACCCAATCCAAAGCGTAGCGCGCTCTCTACCCAATCCAAAGCGTAGCGCGCTCTCTACCCAATCCAAAGCGTAGCGCGCTCTCTACCCAATCCAAAGCGTAGCGCGCTCTCTACCCAATCCAAAGCGTAGCGCGCTCTCTACCCAATCCAAAGCGTAGCGCGCTCTCTACCCAATCCAAAGCGTAGCGCGCTCTCTACCCAATCCAAAGCGTAGCGCGCTCTCTACCCAATCCAAAGCGTAGCGCACACTCTACCCAATCCAAAGCGTAGCGCACACTCTACCCAATCCAAAGCGTAGCGCACACTCTACCCAAGCCAAAGCCTAGCGCGCTCTCTACCCAAGCCAAAGCGTAGCGCGCTCTCTACCCAATCCAAAGCGTAGCGCACACTCTACCCAATCCAAAGCGTAGCGCGCTCTCTACCCAATCCAAAGCGTAGCGCGCTCTCTACCCAATCCAAAGCGTAGCGCGCTCTCTACCCAATCCAAAGCGTAGCGCACACTCTACCCAATCCAAAGCGTAGCGCTCTCTCTACCCAATCCAAAGCGTAGCGCGCTCTCTACCCAATCCAAAGCGTAGCGCACACTCTACCCAATCCAAAGCGTAGCGCGCTCTCTACCCAATCCAAAGCGTAGCGCGCTCTCTACCCAATCCAAAGCGTAGCGCGCTCTCTACCCAATCCAAAGCGTAGCGCGCTCTCTACCCAATCCAAAGCGTAGCGCACACTCTACCCAATCTAAAGCTTAGCGCACACTCTACCCAATCTAAAGCTTAGCGCACACTCTACCCAATCTAAAGCTTAGCGCACACTCTACCCAATCTAAAGCTTAGCGCACACTCTACCCAATCTAAAGCTTAGCGCACACTCTACCCAATCTAAAGCTTAGCGCACACTCTACCCAATCTAAAGCGTAGCGCGCTCTACCCAATCTAAAGCGTAGCGCGCTCTACCCAATCCAAAGCGTGGCGCATTCTACCCAATCTAAAGCTTAGCGCGCTCTACCCAATCTAAAGCGTAGCGCACTCTACCCAATCTAAAGCGTAGCGCACTCTACCCAATCTAAAGCATAGCGTACTCTACCAGACAGGCACTTGTGAGCAGGCGGTCATTGTCCTGGTTTTCTGGTAAAGAGGTATATACGGGAAACAAATCCCAGCCAAGTGTGTACTCAAGTACTTTCCTTTTACTTTAAAAAAAAAACTACCTTCATCCTACTTATCCAATTAGTATAAAAATGTGAGTATCCCCGAATGAAGGGGAAGAGGGTAAGGCGGGAATGCTTGACCAGCCGCATACCTAAAAGGTTGTCTAATCTAGTTCTAGAAACTATCAATCGCTACCAGATTTCGTTAAAGATAGCAGCAGACTATGAGGAATGTTGATTATCTGTTAAGAGGACATTTTATTTATCCTTTCAAATATTTTCTGCTGTGATATTCTGCAAAACCTTGCTTTATTTAAAAAATAAAAGTTTAAAGGTGATTAAATATACTGACCTCTTGAATATCTCGGGTAGTCCCGAAATGTCTCATTCATCAAACTGCGCTTTGTTCCTGCTAGAGCTTTCAAGCATAGCTCAGAGTTTTGTCCAATAGCGAAAGTTATCCCTCACTAATAACTCCGGTCTCTGGCGAGTTGACGAGACACCCCTCGCTAATAACTCCGGTCTCGGGCGAGTTGACGAGACACCCCTCGCTAATAACTCCGGTCTCGGGCGAGTTGACGAGACACCCCTCGCTAATAACTCCGGTCTCGGGCGAGTTGACGAGACACCCCTCGCTAATAACTCCGGTCTCTGGCGAGTTGACGAGACACCCCTCACTAATAACTCCGGTCTCTGGCGAGAGTATGAGACACCCCTCGCTAATAGTTCCGGTCTCTGGCGAGTTGACGAGACACCCCTCGCTAATAGTTCCGGTCTCTGGCGAGTTTATGAGACACCCCTCGCTAATAACTCCGGTCTCTGGCGAGAGTATGAGACAGCCTTCGCTAATAACCCGGTCTCACCCCTCGCTAATAACTCCAGTCTGTCGAGTTTATGAGACACCCCTCGCTAATAACTCCGGTCTCGGGCGAGTTGACGAGACACCCCTCGCTAATAACTCCGGTCTCTGGCGAGTTAACGAGACACCCCCCGCTAATAACTACGGTCTCTGGCGAGTTGACGAGACACCCCTCGCTAATAACTCCGGTCTCTAGCGAGTTAACGAGACACCCCTCGCTAATAACTCCGGTCTCTGGCGAGTTAACGAGACACCCCCCGCTAATAACTACGGTCTCTGGCGAGTTAACGAGACACCCCTCGCTAATAACTCCGGTCTCTGGCGAGTTAACGAGACACCCCTTGCTAATAACTCCGGTCTCTGGCGAGTTAACGATACATCCCTCGCTAATAACTCCGGTCTCGAGAGCAGTAATGACACTCCTTGTTATTAGCTACGGTCTCTAGCGCAGTAATGACACTCCTTGTTATTAGCTACGGTCTCTAGCGCAGTAATGACACTCCTTGTTATTAGCTACGGTCTCTAGCGTAGTAATGACTCTCCTTGTTATTAGCTAAGGTCTCAAGCACAGTAGAGACCGCCCGAAGTAACCGGCCGCCGGTGGGAGAGTACGACGGGCCGAGGTCGCCGACAGCTCCAGGTGACGGAGTGCAACAACCCGCGGACAGCACCAGGGTTCGATGCTTGAGTGAGCCCGGAGAAAAGATCGGTCGTAAGAGAGAGAGAGAGAGGTATGTGTTCGATTCATGTTTTACTGCAGCAAGGTCTAGGATTTTTATCACCACCTTTTTCTCATCGGCAGCCGAGTTAAGGTGGGATGGAAGGAAGGCTCTACTAGCGCGAGGACCCTGCGTTGTCCAGGGGTAACCGCGCAATGCACTGCGCAATTACCTCTTACTACCCGTTAGAGTTATACATGTACTAATTAAAAAGATAGTTATAGGAATTAGGAAAATTATGTTTAAAGGAAGTGTGTATTATTATTAGCACCGCGTCTTACTACCCGTTCAGGTTATACGCACATACGCTAATGTGTAATGGTAGGTTGAGTGTTAGGTAAGAAGTTTCCTCTGTAGGTTGAGGGTGAAAGGGAGTATAAGTAGTTCCAGAAAACTAAACGGACCATTGTATTTCAAGCCGTGTGGCCTGACAGCGATTGATGCTGTCTCTTTGATCGAGGCAGCCGCCTTAATCAGCCGTTAGATGGCCTCCTTAAGACATATTTTATATTTTTTATAATCCATACAACGCGGAATTTCTGAACGTCTGCGACGCGCCTCAGCGTTCCGGTAGACGGGCACCTTAACTTTGGCGGTCGCGGGATCAGTCTCATTTACAAGTGATTGTCGGTACGTCTCATTTCACGTCGATGTTTTGGTGAAACGCAGTAAAAACTATTTGAAGAAATCAGAACGTTTTATTTGGTTATTTTTATTGCAAGGATATAACTGTAAACAACATATTATAGTGGGATCGCCATAGGAACAATAAATATAGTCTGATCGCCATAGGAACAACATTAAGATAGGCACAGGAACTTAAGTCGGATCGGCATATAAATAACAAATTATAGTCGAATCACCATAGGAACAACAACTATAGTCTGATCACCATAGGAACAACAAAATATAGTTGGATCGCTATAAGAACAAATATATTCGGATCGCAACAGAAACTTATATAGTCAAATCGCAATAGGAATAAAACTTCCGACCCACATGATTTGATGCGTGACATTTGTGACTGGATTGCCGGTGGCGAGGAGGTCGGTGGTTCGATTTTCGGTCAGGTGTACTGAGGAAGGCTTGAGGTAGATATGAGGAAGGAAGAATAATGGGGGGATACCAATTAGGAAGACCACCCCCCTCTCTGTACATCCAGACGAGGATTCGAACACCAATATCCCCCGGTCATCGGCATCAATCCAGTCCGTGGCAAAAAGTGCGACGCTTTAGACCGCGCGACCACCGAAGCGGATTTCTCACTTGTCCTATCTAGTGTAACCGCCAATCGAGAGCATATGTGAACGTTCGGTTCACTCGTGTCATCTCCGGCGTATCTCTGGAAACAAGTCTAGAGACCGCGCCTGTAATAGAGCGTACAGATAATAATAGAACAAACAACGGTCGCCAAGCGGTCACGGCGCGTCGAAAAATCACAATCAACGTTCACGGCTCTTTATCGGCGCATTTCAAGCGGGCCCACATGTGTGGACATATGTGGAATGTCACACGTAGCCCTTAAACTATAGCAATGATAGATTATGTGCTCAAGATATCGTCCTCATACACAAAAGTTATTGTATTTGTAAGAAGGCGGTATTGCGCATGCGCGTGAAGGAGCGCAAGTATGAAACGCCGACAAGTATTTAAAAACGGATGTTTTACTCACAACCTGTGGGGCAGGATTTTTTATTTAACTAATAGTTTCCTCCTCACTTCCTCCACACAAATGAGAATACATTTCGTTTAAAATGATACCTTCCTCATCCTAACACCCCCCCCCCCCCTCCATTAGTGTGGCCGGACGGATATAAAGGTGTAATGTCTCCCCCCCTCCCCCAACCCAACAAAAATTAGGTAGTAGTAATCTCTTACACAGTGGACCCTAGTATAAAGTATCACTACCATACAATGCACCTAGTATAAGATTTGAAGGACATGCAGACCCACGTCTGAGGGGTTCGCCGCCACGCCCGGAGGGGCACCGCGCCCTAAAGAGCACTCGCCCACGTGAGAGTCGGATGTCCTCGCCCAGTGTCGGCAACCTATAGTAGGATCGTCATTAGAAGAGCCATAACGAGCCGGTTCAAAACGTTACGAAACTTTATTAATGTACTTTAATTCCTTCCATCGCATATCGATACTCACTTGGGACTTGTTTGTTTGTTGTTGGTTGGTTGGTTGTTGTGGTTGGTTGTTGTTAGGTTGTTGTGACCTGGCGGTCTAGGGGTAAGGTGTCAGACTTCTGTGCTGGGGTCCGGGGTTCAATCCTTGGTACCGGCACAGATTTATCTGATTACCAAACCCTTCCTTTACCTCTGACAAGACATCTTGTGAATGTGGGGAATGCCAGGCCTCCACCGTGGTTCGGATTCCACGTTAAACTGTAGGTCCTCCATTTCATCTCACAATCACCCTACAGTTACACATTAGCGTAAGTGCGTATAACCCGAACGGGTAGTAAGACGCGGTGCTAGTAATAATAACAATAATGATTTTTGTTTATTTATATAAAAATTATATAAACTGTAAATATAAGAATCCTAGCTGACCTAAGAATTCACCGGTAAATCCCAACATCACCAATATGAATGAGGTGGTAAAAGTCCTAAATATCTTATCAAAATTATTATAATTTGAACTTTTAGCGAGTTTTATCGGTAAATCCTATCATTTACCGACATGTATTGGTAAAAGTAATCATAAATATTATTTAATTAATTAAATGTATTATTTTGGTTAGAATTTTTTGTTTTGTTTTTGCCGGCAAGCATTTTAATTCCAATAAGTTAGTTTAGGTCAGGTTAGGTTAGGTTACGTTATTAAATTAGTTTTGAGTGTTGATCGAAGCTATAACTGGGGGATCCTTTCCCCCACCTCACTCTAGAGATGGTTCAAACTCAAAATGTAAAACATATTTCAGACATTCACCAAGAGATATTGTAAATGTCAAGATTTACCGGTAAATTATATATAATATATACACACACACACACCACATCCACCGTGAGCCCAAGATTGAGCTATAGCAGTACCAACATTTGCGGATAGAGGGTGTCATATGATCAGCACAACATATCCTCCGTAAGTTGATCTCAGTTTTCTAGACCATAACCACCACTTTTCCATTCAAGTATCTCCTCGTGAGGCCGAGTTAGACCCTGCTCCGGATCAAATGCTTCACAGAAACATTCTAGAAGCGCCGGGGAAACGAACCCGGGATCTTGAATCTGGAGCCAGGAGATCGGACCACTAAACTAGAGAGGCGGTTATAAAAATATATTTTTTTAGCACCACGTTTAACTACCCGTTCGGGTTATACGCCTAATGTACCAATTACACTAATGTGTCAGGGAATTAGGCAGATTTAATTTAGAGGAAGTGCACCCGCATTTGCGTGGAAGGAAGAGTGGGTTGAAATCACCCTCTGTGCACCCAACCACGATCGAACCCCTGCGTGATATTTGGTAGTCTAGTCCTAAAAAGGAGTAGCGCGTTAACAACGCGGCCACCTAAAAAAAAATGTTAAAATATTGTTAGCTATTAGTTATGTATGAATAAAATAAAGCCGGCGTTAGCTCGTAATGTCGTTATAGCTCACTCAGAAGAGACAGGATGTGGCATAACCCTCCAAGAACTAGGTCTCCCCCCCCCCCTTTCCGAGAAATGAGCACGCCAGGAGCGAGTGACTGCGGATAGCATAGCCTACTTCAAAAGACCGAGTCCGACAAGGAGAAACAAAAAAAAAACAGTGTCACACAGCTGTAATATGCAAATAATCGTCGATGCAATAGTTTTGGACCTTTAGCCGGAGGGCGAGAATCAGCCTACATGGAGGATATATTCGGGTCGCGTAAGATAAACCTTTTTGCAAGTTTACCATCATGTTCTTAAGGTGGGGACAGCAAGGCACGAGAGAAAAGACCATTGTTTTTTGCAGTTTTCATAGAAAACATTTCTTTTTTTCTGGCCAAATAAATAAAATATTTCTCCAGTAGAAACATGGAGTTTAATTTTCTTCACACGGTGATATCAACAAACTTGTTGAATATTTGTCAAGGTTGTCTTGTAATTTAATGACAACTTTTTCTCTTCATTTAAAAAAGTTTCTCATCTAATGCCGCTATGTTCTTGACAGATATTCAACAACTGTTGATATCACCGTGTGGAGAAAATTAAACTATGTTTCTACTGGAACAATGTTTGATATAATTTTACCTACAACAAATGTAATCCTATAAAAAACGTAAAAACACTGGCCTAGCTCACAATACCTACTGTCCCATTTTAATATCAAATTCAGAGAGACACAAAATCTCTTTAATAAATTTCCTTGGCTTTTTTTTCCTTTTCCAAAAATACAAATTTCTCAAGAGAGAGATTTATGAAGTTTAAAAATAAATCAAAATATTCAATTTGTTCCCAATAATTATTTTTGAAAGTGATTTAAAAAATGTATAACCTAAATTAATGTAATATAATTAATACTTCGCTTTCTTAAGTAGTCAAATATACATTTTCCTTGATAAACTAAAAAAAACTCCCCGACATGTCCTTGATTTTTTTGGGGAAATCATAAATTCCCTGACTTTACCATGTTTTAGGGAGGAATTTTCAAGACACTTTAAAGATTATTATTATTATTATTTATTATATTAGCACCGCGTCTTACTACCCGTTCAGATTATACGCACTTACGCTAATGTGTAATGGTAGGGTGAATGCGAGATGAAATGGAGGACCTACAGTTTAACATGGGATCCGAACCACGGTGGAGATCTGACATTCCCACATTCACAATTGTGATTAATACACGTCTTGTCAAGGTGAAGGAAGGGTTTGGTAAACAGATAAATCTGTGCCGGGACCGAGGATTGAACCCGGACACCTTACCCCTAGACTGCCAGGTCACCAATTTTCAATTTAATAAAAATTGTGAATATGTAGATGTTATATGATGTAACCTCGAGGAAAAAAAAAATTATTTTAATTCTAGCTTTAAAATCAGTAAAAGTAGGTTTACTAAATACTTGTTTTAAGATTATTATTTTTCAATTGAGCTATTTAACATGCACTTTCTGAACCGACTAAATTATATCAGCACACGACTTACAAACAACTTAAATCTAAAAGAGACAACGCTCAGCAGCCCAACCGTTAAATCATCATTCATGTTACATTTTTCCGACCATTCCGGGAATCGAACCTGGGACCCTTTAGCTAATAGGCAGAAACGCTACCGACTGAGTTAAAATGTCAAACTTATAAAATTTGAAATGTATATGTGAGAAAATATGTATGACTTTGTCGTAACAATTATGTATGGTAAGCAATACAACACGCCATGTGTTCTGCAGCTGTCAATTTTTTTTTCATCTGACAGATGGTGTCGAGCCATGTAGGTCTAGATGTTGTAATTTTATTTTCATCGCATCTTGATACAGGGTGGCTACAAAACAGGTTTTTTTCAGCACCTGTTCAGGTTATAGGCACATGTACAAATTACGACCCGCTTCGGTGGCCGTCTAGTCTAACGCGCTACTTTCGTGGTAGACTAGACTGCCGAAGACGTGTAGATAGGGTTTCGAAACCAATCGGATGCACTGCGGTTTTTTTACTTAATGGTTTTCAACTCTTCTTCCACGCAAATGTGGGTGCACTTTATCTTAATAAAACATTCCTAATCCTTAAAACCATTATCGTAATTAGTACATAAGTGTGTAACCCGAACGGGTAGTAAGACGCGGTACTAATAATAATAATAACCAATTACGATAATAGTTTTAGGGATTAGGAAAGTTGTATTTTATAGGAAGTGCACGCATCTGCGTGGAGGAAGAGTGGAAAATCGCCTAGCAAAAATCTCAGTACACCCGACGGGTATTCGAACCCCGGTCTTTCTGTCACCGGCAGTCTAGTCCATTGAGAGAGTGACACCTTATATCATGCGACCACCAGTGTATATAAAAGTTTTAGTATAAAGTTCCAGAGCTTTCCCAGGTTTTCTTGACAGTATTTAAAAAAAATCCCTACTTACATCATTTTACAGTTTTCTTAACGAATAGCAATTTTTATTTCTATTACATTGATCACATATTTTCGAAAACAATCCTAAAGAATACTAAATAAGTAAAGATATCAACAATCTTATAAATCACTAGATAGCTGTTGCCCGCGGATTTTGCTCGCGTGGAAGTTGATTATATACAAATACGAAAATATACAATATGTATTTACAGATTAATTTAAAATATTACGTTACGTTGATGACCATAACTTGACCTCAGATCAAAAATAATGCAAGTCCGATACAAACTTTCACCCCCTTTTTCATCCCTTATTAAATAAAATTTCCAAAATTCCTGAAACACGTTTTATTTGTTTTACGTCAATAACCGAAATACAAAATTTTGTTTATGTAACTTTAGTGACTAGGCTTTAATATCAACATCCTTGCTGGGCGCCGGGTGATTTCTAATCCTTCTGGGTCCCAGCAAAGAATCATACCACCTTCCATTCACCTTGTAGCCAGAATCTTGGTGGATGATGGAATGCAGGCCGCACGTCGGATCGATTCACTTTTATAACTGTAGATGTTCTTATTTCATCTCACATCACCTACATTCACATTAGCGTAAGTGCGTACAACCAATGGTATAGACCGTGCTAATAATATGTTATGTAACTTCAAAAAGACGGACTTTCATACATATTATCATACATATTACATCCCTATTTGACCCTTTGGTGGAATTCTAAAAACCTTCTATGGTGTCTACATAACAAAAGAATTACAGTCCGATTCATGCTGTACCTTGATAGTTTCGCTCGCGAGATGAATCATCAGTCAGACATTTATTTTATAGTTAGATGTTCATTATTTTATTTTTAGTATTTTCAAAACCCTGTATCGATTGTTTTTAAAACACACAAAGATATTTCATGTTGGTGAACTGTATCTAGATCTCGACATGGTTCGTTACACCGAGAAATAAATTATATTTTTGTTAGAATTTTTATGTGCTTATATTAGTGAAATATTAAATCCTTACTTTTCCAGTTTTCCATTTTGTTGTTACCACATTTTATACCGTGACTAATTAATTTAAAGATTTTCTAGAAAATAAACTTTCACTATTTTTTTGAGTTATTTATACTATGATAAAATTATATAAACGGACTTATGCTTGACGTGTGTATGTATGAGACCTTTTATTATATTTTGCACCAAGCCCTACCACCCGTCCGGGTTCCACGCATGCACAGCATACTAAATCCCACTAATGAGTCAGGGATGAGGTAAGTTGAATTTAACGAAAGTGTACCCGCATTTTAGTGTAAAAAAAAGAGTGATAAAGCATACAGGTGACCTGGCGGTCTAAGATGTAAGGTGTCCGGGGTTCAATCCTCGGTCCCGGCACAATTTATCTGATTACCAAACCCTTCCTTCACCTCTGACAAGACATGTACTAATCACAACTTGTGAATGATGTGGAATGCTCAGGCCTCTACCGTGGTCGGATCCCACGTTAAACTGTAGGTCCTCATTTTCATCTCACGATCACCCTACCATTACACATTAGCGTTAAGTTCAACGCGGTGCTAATAATAATAAACGTACGGGGAGGAATGACCACACAGTATAGGTTTAATTACACCTAAAAGAGGATCTTACAATAGCGGGGGAGCGGAATTGTATCCATTCCGATAGTTTTGTAAAAAACTGCTTTTGTGAAAAATCGGAATTGTATCCACTCGGAATGGTATCCATTACGATAATTTCGTAAAAAAACTGCTTTTGTGAAATATCCAATTGTATCCACAAATGGCCGACTTTAAGTTTAACAGAAGGAATGTTTAACGTAAAAACTTTGTCACACTTCTGGTAGAGGGCAGCAGGATGGAATTTTCTTATCTTATATAGCGACATGACTATAGTACGGGTGCGTTTTAAATGTTAACCAAGGAGAAACCGTATTTCATCGTTCAATGTCGTGTCAACCAAAAGTTACCACGCTCGCAAAACTGTCGCCTTCACTATAATAAGGACAATTCCCCTACCCTTTTCCCCTCCCCCCCTCTTTTTTTCTAAGATAAATTACTGGATCATGACGTGGCAAAAATAATCCGCGTCGCCAACGGTAGCTTTATGATGAATGACAATCTAATGCGCCAAGTCACTCTTTTTTAAGATTTATGTTAGCCGAAAAGCGGTTGCGATTAGAAATTACCTGTATGGTTGCGTTTTAATCTGAAAGAATACAGAACAGTTTCATTTAATTAGCTATTAATTTTTGAGAGTCTTAAGGTGAGATAGAAGTGGACGCGAGAAAAGGTAATTGTGTTTACAGTTTTTATGGCAAACTTTTTTTTTGCCAAAATAAATATTATTATTATTATTATATCATCACCGCGTCTTACTACCCGTTCGGGTTATACGCACTTACGCTAATGTATAATGGTAGGGTGATTGTGAGATGAAATGGAGGACCTACAGCTTAACGTGGGATCCGAACCACGGTGGAGGCCTGGCATTCCACACATTCACAAGTTGTGATTAATTAAGTCTTATAGAGGTGAAGGAAGGTTTTGGTAATCAGATAAAACTGTACCGGGACCGAGGATTGAACCCGGACCCTTCAACAGAAGTATTTACACCTTACCTCTAGACCACCAGGTCACCCAAAATAAATAAAATACTTCTCCAGTAGAAATTCCAGGACATCTTTGAAGATATTCAAGAAGTTTTGAGGTCCCCATGTGTAGAAAATTGAATTGTATGTTTGTACTGGAGCAATATTTTATTTATTTTTGTCAAAAAAAATGTTCTGCCATAAAAACTACATTAACAGTGTCCTTATCTCGTTTTCCTTTCCATCCCACCTTAAACACACACGCAGACATCATAAGAGAATTATCAGAATTTAATCTTCCATCACATCCCAAATTAACATCTCTTTTAACCAAACAGGTTTATTTATTTATTTAAAAATTGTTGATATTGCCAGGTTACAAGGTTATATAGATAGATCCTTAAGGAGACCCACTATTGCTCAGTAGCCTAGTTCACACGTAGCCGATAAATAGTAATAGCCTGAAGCAACCCAGGTGACCGCACGGTCTAACGAGCTACTATCGCGGTAGACTAGACTGGTCGATGATGAGAGAGATTGAAGTTCGAATCTTGGTCAGGTGTAATGAGGGTGATTTTTACACAAACATTTTTTCCACTCTCCCTCCACGCAAATGCGGGTACACTTCTTGAAATATTAACCCTTAATCCCTAAAAAACCATTAGCATAATTAGCTAATAAGCGTATAACCCGAACGGGTAGTAAGATGCGGTGCTAAAAATAATACACCAGCTGGACCTCTAATCTACAAATTATTATTATCATCACCGCGTCTTACTACCCGTTCGGGTTATACGAACTTACACTAATGAGTAATGGTAGGGTGATTGCGAGATGAAATGGAGGACCTACAGTTTAACGTGGGATCCGAACCACGGTGGAAGGCCTGGAATTCCACACATTCACAAGTTGTGATTAATACAATATTGTCAGAGGTGAAGGAAAGGTTTGGTAATCAGATAAATCTGTGCCGGGACTGAGATTGAACCCCGGACCCCAGTACAGAAGTATTTACACCTTACCCCTAGACCACCCTCTTCAAATTAGGCACGAAGGTTCCATCTAGGTCGTAGATACCCGATAAGAAGGGTTTTGAGAAATTCAACATCTTAGGGAGTGAATGGATGTTTTTCCATATCTTCATAATCACTTTGAGCTAGAAAGGTTAAATGTAGCAGGGAGGATCTTTTTAACGCTACAACTCAAAAGTTTTGGGGATTTTTTTTAAAAAAAACTCTTTAACAGGATGAAACAAAAGGAGGCTGATTTTTAAATAGTTTCAAAATGTCAAAAAATACAAAACCCGCGTAACCCTATAAGTGCACATTTACTCCATTCACGGTAGAATTACTCTCTGAAAGGTCTTTTATCCTACCAATATCTACTATATAATAGATTTCTGGTAGGGAAAAAGGCCTTTCAGAAAACAATTCCTACGCTGAACAGATTTTAGCTGGGCTTCGAGCTGCGACCAGACAAGACGTGACAGACGCCTGCACCCGTGTGCCCACCGAAGTAGTTCACATTTTTAGATCACCTCACTGAGTTTAAAAACAAAAGTGTTCGTTCCATACGATTTATCTATAGAGCCTGTTAGACAAAAAAAAAAGGTTCTCTTTATTCTAAAGTGGTTTCCAAAATGAGTGGGACTGTTATCGCAGTGACTCGGGTACAGACCAATTTTCATTGCAAGGGCCATTCGATTATTGTTATGAGAATTGGATTGTAGTAACTTTTCTAGCTGTCAGATAAGGTTCTTCCTGTGAATATTGGGCTGTAGTAACTGTTCTAGCTGTCAGATAAGGTTCTTCCTATGAACATTAGACTGTAGTAACTTTTCTAGCTGTCAGATAGGGTTCTTCCTATGAACATTAGACTGTAGTAACTTTTCTAGCTATCAGATAAGGTTCTTCCTATGAACATTGGAGTGTAGTAACTTTTCTAGCTGTCAGATAAGGTTCTTGCTATGAACATTGGACTGTAGTAGCTTTTATAACTGTCAGATAAGGTTCTTGCTATGAACATTGGACTGTAGTAGCTTTTATAACTGTCAGATAAGGTTCTTCCTATTAACATTGGACTGTAGTAACTTTTCTAGCTGTCAGATAAGGTTCTTCCTATGAACATTGGATTGTAGTAACTTTTCTAGCCGTCAGATAAGGTTCTTCCTGTGAATATTGGGCTGAAGTAACTGTTCTAGCTGTCAGATAAGGTTCTTCCTATGAACATTAGACTGTAGTAACTTTTCTAGCTATCAGATAAGGTTCTTCCTATGACCATTGGACTGTAGTAACTTTTCTAGCTGTCGTTTAAGGTTCTTCCTATGAAAATTAGACTGTTGTAACTTTTCTAGCTATCAGATAAGGTTCTTCCTATGAACATTGGACTGTAGTAACTTTTCTAGCTATCAGAGAAGGTTCTTCCTATGAACATTGGACTGTAGTAACTTTTCTAGCTATCAGAGAAGGTTCTTCCTATGAACATTGAACTGTAGTAACTTTTCTAGCTGTCGGATAAGGTTCTTCTATGAACATTGGACTGTAGTAACTGTTCTAGCTGTCGCATAAGGTTCTTCCTATGAACATTGGACTGTAGTAACTGTTCTAGCTGTCGGATAAGGTTCTTCTATGAATATTGGACTGTAGTAACTGTTCTAGCTGTCAGATAAGGTTCTTCCTATGAACATTAGACTGTAGTAACTTTTCTAGCTATCGGATAAGGTTCTTCCTATGACCATTGGACTGTAGTAACTTTTCTAGCTGTCGTTTAAGGTTCTTCCTATGAACATTAGACTGTAGTAACTTTTCTAGCTATCAGATAAGGTTCTTCCTATGACCATTGGACTGTAGTAACTTTTCTAGCTGTCGTTTAAGGTTCTTCTTATGAACATTAGACTGTAGTAACTTTTCTAGCTGTCAGATAAGGTTCTTCTTATGAACATTGGACTGTAGTAGCTTTTCTAGCTATCAGATAAGGTTCTTCCTATGACCATTAGACTGTAGTAACTTTTCTAGCTGTCGTTTAAGGTTCTTCCTATGAACATTAGACTGTAGTAACTTTTCTAGCTATCAGAGAAGGTTCTTCCTATGAACATTGGACTGTAGTAACTTTTCTAGCTATCAGAGAAGGTTCTTCCTATGAACATTGAACTGTAGTAACTTTTCTAGCTGTCGGATAAGGTTCTTCTATGAACATTGGACTGTAGTAACTGTTCTAGCTGTCGCATAAGGTTCTTCCTATGAACATTGGACTGTAGTAACTGTTCTAGCTGTCGGATAAGGTTCTTCTATGAATATTGGACTGTAGTAACTGTTCTAGCTGTCAGATAAGGTTCTTCCTATGAACATTAGACTGTAGTAACTTTTCTAGCTATCGGATAAGGTTCTTCCTATGACCATTGGACTGTAGTAACTTTTCTAGCTGTCGTTTAAGGTTCTTCCTATGAACATTAGACTGTAGTAACTTTTCTAGCTATCAGATAAGGTTCTTCCTATGACCATTGGACTGTAGTAACTGTTCTAGCTGTCGGATAAGGTTCTTCCTATTAACATTAGACTGTAGTAACTTTTCTAGCTATCAGAGAAGGTTCTTCCTATGAACATTGAACTGTAGTAACTTTTCTAGCTGTCGGATAAGGTTCTTCTATGAATATTGGACTGTAGTAACTGTTCTAGCTGTCAGATAAGGTTCTTCCTATTAACATTGGACTGTAGTAACTTTTCTAGCTGTCAGATAAGGTTCTTCCTATGAACATTGGATTGTAGTAACTTTTCTAGCCGTCAGATAAGGTTCTTCCTATTAACATTGGACTGTAGTAACTTTTCTAGCTGTCAGATAAGGTTCTTCCTATGAACATTGGATTGTAGTAACTTTTCTAGCTATCAGATAAGGTTCTTCCTATGAACATTGAACTGTAGTAACTTTTCTAGCTGTCAGATAAGGTTCTTCCTATGAACATTGGATTGTAGTAACTTTTCTAGCTGTCAGATAAGGTTCTTCCTATGAACATTGGACTGTAGTAACTGTTCTAGCTGTCAGATAAGGTTCTTCCTATTAACATTGGACTGTAGTAACTTTTCTAGCTGTCAGATAAGGTTATTCCTATTAACATTGGACTGTAGTAACTTTTCTAGCTGTCAGATAAGGTTCTTCCTATGAACATTGGATTGTAGTAACTTTTCTAGCTATCAGATAAGGTGCTTCCTATGAACATTGAACTGTAGTAACTTTTCTAGCTGTCGGATAAGGTTCTTCTATGAACATTGGACTGTAGTAACTGTTCTAGCTGTCGGATAAGGTTCTTCCTATGAACATTGGACTGTAGTAACTGTTCTAGCTGTCGGATAAGGTTCTTCTATGAATATTGGACTGTAGTAACTGTTCTAGCTGTCAGATAAGGTTCTTCCTATTAACAATGGACTGTAGTAACTTTTCTAGCTGTCAGATAAGGTTCTTCCTATGAACATTGGATTGTAGTAACTTTTCTAGCCGTCAGATAAGGTTCTTCCTGTGAATATTGGGCTGTAGTAACTGTTCTAGCTGTCAAATAAGGTTCTTCCTATGAACATTAGACTGTAGTAACTTTTCTAGCTATCAGATAAGGTTCTTCCTATGACCATTGGACTGTAGTAACTTTTCTAGCTGTCGTTTAAGGTTCTTCCTATGAACATTGGACTGTAGTAACTGTTCTAGCTGTCAGATAAGGTTCTTCCTGTGAACATTGGCCTGTAGACTAACAGTAGTTGCTGTGATGGTGTAGGCTAAACTAACAGATACCCACCTGATTTATTTATCGACCAGTCTCCGCCATTAGTCCTACACACTAAGTAGGTTACAAGTCTGGTTATGAGGTGTGCTACACACAACAACAAACACACATCACTTCGAGGAACTCTCTGAATCAGAGACAACAAAAAAGACCGTAACTTTATCATTCATTTACAGGTTGTTCCCGGCTTAAAAAGGCAAGCTTTGAGAAGTATTAGGGAATCGAAAAACAAACTCGTTTTGGCTTCCTTTCTGAACAAACAACAAAAATAAAAAAATGTTAAAAAAATATATAAAATTTAATATTTGATTTATTTACTTCAAAATGAAGTCTTACGCCCTAGAAAGAAACAACGCACAATTTTCAAAGACATTTTTTTTTAACTTAATCTTTAAAAATTAATTTTCACTTTTTATCCAAATAATAACAGACCTCATTGGAAGTTTCATAACAGAAACAAAAAATTAAGGGTAATATTAACTATAATTTAATGTTGCAAAGTATTTATCATTTTATTTCACTTATTATGCAAGAAAATATATTTTTATTCATTTGAAAATAAGGTCCAAAGGACATTTTAAGTTAGTGTTTTTTTAATCTCCCCTATCACTTATATGGTTGTTTAATTCGGGAACATCCTGTATAATAAAATAAAGTCTAATGGTCGCCTGTGTTCTAATTCAATACTTTTTTATTTAATTTCATATTAGAGTTATTTAATGTGCAATTTCTGAACCGACTAATAAAATAAACATACGACTTATAAACTAACTTAAATCTAGAACCAACACAGCATCCAGTCCCCAGGCCGTTGATTCGTCACTGTGAAAGGGTAAACCTACATTTCACCTTAAGATGAATTTTTTCTGCCATGTCGGAAATAGAACTCAGAACCTTTAACTGGGTAGACAGACACTGAACTAAGGTGTAGGAAATTTACGTAAAGCTATAGCGACAAGGTAAATAGGGGGGAGGGGGGGACCTTTGAAGTAACACCCAACCGGGATTCAAACCCTGCCTTACCTATAATCGACGAAAACGATGCCTTAGTCCGTATGGCCATCAATAGAGAAAGATAACCTTGGCGTAAAAAAAAGTGCTACTTATTTAAAATAAAATGTCACTTGCAAAAGGAGTATCCAAGTAGTCCCAGATGCAAATAACACAGAGGTCACATAAGGTCTTCCCGTCTGGCCAGTTCTGATGAGTCCGTCCCCGGGAACCACTTTTTGACGCTTTCAGCCCCCCCACCCCTCTTACAACACCCCACCCAACCACCTACTTTATTTTTGACCGACACCTCAGCTGGTTACAGGCGACCAATTCAACATACGTCGTACACGGATAACATGATCACACAGGATACCGATTAACTTAACCTACAACAGCACGTCTAATACTACACACCTAGCCCTAGCTCCTAGATATTTACTAATTGGATAGCAGGACTTACAAACTAACTTAACCTAGGTCAGTACGTCTAATACTACACACCCAGCCCTAGCTCCTAGATCTATACTTGTAAAATAGCATGTCCTGACAGACTGACTGACTGATTCATCATCGCCGAGCGCAAACTATCAAGGCTACAAGCATGAAATTCGGACTGTATATTCATTTTGTTATGTAGGCACCCACTAAGAAAGGATTTTAGAAAATTCCACCCCAAAGGGGTCAAAATAGGGGATGATAATATGTATGAAAGTTCGTCATTTTGAAAGTTACATAAACAAAATTTTGTATTTCGGTTATTGACGTAAAACAAATAAATACGTGTTTCAGGAATTTTGGAAATTTTATTTAATAAGGGATGAAAAAGGGGGTGAAAGTTTGTATCGGACTTGCATTATTTTTGATCTGAGGTCAAGTTATGGTCATCAACGTAACGTAATATTTTAAATTAATCTGTAAATACATATGTATATTTTCGTATTTGTATATAATCAACTTCCACGCGAGCAAAGCCGCGGCAACAGCTATCTAGTATTTACTAATTGTATAACAAGACTTACAAACTAACTTGACCTAGGACAAATTCAACCGAATAAGGATGTAGTCATGTGAGAAGAAAACTATAATCGCTTGTGTTTTTATTGTAACTGACTTGATAAGGTTCGTTCCTGGTGTTAAATTAAGATATTCCGATTGCATTCGATATATTGATAGGAACAATTTCAGGAATAAAAATAGAGGGGAAATATCAATCTCGAAAGTTCTAGTACCCGATATTTCAGACGACACGTGGAAGAAGTTGTTGTTGTTGTTGTTTTTACGTAACGCTTCCGTGGGAAATTAAGTTTTATTGCCAGTGGTTGACTTGTTATCAACGGAATCTGTTTACCGCTCTGGGAACACATTTAGGGGAAAAAAACCACCCTGAGTAGGTTAGGAACCTGGATCCTCCCGTCATCAGCAGGCCAAGACGCCTTAGACGATACGGCCACTGAAGCGGATATGGCAAGATAAACAAGCGTTTCGGTTAAGGTAGGAGTGAGGGACTGGATAAAGGCCGGTGTTCTAGCACGTTCTATAGCAAAAATTATGTTCAAAATAAATCAAATATTTCTCCAGTAGAAAAAAGAGTTTAATTTTCTTCACACGGTGATATCAACAGTTGTTGAATATCTGTCAAGGGTGTCCTGGAATTAATGACAACTTTTTATCTTCGTTTAGAAAAGTTTTTCTTAATTCCGCTGTGCTCATGACAGATATTCAACAAACTGTTGATATCACCGTGTGAAGAAAATTAAACTTAGTTTTCTATTGGAGAAATATTTGATTTATTTTGAACCAAATTTTATTTTTGTTATATTACTATTAATTAGCACCGCGTCTTACTACCCATTCGGGTTATACGCACTTACGCTAATGTGTAATGGTAGGGTGATTGTGAGATGAAATGGAGGACCTACAGTTTAACGTGGGATCCGAACCACAGTGGGAGGCCTGGCATTCCCCACATTCACAAGTTATGATTAATAAAATCTTGTCAGAGGTGAAGGAAGGGTTTGGTTATCAGATAAATCTGTGCCGGGACCGAGGATTGAACCCCGGACCCTCAGCACAGAAGTCCGACACCTATTTTTGTTATAAAAAAACCTACAAAAACACTGGCATTAGCTCAATTCCTAATTTAAGGGGACCACCCCTGTCGCTAAAACGCCATACATCCCAAACACCAAAATTATACGCGTAAGCGGTCCCACGGTTTAAGGCGTCACTCCCTCCATATGTTGGAATACTGCGCAAACCGGGGAGGTCATAGTTCGAATCCTCCAGGATGTACAGTGTTCACTAACTTCGGTGTTTTTCCACTCTCCCTCCACGCGATTGTGGGTATGTTTACTTTTAAAATTTACCTAATCTTTACCCCTATATAACTTTTTTTTTAGTACCTCATCTTACACATATACGTAACAATTACACTAATACGCTAGGAATAAGGAAGGTTGAATTTGAAAGTGTACACACATTTGCGTGGAGGGAGAGTGGAAACTCATTTAGGGGGAAAAAAAGCCCTCAGTACACCCGAATCCTAACCTACCCTTCATCGGCAGTCTAGTCTATTGATAAAGTGACGCCTTAAAACATGCGGCCACCGAAGCGGAAAGAGAATAGAGGTTAAGAACGAAATACATTTATTTCACTCCCTATCCGATACCTTAACTCGAATAGTATCGTGTCTGTCTATCGGTAAAAGGGTCCCGGGTTCGATTCCAGGCATGGACAAAAATAAATCATTGGTGAAATGTGGGTTTACCCTTTCACAGAGTAATGAATTAACGGCCGGGGGCTGGATGTTGTGTCTGTTCTAGATTTAAGTTAGTTCAAAGGTAGTGTGCTGATATAATCAGTCGGTTCACAAAGTTTACGTTAAATATCTCATGAAATAAAAAATATATTTCTATCCTTCATTCTCTTTAGTTACTTATCCCCATTTTCCACGCGACTTAAAGGCCTGATTAATGTCGGAAAAAACCGAGAAGATCTCCAAAGGCAGACGTGACAGTCATAGGTACACCTTGCTTCAACGTGTACCACAACTAATTAGGTACTAATAAATAACAAGCTACATCCTGCTTGTTTGAACCTACTTCTTACCTCACAACAACAACAAAAAAACTCCAACAGATTTTTAAACAAAAGGTACTCTATACAGCGGAGCAAGTGCTGAGGTTTTTCATAATAATAAAAGGAAGTGTTTGTTTGTGAACGATGCTCACGACACGCAGAGATCTGAAATTTTTAACATAGGTGGACGGAAGGGGTTCCGAATGCACCTTAAAGCAGGATTTTAAAATTTTTTTTTTATTATTATTAGCACCGCGTCTTACTACCCGTTCGGGTTATACGCACTCACGCTAATGTGTAATGGTAGGGTGATTGTGAGATGAAATGAAGGACCTACAGTTTAACGTGAGATCCGAACCACGGTGGAGGCCTGGCATTCTCACACATTCACAAGTTGTGATAATACACGTCTTGTCAGAGGTGAAAGGAAGGGTTTGGTAATCAGATAAATCTGTGCCGGACCGAGGATTGAACCCTGGACCTCAGTATAAATTTTTAATTAGGATATTTTTTACTAATTTTTTAAGAATTTTTTTATCTGGTTTAGAATCACGTTTCAAAATTAAATCGGGCACCATCGGGGGGAGGGGGGAGGTTTTGTATTATTATTATACCACAGTGGTTCAAAGGCAGAACCATGCGGGATTGCTAGTTTTCAAATAAGTGTTATCATAACCAGTAAAAAATGTGATAAACGTGACAAAAGAGGGACTAAAATTGTTAAGAATGTGTGCATATATTTGGGGGAAAAATATATATTTATATATATCCATCTATCAAATAGGCCAGTCTAGCTCGGAATGTAGGAGAAGTGGGTAAAGGGTTGGTTTGTTTGTTTGTATTTTGTCAAAAGAAATCAAATATTGCTTCAATACTAGCATTAATATCGTTTGTCATATCAGACCCAACTCATTTCGCGCGAGGTTTGGGAGTAAAAGGGAAAGGAAAAGACAAGAAATGTGTGGAGTACATTCGTATTTGAATGATTACTCGACATTTCCCGCGGTGACGATGGGGGACAAAGCGACAAAGTTTCTTGTTAATAACTACAGTATGTCCCTGTTATGACAGAATGAAGATTTGTGGACAGTGCTTATCTGTGAAGACATTCTAAAATGGTCAAAAAACGGCCTTTTCAATGCAGTTTTTATCCAAATATCGTTTAATATTTGAACAATGTTCAGTATTAGGAACTTCTATTAACTCTTTATCTCCATTAATGTTTAATCAGAAATGATCCACGTGCAATAGTGTTGGTGTAAATTTACTATTTCTATCAGACTGATCACAGAGTTGATTGGCATGTGATAAACGCTTTTAAATTTAATTTTCTTCACATGTAGATAAACAGTTGTTGAATATTTGTCAAGGGTGTCCTGGAATTTAATCACTTTTTTTTTCTTCATTTAAAAAGTTTGTCATCTAATGCAGCTATGTTCATGACTGAAATTCAAGATGGAAAAAAGCGAGTGGTTACATCCATTCTTCTATGTGTGCACCTCGAAGCCATTTTTTTTTTTTTTTTATTAATTGAAAACCGGGACGAAAGTAAAAACGACCACGCAGGACTACACCAACTTTAAAGTAAATATATTCTTCCTAATCCCCAGAACTTTGTGTAATTAGTACTTAAGTACATTAGTACATACCTGAACGGTTAGTAAGACGCGGTGCTAATTAAAAAACCAAACTAAATCTCGGTTTTCTTACCAATAGCTTTCTGAAAGGCCTTTTTTCCTACCAAAAACCTAGAATATAGTAGGATTATGGTAGGAAAAAGGGCCTTTTAGATAGTTATTGGAAATAAAATGGGTCTGCAGAGGACGTGTGTGAGTTAATGACGCCTCCGAGATGAGCCGCATTCCGTGACCCGAGACACGTGACACGTGAAAGAAGGAGAGTACGAGCCCGCAAGGTCGAATATAAACACTCCGCTCCCCTTAAGGAACTGGATACTTAACCTAACAGAGCAGAGGGAGGAGATTACATAGCTGTGTTGTTATTCGTCTGGGCTTACTACCCGCACCACAGACAAAAGCGTCAGTCTCGTCGGGTTGAGAGCTAGCAGAGGTGGCGATGAGAATGAATGACCAGAGGTACTTTTCCCGCGTAAATGTTGGTACATTTTTTCCTTAAAAATCCATCTTCCTCGTCCCTAGGGATTTACTAGACGGCAGGACAACTAACATTGTACCGCAACATGCAACCAACTGTCCTCAAATGACGTCATATGCACCAATAATCCGTTGGTCGTATACAGTTCAAAGGAAGTGACTACGCATGCGCAGTTCACTCAATACAAGAACTACGCATGCGCAGTTCCCTAATACTAGGACTACACATGCGCAGTTTACTCAATACAAGAACTACGCATGCGCAGTTCCCTAATACTAGGACTACGCATGCGCAGTTCATTCAATACAAGAACTACGCATTCGCAGTTCACTAATACTAGGACTACGCATGCACTTTTTAGTAATAGTAAGAACCTCCACAAGTGCAACGGCTCAAATGACGTCACAGCCTCAGATAAACGGCGACAGCGACCAATGCAAGAGGAAAAACAAAGCCCAACCGTATGAACAAATAATATCCGATGTTGGCTAGAAAACTTTATTTTAGCTGTCAAAATATGGTTCTTCTTGTCAAAATTCACCAGAGTTCATCTCGAATCTCGATTGTCGACGACCAAAGTCCAACCCGATCAGGAACCGAACCAAGAGACCTCCTTTAAAAAAAGGGGGGGGGAGGAGAGGGTAGCCCGGAGGTGTAGCGCTCTCTACCACCAACATGGCCGCCCACACCACCCGGCAATCAGACCTGATTACACACAAACCAACAGTTATTTACAATGGCATCGCATCTTTCTCAAAGGCTAACACGGTAAAAAAAACTAAAAAACAATGGCCTGTCCTACAACCCAAGGCTGTGGGACAATGCACTTTATTTTTCCTTTTCTTTTTTATTTTATTTAGCGTGGGTTATTGGTAATTTTCATGTTAAGTTTCACAATAGGAAATTGCCTCGAATAATTACGATGGAATTATTCGTGTGTGATTATGCAACATGATGATCATGTGAGTGAAGAGAAGAGAAGAAAAGAGAGACCTAACTCAAAAACCAATTATACAGCTGGATATCATCTCAGAGTGACCCACTTCGGTGGCCGCACGGTCTAAGGCGCTATTTATTTACTCTGGCGGTAGAATATAGACTTCCGATGACGGGGAGATCGAGGTTCCAGTTTCGGTCGGGTATAACGAGGGTGGTTTTTTTTTACAAAAAATATATATATTTTCCACTCTCTTTTCGTGTAAGATATTGGTTAAACTTAATGCGATTGGCCCTTTTCATTTGGCGGGGAAATGCAGAGCTATGGGAACAAACGGTTGTCTTCAAGGATTTTGATTGTTTTGAAATTTTCTTTTCGGAAACGGTTTGTTTAAGAATAGAAGCATGTTTATTAAATTATAATGTTTATATACAAACCTCCTCTAACATTGATCAAATATCTATAAAATTGACATTTTTCAATAGAAAACAGCCAGCTGTATAACAATAAATAAGAAAATGTAGCAATTAACAAACATCGATACATTATCTTAGAAGGGATGTTAAAAATATTAACATAAAAATTTCACTCGTTCTCAAGAAAACTTACATCTCCAAACGAATGATCTTTCCGCAAGATCTGTTCGGTAGCTAGCACTATCTACGAGTTCCGTGATCCATCTCTTCTTGTTGGTTCGAAAGGATACTTTGTTAGGTTGTAAAGCCACGCCACGCCTTTCACCCTCCCGCCCACCATCCCACAAAATAGGGTTTAGACTTGCACTCGACAGGAACAAGGGCCTTAATATACCTTCAGCCCGCGGTGCAAACCTATAATCAGCTCTTAATCGACCGTCTGTTGGAGAATATAGTTTAAACTTCGGCGGTTAGAAGGTATGTGTTCAACACAACGAACACTCCGACCCTCAATCTCAGTTTTTTAGCATAAAGCCGCTACTTTTTTCATTCAAGCATCTCCTAACTTTGTCCACACGAGGCTGAGGTTGACCCCGTTTAGGAGAACATTTTCACAGAAGAAAAAGTTGAAAGCACCGGGGATCGAACCAAGGACCTCTTGGAGCTGGAGACAGGAATTCTAACCACCTATACAAATATTATCAATGTTGACTTCAAAATATATATATACATTTGTAACTACCCCTCTATGAAAATTGACCATTACCTGACAAACCACTCTCCCAGACATGTGACATTAGTACCCCTCCCACCCACCCCCGGTGGTGTAGTTAGCTAACGCGCTAGTTTTGTGTTGAGCTAGACTTCCGAGGGCGGGGAGATCGAGCTTCGAATCTCACCAGGGTGAACTGTGGGTGGTGGTGGTTTTTCATAAACGGTTTTCCACTCTCCCTCCACGCAAATGAGGATTCACGCCCTATAAATTAAACCTTCTCAATTCCTAACCCATTAACGTAATTGGTACTTAAGCGTATAATCCGAACGGGTAGTAAGACGCGGTGCTAAATAATTTTAAAATAACTATCCCTCCCCTCTGTTCCCCCCTGCCCCCAAGTGAGGGAGTAATTTAGAAATTTCTAAGACGACCGCCCAAAGAGGATAAGAGCCATTTACATAGCAGTGTCCCTGTGACGTCATCAGGTCTCGACAGACTACTAATGGGAGTGCATGCGTGGAGACTACTACTCATTACCTCCTCAGGTTTATGTAACCGCGCTTTAGTCAATAATATGTTGTCTGGTATTACGCCACGTGACACACGACCGACATGTATTCGGTCAGAAGGAATAATTAAATGAACACGAAATAGTCATTTACAAAACTATGTAAATTAACGTTATCTATAGTCCATTTTTAATAGAAAGGGCATTTAAGAAATTTAAAAAAATATCTGTAAATATAGAAAACGTTTTAACATTTTATCAGTGTTATTTTATTGATGGTGATAATATCTATCAAAAGATCATGAATTGACGTATGAATATGTGAAATTAGAGCTATTAACTTTTCTAGCTCTCAGATAAGGTTCTTCCTATGAACAGTGGACTTTAGTAACTTTTCTAGCTTTCAGATAAGGTTCTTCCCATGAACATTGGACTGTAGTAACTTTACTAGCTGTCAGATAAGATTCTTCCTATGAACATTGGGCTGTATTTTTTATAGTTTTATTAGAACGTATCCAAATTTGAACAAAACATGTTCGCGAGCAGTCTTCGCTTCATTTTTCTGAAATTAAACTATTTCTATTGGAAAAGTAATTATTTATTTTGCCCAAAAAAATTGTTTTTATATTTTAAAAAATATTGCAAAAAAAAAATCTGACTCGCATTCCCTACATTTCCACCTTAATAAAACGTGTTTCGAAGGAGGTGACCAAAAAAATCAAATCGCCTCTACCTTTCACAAAACAGCTATAAAAATCAACGGAATAGATCGTGCATGGTAATTAATACCTGCGAGCAGATCTAATCAACGATGAAGACCAATCAATCACAAGATAATATCCTCCCCTCGGAGGCAAATATCCTCGTCAAGGGCATCGGAGATACTTCAAAACCACACACACGCGTGCGTACGTGCTTGATGAAATGTACCGTTCAAACAAGAATTATCCCAAGATCAAATTATAGCCAAGACGATTTGGTATTTACGTGCACAGGTGGATAATTATTAATTACACGTGGAGGTAATCAACTTATACAAATACATAAAAATATAGTGGCCTTGTAAATAAAATACAAGAAGACTCGCAGCCTAGCGGTAGATTGGTGCATGCATAGAGATAGTTAGCAACATTACTCGACAAAGCAAAGAGATTGTAAATACACTACTAAGCGACTCAGAAACCTGGCGGTAGATTGGTAGAACAAAGGTGGAGCATGCATAGAGATATTAAGCAACAATACCTCCACCAAACAAAGAGATTGTAAATAAATACTAGACGATACGGAGACCTGTCGTTATAACAAAGGCAATTTGTGTTCGTGCCCTTAATCTATTCTAATATTATAAAGAGGAAAGATTTGATTTTTGAAGTTATACTTCTTTAGGCGCGTTATGAAAAAATGATGAGTGAAATTTTAAGATGCGCGCGCATCACTGTAACACAAAAGTAACAGGTTGAAGTTAAACCGCTCATTAAGTCTCGAAAAAAAAAAAAACTACCAACAAAATAGAAATAGAACCTCTGTTAGTCGCGCATGTTGGTACGCTCGTCGCCTCTGATCACTGTTTTTATATATATAATATTTATCCACATGTTTCTAGTTTCTACATTCACAACACGTGCTTTAGTTTCATACAAGTGCGAATTATATATGTGCTAATAAATTATATTCAGTAGTGATTTAAATTGAATATTTTGATTAATATTATTTACTATTCGTAAATATTAGTGAAAAAAATTGTGCTTGTAGACTTTTTCAAGTGCTCCAATATAATTGAGGTTAACTATCCGTATGTATTATTTATTGATATAAATTAAAATATTAAATTATTTTTATTTTTTAATGATGCCAAAGAAGTATAACTTCTCACGCGCGTACATAGGTACACACACCATTTTTTTTTTTTTTTTGTAATGGATAAACTCAAAAACTACTGGACATATTTTAAAAATTCTTTCGCCAATATAAAGCTACATTATCAGCGAGTAGCATAGGCTATATTTTATTTTGAAAATTTAATTTATTCCTCAGAAAAATGTCGATAGTATATTATATTGTCGTTGTAAAAAAAAAGTTGAAGGGAAAGTGGGGTTGGTGAAGGGGGCGAGAGGTAGGGGTGAGGAAAGAGGAATGAGATGAAAATAGGAGGGAGGATAAAAAGAGGGAGGGGGCTATACAGTGATGGTAAGACTGTATTTTCAACAACAAAAAAGTTAAAAAAAGTTTTGTTTTTATATTGACATGATGGGTGATTTTGAAGCTTTGTTTTACAGGATTATTTACAATATTTTTTTACGGGAAGGGGGCTAGTTAAAAATAATTAAAATAAGGGCAGCGGATACGGGGCCCCTACTGTAAAGCGATTTTAAATTAAATCCTCCAGTATACCATCCTGGATACATCCTCAAGACAAAGTGTCCAAAGTGTCAACCACGAAGCCAGCCATGATGGTAGAAAAACCATTTATATATTTATGTATATATATATATATATATATATATATATATATATATATATATATATATTGTGTGTGTGTGTGTGTGTGTGTGTGTGTGTGTGTGTGTAAAAAAATATATATATATCTAGTCTACGTCCGAACGAGCGTCTGATGCATTATGGTCGTCCTTTATCTTGTAGGTCGCTACGAGCGTGTCGCAAGGTTGGACAATAAATCTCTCATAAGAGCAAAGCAGGGGTGGCTAAACTAAGGCCATTAGACTATTTACGGCCCACAAAAGACGACTGTTTTTTTTTTACTATGACCCAACAGAACTTTTTTAAATCTTGCAATAATTAAGTTAAAATCCATTTCAGTGGCCGCATATTCTAAGGCACTGCTCTCGCAATAGACTAGACTGCAAATAACGGGAAATATCGGGGTTCGATCCTGGTCAGGTGCACCGAGAGCGGTTTTTACTAAATAGTATTCCACTCTCACGGGTGCAATACCTCTAAATTCAACCTTCCTAATCTCTAAAACACAATAGTGTTATCAGTACATAAGCGTATAACCCTAATGGGTAGTAAGACACGGTGCTATAAAAAAAAGTAGTAAAGAAACAAATGAATGCAAGCCTTTGTAGACCTGTTATGTTCATAAATCATACTTCAATTTCTTACCAAAATAAGGTAATTAAAATAATTCTACGACTGGTCCGACATTTTTCTCCCCCCCCCCCCCCCCCTTCCCATCCTCTCGCCCTAAATGTCACCCCTACAATTCAAACCCACAACCGCAAGCCGCCACTGCAGAAAATGTTCAGCCACAGTACCCAACCTATTTTAACGGCCCTCATTAATGTTTACCGACCCCTGTACTTGAGTAATCTTAAGTTACATCACGGAGAACCTGGTAAGGGGGGGAGGGGCTATTTCCAAGGCACGGCCATAAAGAACGGTTTTAAAAAAAAGACCTCGCGGATACAAGTCAAGGTCATGGCGACACTATAGAGTTGTCTCCTCTTATCAGCAGAGAGGGAAATTCTTGTAAAGGACATCGTCAAACGGGCGTCCGGCCCTATTTTCATTTTTTTTTAAAGTGGGAGGTGGGGCCTTTTATAAAATAAATATCTTCTTGCGGTCAACATTGATAACATTTTTTTATTATTATGTAATTTTTATTTTATTAATAGCGTGCATCGCACGCCAACCAACTCTGTGATACAGTCTCGGCTAGAAATAGTAAATTTACACCAACACTATTGCACGTGGATCATTTCTAATTAAACATTAATGGAGATAAAGAGTTAATAGAAGTTCCTAATACTGAACATTGTTCAAATATTAAATGATATTTGGATAAAAACTGCATTGAAAAGGCCGTTTTTTGACCATTTTAGAATGTCTTCACAGATAAGCACTGTGCACAAATCTTCATTCTGTCATAACAGAGACATACTGTAGTTATTAACAAGAAACTTTGTCGTTTTGTCCCCCATCGTCACCGCGGGAAATGTCGAGTAATCATTCAAATACGAATGTACTGCACACATTTCTGCAGTGGCGGCTTGCGGTTAAATTGTAGATATGACACTTAGAGCTTATTATACTTCAAAATAGAGTGTGTTAAGAGACGAGTGGGTTATAAAAAGGGGTGAGGTGGACGGGGGGTGGGTGAGAGCTATATAAGAAGCACGGAAGATAGAGGGGGGGGGGGGGGGACAAATGTCGGGCAAACCTTAAAATTATTTTAATTGACTTGTTTATGATTAAAATTTTTTTTAATGATTTACGAACATATTGGGTCTACAAAGGCTCGCATTCATTTGTTTCTTACTACTTTTCTCTAGCACCGCGTCTTACTACCCGTCCGGTTTGTACCCTTATGTACTAATTACTATAATGTGTTAGAGATGAGGAAGGTCGAATTTAGAGGAATTTCACCCACATGTGCGTGGAGTGAGATGGGAAACCATTTAGGGGAAAAACAGTCTCAGTACACCCAACCGAGGTTCGAACCACCGTCATCAGCTGTATGGTCCATTACGAGAGTAGTGCGTTAGACCACGCGACCAACGAAGCAGGTGTTTCTTTACTAATACTATCACTATCACTAATTATTATTATCCATTATATCAGTTGAAATTATTTAACAGAAATATGTGAAAATTTTCCGGAAAAGATATAGGGAGATTTTTCCGTCTAACATTTCTCGACGCAACTACACCATCCCCTGGGTGTTCAATGTATGTGTGTGTGTGTGTGTGTGTGTGTGTGTGTGAGAGAGAGAGAGATGGAGAGAGAGAGAGAGAGATGGAGAGAGACCTCGCAGCAGGTGAAAGGTCGAGGTGTAGGTAGGTAGGTTGGTAGCAGAGCGTGGTTAAGCCACAGGCTCACGGCGCGAGAGACCAGGGTACAGTATACATACACCTTCTCACGGTGGTAGCTTGTATGGTGGTGAAACGAGACATACCACACCGGGCGAGAACAAAACATACCACACTGGGAGAGAACAAAACATACCACACTGGAGATAACAAAACATACCACACCGGGCGAGAACAAAACATACCACACTGAAAAAGAACAAAACATACCACACCGGGCGAGAACAAAACATACCACACTGGGAGATAACAAAACATACCACACCGGGAGATAACAAAACATACCACACTGGGAGATAAAGCATACCACACCGGGAGATAACAAAACATACCACACTGAAAAAGAACAAAACATACCACACCAGAAGATAACAAAACATACCACACCGGGAGATAAAACATACCACACTGAAAAAGAACAAAACATACCACATTGAAAAAGAACAAAACATACCACACCGGGAGATAACAAAGCATACCACACTGAAAAAGAACAAAACATACCACACCGGGAGATAACAAAACATACCACACTGGGAGATAACAAAACATACCACACTGGGAGATAACAAAACATACCACACCGGGAGATAACAAAACATACCACACCGGGCGAGAACAAAACATACCACACTGGGAGATAACAAAACATACCACACCGGGAGATAACAAAACATACCACACTGAAAAAGAACAAAACATACCACACCAGGAGATAACAAAACATACCACACTGAAAAAGAACAAAACATACCACACCGGGAGATAACAAAACATACCACACTGGAAGCCGGCGAGCCACGTAATACAAGAAGAACCTTATCTAACAACTAGAAAAGTTTACTTTAACCACGTTAACGTATTCATACGTCAAGTCATATGATCTGAAGCTGTCATTTTGGATTTTTGGAGATAGATATAAAGTAACACTAATAAAAGATCCATGGCTTAATCCCAAAATCGAGTTATACCACTCTCTGTTAGCGATGATAGTGCCAACATTTGCGGATAGAGGGTATCATGTGGTCAGCACAGGGAAACCCTTCAGCCGTTAATCTCAGTTGTCTAGACCTGCGCCCCTACTTTTTCACTCTTAGTATCTTCTCATTTGTCCCTCACGAGGGCGAATTGGACCTCGTTCCAAGATCCGCTGCTTCACAGACAGAATCTGAAGGGGCCGGGGATCGAACTAGAGACAACTGGATCCAGGAATGATAAAGAAGAATGTTATCAATGCTGACCGCAAAAAAAGAAAAAGAAAAAAAGGTTTTTTGGCGGGCTGGACCGGGCTCGAGCGTCTTCCCTTCTCGTGATGTGTGCATGCGTCGCGCCGAGAATCTACAACACGAGAATACAAACCGAAGCTTGAATCGAACGTTGGCCGGAAATTGCCCGAGTGTCGCAGTAATTCACACACTGGAGGGAGGGAACATGATATGTTGACCCATAATGTTATACAACACAAACTTTAAAAAAAAAAGCAATTGATTATCACTATGTTATAATTTAATTTTTTAGTGAATAAACAGATATTTTATATTGTTGCCACAATGAAGTGAAAACATATCTACTCAAGACGAAAACGATAAACATAATTTTTATCCAACGAAATTATTAGACTCAACACTAACTCACAAAAAAAAAAGTCTCGATACTGAGTTACAAAAAAAAAATTAAGCTAGATATTAAATTACGAAAAAAAATTAATCTCGACATTAAATTACAAAAAAAAAAATTAATCTCGACATTAAATTACAAAAAAAATTAATCTAGACATTAAATTTTAAAAAAATTAATCTCGACATAAAATTACAAAAAAATATTAATATTGACATTAAATTACAAAAAAAAAATATCGACATTAAATTACAAAAAAAATATATCGACATTAAATTACAAAAAAAAAAAATCTCGACATTAAATTACAAAAAAAATTAATCTCAACATTAAATTTAAAAAAAAATTAATATAGACACTAATTTTTTTTAAAAAATCTCGACACTAAATTACAAAAAAAGTAGTCTCGAAACTAAATTACAAAAAAAAGTAGTCTCGACACTTATTTCCAAAAAAAAGATAGCCTTGACACTTTTTTCCAAAAAAAGATAGCCTCGACATTAAAAAAAATCCTCGACAAATAATTAAAAAGTAAACTAGCCCGGACGCAGAATTAAGGGAAATAGCTTGGACACAAAACAAAAAAAGTAATAAAACCTTTAAATAAAAAAGAAATAAAAAAGTAGCATCTCCACAAAATGTTCAGGTTTCATAAAACGTCGCAGAAAGCGGTACGAAAGCTTATGTGCCTAGAACAAGATTTAACTAAATTATCTTTTAGACAGTGAAGAGCAACATAATAATATATAACTTTCTCATGAAGTCGCAGAGAGCGAATACCACTTTCCAGATAACAAACCGATACGTCGTTTGTTTTTATTCTGAATACAAATTAGCAGAGAAAAGAGTTGACAGTCGACCGGACAAGATGGACAGGTATTGAAGCGATGCTAAAAAAGAAAAGAAGCGAAAGTGTAACACCTTACAGCGTGTTAATCGACCAGGAATAATGAAGTGCTGGTACTGTTTTACAGGCTGTGGCAGACCAACGTTATGGATTTAGTTACAATTGGTGACCTGGTGATCTTGGGGTAGAGTGACAAGACTTCTGTGCTCGGGGTGCGGGGTTCAATCCTCGGTCTCGGCACAGATTTATCTGATTTCCAAACCCTTCCTTCACCTCTGACAAGACGTGTATTAATCACAACTTGTGAATGTGGGGAATACGAGGCCTCCGCCGTGGTTCGGATCCCACGTTAAATTGTAGGTCCTTCATTTCATCTCCCAATCACCCTACCATTACACATTAGCGTAAGTGCGTATTATTATTATTATTATTATTATTACTTTCACGTTTGGTGAAATTTGCTATTCGCAAGGACGGGGACCGCGGGCGAAATTAATTAGTCTCGTGTCTTGAGTTTTGTAAAATACTTTTTCTTTCACTTCGAAAAGTTTATCATCTAAGGCTGCTATGCTCATATCACTTTACTATAGTATAAAGCCACATGGCTGACTCACTCACGCGCACACCGACTCACGCATTCATTCATTCATTTACTCATTCACTCACTCACTCATTCATTCACTCGCTCACGCACTCATTCATTCATTCATGCACTCATTCATTCATTCATTCATTCATCACTCATTCACTCACGCACTCATTCATTCACTCGCTCACGAACTCACCCTTCCAGATAAGCTAGAAACTTAAAATTTGGCAAACTTATAGCTTCTGGCCTGTAACCGACGGGAAAATTACAAAAAAGTCCAAAATTTAATTTTTAACCCCCTATAAAATTAAAAATTTCGGATCAACTTTAAAATCTATGCGGGCCTTTCTCTGGAGGCCTCTTGTGGCTAAACGGTAAGACCTATCAAAAAGACTAATTACACCAGAGTTAGATTTTTTGATTTTATGTAAATTTTGCACATTTTAAATTAGTATAAACCCACTGCGGGTTTGGGGGCGTAGCCCCCAACGGGCAAAGCGAGTTTTATATATTGCGTTGTTAAGAGATGAACATCTGCGCGGCGATTTATCGCTCACCGAGAGAGGCGGCCCCCTTAAGATAAAAAACAACAAACTAACCAAAAGTCACGCCTTGACCCAATTAGAGGAACCACGCGCCCTTGATATTCGCCAGAAGGAAATGGAAAACTTAATTGCCCCGTGGGACAATCGAGATGACGATGGAGATACCTCCCCCCCCCCCCCCCCGCGGTCCTGATGATAAGTTTAGCCTCAAGGTATGTATTTATAACAACGATAATCCCCCTCTGTCCCCCGTTACCGAGACCACCCTGTATCGCGACTGGCCACATTTTATAACAATGATCAGTAAGAGGGAAAATAAAACCTTTTTCCCGTAGTCAAAATTGATAACATTTAAATATACTATTATTATTTATAGGTAATGGTAATATCAAAAGTGACAGCTGCAGATCACATGACTTGACGTATGAATACGTGATTAGTAGTCCTGATCTAGAAGCCTCTAGCTGTCAGATAAGGTTCTTCCTATGAACATTGGACTGTAGTAACTGTTCTAGATGTCAGATAAGGTTCTTCCTATGAACATTGGACTGTAGTAGCTTTTCTAGCTGTCAGATAAGGTTCTTCCTATGAACATTGGACTGTAGTAACTGTTCTAGCTGTCAGATAAGGTTCTTCCTATGAACATTGGACTGTAGTAACTTTTCTAGCTGTCAGATAAGGTTCTTCCTATGAACATTGGACTGTAGTAACTTTTCTAGCTGTCAGATAAGGTTCTTCCTATGAACATTGGACTGTAGTAACTTTTCTAGCTGTCAGATAAGGTTCTTCCTATGAACATTGGACTGTAGTAACTTTTCTAGCTGTCAGATAAGGTTCTTCCTATGAACATTGGACTGTAGTAACTTGTCTAGCTGTTAGATAAGGTTCTTCTTATGAGCTTCGGACCGACGCGGTGGAAATAAAAACCCGTCCAATAAAAAAAACATCGATACTGAGTCGAACTTCAGTAGGGATTATTATCATATACAAAGACTTACCGTGCAATGCTTCACTTTCGTGTCTGTCGTCAAGTCTGGCGAAAATGTGTATTATGATTTAAATGACAGGGGAGGGGGGGAGAACGCGTGAATAGAAATTAGTTCACCTACTCGGCATCTCATTAGAAAACTTGTTTACTCCGCGGTTCACATGAAAAAAAAAAAAAGAGGAATCGTGTATGTACCGCTTTATTAGCTTACAACCAACCACCTTGCCGCTTTTTGTTCTGACCGATGATTTTTTTTTTTACCATACCCTTCCCCTCTCCCCCCTTCGTCATTCAGTTTTTGTCCCGCGCCGCTAAGGAGAAAGAAGAAAGTGATCTAAATAACGATAGATAAAAAGGATCAGCTGTCACTTTCACTAGCGGTGTGTGCATGTGCGCGTGTGCGCGTGTGCGCGTGCGTGTGTGCGCGTGCGTGTGTGCGCGCGCGTGTGGTCTTTTGAATGTCAATGTCCACCGAGAAACAAGATTTTTTTTTAGCACCGCGTCGTACTACCCTTTCGGGTTTAATTACGCTTTTGTACTAATTACACTAATGGTCTTTAGGAATTATGAAGCCTATATTTATAAGAAGTTTAACCGCAACCGCACGAAGGGAGAGTGTAAACACAATTTATGGAAAAAAACCACCCTCAGTATAACCCGACCGAGATTCGAACCTCAATCTCCCAATCATCGGCAGTATAGTTTAATGCGAGAGCAGCACCTTAGACCACGCGACCACCGAAGCGGGTTTAGAAAACTGTTACCGGCCCGTGTGGATTGTATTTCAACAGGCAAAAAAAAGGGGGGAAAGGGGGAGGGGTGGGGTACTCACCAGTTTTTTTTTAGCAACGCCGATTTATTTTCCCACGATTATTTTTTTGCACGTGAATGCTGGTGCATTTCATAGATAACCTACCTAAAAATGCATATTATTTTTTGTCAGCATCGCATCTTACTACCCGTTCAGGTTACACGCAAATATACCAATAACGTTAACGTGTCAAGGGTGAGGATAGTTGAATTAGGAGGAAGTGTACCCGCATTTGCGATGATGGAGAACGGAAAACAATTTAGGAAAACAAATACAGCATTCGTACACCGCACTGGGATTCTACCCAGTTGAACCAATTTATTTATGTGGGATATTTAACGTGAACTTTCTGAACTTACTGATTATATCCAGCAACATGAGAATTTCTATGAGCGAGATTGAAAGAGACTATCAATTTCGTTTCACATACCTTACAGGGTTCCTTTAACAATCCACAATCGACCTGGGACAGAGGACTTTACTTGCCCTCCGTAGGAAGTTGTGCTACGGATTTTTTAGGTTTGAACCCACGATCATCGGGTACCGAGGCGAGCACTTTATCTCAAGGCCACCTAGGTCAACGTATAAATAAACCTTTTGTCAAAACGTGGGGACCTAAGAAATGTACCATCATTCTTTTTACCCTAAAGATGTTTTAATACCTCAACGTTGAGCACGCGGAGAAAGGCGTCTGTCTCTTGCCTCCTCCGGTTTAACCGATGATTAGGGGATGGGGGGTAGGTTGGGGTTAAAATCCCGGGTGGTCTAACCAGATTTCCTCCACCCCCCACCCTCCCCTTCGCACAAATGCCGGTACATTTACCTTAAATAATACCTCTTCCTTCCCCAATTCTAATCAGTGTTAATGTGTGAATATCGCAAGGGAAAGTGGTTAGACAGACGAACTCTTATTAAAAGAAATAATAGTATATATAATTTCATAGGAAGAACCTTAGCTGAACTAGAAAAACTACTGGATCTACTTTCATGTATTCATAAGTCATCATACTACCTACAACTGTAAATTTTTATAGATATTATCAATATCTATAAAATAACAATAATTACATAGTAAGATACTTTTAATGTTAAGTGAAAAAAATTTGTCTATATTTTATAAAAAGTTAAGCTTATCAAAGTAATACAATAGCCGGTTGGATAAAAACTAAACTAATAAAACTAATCTGTGCTGAGGGTCCAGGGTTCAATCCCTGGTCCCGGCACAGATTTATCTGATTACCAAACCCTTCCTTCACCTCTGACAAGACGTGTATTATCACAACTTGTGAATGTGTGGAATGCCAGGCCTCCACCGTGGTTCGGATTCCACGTTAAACTGTAGGTCCTCCATTTCATCTCACATCACCCTACCATTATATTAGCGTAAGTGCCTATAAATAATAATAATAATAATAATAATAATAATAATAATAATAAAACTAATCGGTTTTAAAAGATTATTTTATTTAAAAAAAACAACAAGAAATCTAATATTGTAGGTTAACACAATAATAAGGCAATCAATTCGTACCTGATGCGTAGTGAAAGCTTACTAAGAGAAAATCGTAGCTAAATAATAAAAAAACGAAGAAAGAAAGAAAAAACTAGTTTACAAACTGCCCATGTGATAGCGTACGAAAATCTTTTAATATACCAAATTAGTCAGTGAACAGAAGACAGTCGGTCACTTTCTCTTTCAACGCCTTAATGGAAATAAAAGAGACAGTCCTTGACTTGTATATGAATGGACCTGTACAAATTGCTCGGAGATAGAAACAGTTTGCTTGTTGAAGGGTAGAGGGGGGAGGGGGGGATAAACAATATTTATTGAAACAAAAATGTTGATTTTTTTTCACCAGGGTTGCCACTTTCCCTTAAGTTTTCAGAAGGAATTACCATTTTCCAGACAGCTTTAATCAGGGTTGGAAAAAAACTCAACCCAGTTGTATTATATTGAGTTTTTTTTTTTGTGATTTAATTAAAGATATTGTGTATTTATCTCATTAAACCAATCATTCAATCATTATTATTATTATTATTGGGGATCCAATTAAACATATTTTAATTTTAATATAGTTAGGAACATATTTTGTTCTAAAACCAATTAAATCATAAAATTAGTCTATTAATTTCAAAAAATGTGTTTAGTACCATATATTATTATTATTTAGCACCGCGTCCTACTACCCGTTCAGGTTATACGCTTAAGCACTAATTACATTAATGAATTTAGGAATTAGGAAGGCTATATTTAGAGGAAGTGTACCCGCATTTGCGTAGAGGTAGAGTGAAAACAATATTTTGGGAAAACCAACCCACAGTACACCCGACAGAGATTCGAACCTCGATCTCCCCTTCACAGGTAGTCTAGCTCAACACGAAACTAGCGCGTTAGCTAACTACACCACCTAGGCTGGTAGAGAGATAAACAATTTGGGTGTTGAGGAGAAGAGACAAATAGGATAGTTGATTTTTCAGGGTTGCCACTTTTGTTTTTTCCTTACCACCAAATTTCCCGCGTTTTCCAAGAAGGAAATGCAAGTTTTTCCAGGCGGCTTGGATTGAAGTCAAGAGAAATAAATGTAACCCTTTTCGGTGGCCGCATGGTCTAAGGCGCTACTCTCACAAAAGACTAGACTACCAAAGACAGAGGGTTGAGGTTCGAATCTCGGTCGGGTGTATTGAGATTTCCACCCCCACACCCGCAAATGCGGGTACCCTTTCTTCAAATATAACCTTACTCACCCCTAAAACCATAAAAGTAATTAGTACATAAGCGAATAACCCGGACGGGTAGTAAGACGCGGTGCTAAAAAAAAAAAGAGGCGTGGATCGTTAATGGCCAAAAAATCTAAATACAGTCCAATTTTAAAATAAAGGTATCCTTAAAAATATACCCAACTTTTTTTGTCAGCATTTTATATTATTGAGTGCTAGTTAAGGTCATTTAATATGAAAATTGGACCTCGAATCTAAAAGGCATTAATGAAGTAACGTTGCATGATAATTATCTTTACTCATTAAAAAAAAATTATGTTAACTTTAAAATTTTATATTTCACTTTACTACGCGTCTTACTACCCGTCCGGGCTATCCACATAATTTTGAACCAATAACGTTACCATGAAGGAAGTAATAAAAAGTAAAATTTTTGGAGGAAAATTCATGAGAATGGGGAAATCATTGTATGTGAAACCTACCTTGGTACTACCGGTCGGGTTTAAAACCTAACTAAGCCTTTGCCAATCATCCGTGGCCTCTTGACAATACGAGACTCAAACTCGCCCAATAATAATTTGCTAGGGTAGTTTTTCAGATAAGCTAATCACGAACTAGCACCCTTATTGGCCTCTTCAAACATATTATGTCGTTCGATCGTTGGCGATTAGAAAGTACACTTCATTTTTACAATGACTTGTATCTTGACATGTTACGCTACGCCCTATGGCCCTATCTTATAGGCTATGCCATAGTGGAAACAAATAGGGTTAAGCTTGTTATTTTAACAAGGTAATTGAATGGGTTTTATCAACATCTCAACGGGAAAGTCCTTTCTAAGGGTGGATTTTAAATATGACAGCTATAAAAGTTTATCTACTTAATAACATATCCATAAGTCAGTTCATGTTATTTGCAGTTGTCAATTTTGATAGATATTGAACCCGTTTCGGATTAACAAATTTTCGGATATGAAATTAATACCCCTCTGAAGAGTTAAAAGGTAAAAAAAAGTATAAATTACATGATATACATTGTTACAGATTTTTTTTATATGTATGTACATATAGTATTAAAATAAATGGTTATTCAACTGATTTTTATATCTTCCACAGTTAAATTAAGTAAAATTACAATGCTTATTGAATATCTTACTATTTACAGATGTAAAACCTTAATTTAGCAGTTCAGCTATTGAAAAAAAATTTCTAATCTGATTTTGAATGGTCCATAACACAATTTAGTTTAAAAATAAAACTGTCAAATGTAGGTCTGATAAATAAAATAAACTTTTTTAAAGTTGTTATTGTACTAATAACAAACGTTGTGGGATAACCAAATAAAATATAATTGTTATCTAACCGTATTACAGTTCAGCAGCGATAAACAAAGATAAGTAAAGCTATTTTGACAATGATAGATGTTCAAGAACTTAAAAAGTTTGTTTATCGACATGACCAACAAAACGTATCAGCACTCATTCAAATGTGAGCAATTACAATTAGATACAGATTGATATTTATATGAAGTTTGTTATTTGAAAATTGTTAACCCCATTATTCAACAATGGCGGAAATAGAAATATTCAGATTTATTTACATTCTTAGTCAGTTTAATTAATGATGTAAATAAAATCTGTATATAGCAATTATTAAAAGCGTTATACTATTTTATTGACATATTTTAGTCAAATGAATCTTTTAACTCAATTAAACTTAAAAGACTAGATCTATATATTTTTTAATTGTATAAAACTTACCCTGTTACTTTCAAGTGCTTCGGCGCTATGTTCCTCTTTTTGTTTGAAGCAATTAGTGCACTTGCTTTTATTGAAAATATTCGGTGCAAATTTACGGCATTCCGACCTCATATGTGTAGTTGACATGTTGTTACACACTTCGACACACGCACTGCGGGAACAAATAAATCATCGAACACTGTGAAATATTTTCCAAGTATAAACCAGAATTTCGCGATTAACCGAAAAATCACTCACAGAGTCTTTTCAAATTTAAACATAAAAAACGCAGCAAATAAATTTTAATAGAGGGTCTAATTCAATCAGAACAGGATGTACCTCAACTTTATAAACCGCCCGACCGGTTGATTGCAAGCCAGTCCCTAAACACAAACTTGGATTATACAAATTCAAACGAACACTAAAAGCGATTAAATAAGATAAAATTAACTCCACGACATTCATCCGTCACCCTTAGCCGAAATCACACCCCACCCCATTTCAGTAGCAGAACTTAAAACGATGTTTACGTACGTAACACTTGACGCGGAGTAAAACCTTATTGGCAATCTCACCCGTTCCTGAAGCAGCTATGGACGATCTTTTTAACAGTTAACCGCTTAACCACCACTGCTGCGCCTGTTTAGTGCGACCAAGAAAATAGTTCGCGCGTAATACCTTTATAGATCAAATATAAATCATATATAAGTGTTGATAATAACCATTATTAAATAACAATTATATAATTTGTTCATTTATTGAAACTTTTTACTTTAAAATTAAAAAGATATCTTAGGTATTTGTTTACTATCTTTTATTTACGCCATTGAATGTAGTCTTCCGCTAAACGACAGGTGAACGCAATAATATTAAGCCTGCTGTCCACCGACCGCGACTATTTGACTAAATCAATGGGCCAATATAAAAAAAAAAAAGATTAATGGGTTATTATGGATTGACGTTTGACAGAAATTTGGCACTTGTGAAAATAACGAGAGTAAAAAAAAATATGTAATTATGATTAGAAATGTGACACAAATAAGACAATCAATGATTTAGTTGCTATCACATTGTTATTGAGCGTAGATAGTTTTGTATCAATTTCATCTTTGTTTAAGAATTATTTTTTTTCGGCACTTGTTTTGAAAATCGGAAGAAAGATTCTGAATTCTATATTTACATTCGGATTTTTTTTCTTCTTTTTTTGTACGTGTAAACGATGAAATTACCATAAATATTAGTACAAATATTGGACATAGGCTTCTTGAAATAAAAATGCTTAGGGTCTACGAATGTTTTTAGACGGCCCTGATCGCACACTGCAGGTGTTAGCCTGCAGTTCCTTGAATCGGTAACAAAACTGTTTGTGTGCGTCGGTCAGGCACGTATCCAGAATTTTCATTCGAGGGGGGTGGGGGGGGAGGACGAATTTTACCCGCACGGAGAGAAAAATATATCAACTTTTTGTACAAAAATATATTGAAATAGACCCATTCTTTCATTCACTAATGATTGATATACTTTTTATGACCTTTTTCTTTAAGAAAATTTACTAATTTTACATACATTTTTATAAAAACTAAGGTGACCTGGTGGTCTAGGGGTAACTTGTCAGACTTCTATGCTGGCGGCCGGGGTTCAATTCTCGGTCCCGGCAAAGATTTATCTGATTACCAAAACCCTTCCTTCACCTCTGACAAGACATCTTGTGAATGTGGGGAATGCCAGGCCTCCACCGTGGTTCGGATTCCACGTGAAACTGTAGGTCCTTCATTTCATCTCACAATCACCCAATCATTACACATTAGCGTAAGTGCGTATAACCCGAATGGGTAGTAAGACGCGGTGATAATAATAATAATAATAATAATAATAATAATAATAATATTTATAAAAACTAAAATTTTCTATTCAATGTTATAAAAAGTATATTAATTATTAGTGAATGCAAGCATGGGTCAACTGTAATATAATTATTTTTTAAACGAAATTTTGACGTATTCTTATCTCCGTGTATGTAGGAATTCATGAGTATATTACATCTTATTATTCACAGATGTTTAGTCCGGTTAATAAAGTGAAACTGAAATTAATTACTACCTTTTTTTTAGGAATTTATTACTACAAAATATTATTACAAGATAATTTTATAGTTTGTTTAAAATTTTTGTATCGAGTTCATGGGGTGATGGGGGGGGGGGGGCTTCAGCCCCCATTAGCGCCCCCTCTGGATATGTGCCTGGCGTCGGTAGAGCTACAGTAACAAAATTCAGTAATAAACATTCAATAAAGTGAAAATTTGGTCAAAAGGCCACAGTTAAAAACGAGTAATTTAACTGGTACTAATCCATCTTTAATAACGTGTTTTATTATATATTTTAATACATCGACAGTTACCGAGTTTTTGCGGAAAGTCAACCTTTGATTCTTACAAATGATTAAAATACTATAAAGGGCACTGAAGAAATCACCACATACCTAAGAGAATAAATTACTAATCAAAATAATTTGTTTTAAAATTTAATTACAAAAATACTTTCATGTTTAAGATATTTTTACCTTTTAATATGTAAATAAAGTGTTTTTCCTTCGAACATTTTTTTTAGTAAGGTAGGACCTATTTAATTTTTTTTTCCTTGTGTGTACAAGCTACGAATATTGGTAAAAAAAATAAACTAAGTATGTTCTTAGTTACTTTTAGTACCACAAGGACACAGACAATTTATAGGTATGTTTTTTTTCTATTATTTTTCGTCTTGTCTCATTCATTACCCATACGGACTAAATGCAGTTCAACGCTAATGTTTCAGTGATGAGTATGCTTGAATTTAAAGTAAGTGTAACCGAATTTGAGTAGGAGAGAGAGTGACAAACCATTTTGAGAGAGACTACCCTCAACACAGACTACCAGGATACAAAACCAGATTTCTCCATCATCACCAAAGTCTTTGGTCTGTCCGCTCAGATTGAAAGGCCAAGACTGTCGGCTGGAACTGAATGTATGACCGTCAACAGTCCACAACCTTTAGAGTTTAGTCGTTATCTGACAATCCACGGACCGTAGGGCTGTGCTGGCGTAAATGGGTACCCAGCGTAATTAAATTTTAATAGATAGAAAAAATATAGTTCAAGACTCTCCATTAACAGGACGTTCAGGCAATGTCTATAATAATATTATATACATTTTGTCTAAACAGAATCGAATTTTATTTTTAAATTGCGTTATCGTAATTAATATGTATGTCTACGCTCTTTTGACTTCAAATTACTTAATTAAACACGGTCGAATTTATTTGTTACTCAAAAGATATAATTCAAATATTTGAAATTGTTAATTTATTATGTAAAAACTCATCTGTGATATTGACATAAATGTATAAACATTTTATTGATATCAATCAAAATGTGTAATTTTAAGTTGATGAAACAATTCAAAGAATAATTTCATTAATTAATTTATTTCATCCTCAATGTATTAAAACTTATTCATGTCAATATATTATTTGTGATTTTTTTTTTTTATGAATTTGGTAGAAAAATTTATCAACATAATTCTTTGACTCGCCTTTTTTTTTTTTTTTTTTTTTACTATTTGGTCCTTCTTTAAGTTAGCAAGTACCTGGCTTGGACTTTGAACAAATAGTTGTATCTGGTTCCAATCTATATATTTAACTATTTTTTCATAATTTGAGGATAAGAAAAGGTTCCATCTTTTTTTTAAAAAGTTTGAATATAAAATATATCTATCTATAAATCTTATGTGCTTCTAATTATGTTTTTCTTAAACTTGTTCAAAGATTTGAAATGTGTTAAAAGAGAATTATTTTTTAGTATGTTGGCTCCCTGTGAATATCCAGTTCCGTTCTTGAACCACTCAAAGATGGTGGATAACGCGGTTGACAGGTAATCCTATAATAATTAAATGTTTCAATATTTATAATAAAACAATGGCGGCTTATAATTGGTCCCATGACTATTTAATTAAAATTTCAAATTTGAAACATATGCCATTACTAGCATGTCGACGTTTTGTGAGCCTGACCGCAAATTTTATGAAAATTATATCTTTTTTTTCAAGTCATAAAGCATAATAAATGGGATTATAGCTCTATTACGTAACAAAGAAAATATTTCTTTAATTACTCTCTCTAACTGTACTGTGAAAAAGTTAATTTATAAACTTTCGTCGGTGTAAACACCAACGTAATTCCAAAATTTACTCGCAACATATGCTTACCAAAATAATTCGTTATTGATCATTGTTACATACAAAAACACTACAATCTTATTATGAAGTCAATTGTGTCTTTGAACGATTTATAGGGACTAATCAAAAAGCAAATCTTCGGTGGTTAGAAATATTTAATAGTCTGAACACCAAATACAAGTCTATTCAATAGACAGCTTTGAAACCAACAAAGCCATTACAATCCACATACTTTCGGAAAATGAGTTTGGTACAGTAAAAACAATACCTAAGAGCATTATTAAACATAACTAAATTATTAAAACACTTGACATCCATAGGCTTATATTACTCTTATTGGTTTTTATTGTAATAAAATAATTTTTAAGCACAACAAAACTTTGGTAATACATATATAAATCATTTCAGTTTTTTCCCCTGCAAAATCGTCACATATATAATGTATAAGACTGGTTAACCAACCTGTTAATATGCAAGTAAGGTATTTTATTTAACTTGTTAGGTTAGGTAGGTTCAGGGAACCAATAAATATAATATTCATATGTCAAGTAACACATGTGCTTACTCTCAAAATTACAGCTGTTTCGAAGAGTTTTTACCATAAATCCTTTTTTTTCTCCAAAGTGTGGGGATACTTAAAACTCTTAAACAACCAAACCTTACAAAGATACGACATCTAACCTCAAACACAGAAAATATGTATGTAGTAGCTTATGATATTACTCAATAAATTGCAGGGTTTTTCCTCCAAAAATTGTAAGATTTAACTTCACGTCGATTAGTTTTTTTTGTTTTTTTTGTGGATGAAAGTCTCACATACTATCTAGGATGATCTAAAGATACTGTTTGCTTACTGTCACATGATTTTTTTTTATGGCTCAAAGAAACAAAAACACATTGACTTCTAACCAAACTTTGCAGAGAAGACAAAATTCAAACGCTTCCAATATATGACTAGACAAATTTCGAAAAGACACACAAAAAAATCATGCTATGTAAGGGATACTAAGAATGACAAACAAAAATGGCTGTCACACATCTGTAAATCTGGTTTCCAGAACAAAAAAATAAATACAGGGAATCTTTCACAGTAAGCATTTATAAAATTCTGAAACATTTATAAATTCTGGGGTTGACCTGGCGGTCTAGTGGTAAGGTGTCGGACTTCTGTGCTGGGGGGTCCGGGGTTCAATCCTCGGTCCCGGCACAAATTTATCTGATTACCAAACCCTTCCTTCACCTCTGACAAGACGTGTATTAATCACAACTTGTGAATGTGAGGAATGCCAGGCCTCCACCGTGGTTCGGATCCCACGTTAAACTGTAGGTCTTCCATTTCATCTTACAATCATCCTACCATTACACATTAGTGTAAGTGCGTATAACCCGAACGGGTAGTAAGACGCGGTGCTAATAATAATAATATAAATTTTAGGACGTTAAACTGTAATCTCTAATCAGTAGAGAGTATTTACAGTGGGAACGAAAAACATGGCAGTTGGAAAAGATACCAAATATCCATTTGAGTTATACGTTGATGTATTAATTACTATGATGGTTTTAAAGGTTAGGAAGGTTATATTTAGAGGAAGTGTACTCGCATTTACATGGAGGGAGAGAGAAGAAAACCACTTTTGGGGGGGACAAAAACCATCCTCGGTACACCCGACTGAGATTCACACCTAGACAATCATGAGATCTTTATAATGTATTTTTTTACTATGGTTAAAAGAGATCTATGTCATATTTAAATCAATTAAAACAAAGTATTTCCTGAGGTTTTCATGGAGCTAGAGAGATAAAAGTAGTCGTCATGGAAGATGTGTGTCACATGCATTTTCTTCCTCCCCCGCCCCCCCACCCGCCCCTGTATATTTAGAAGACAATGTGTCTGGTTTTTCAGACAAAACCCGTTCACCGTCTCCATCATCCACGAGGTTTACGACAGTGAAAATGCTCACGAGACATTCGAGCTGGAATTGGAAAGAGCTTTGGAAGAAGGTTCCGATATCATAATCATCGAACCGTCAAGGTTAGGTGACGAAACGGCGAGGTGGATTAAAGTCGGTAACTGCCTCCACGAAACGGCGGTGCTATCGGGCATTGGCGCTGTGGCGTCAGGTGAGAATGTTGCTAGATCTACAGGAATACACCCCACATTTACAACAGGTTGGTGACCTGGTGGTCTAGGGGTAAGGTGTCCGACTTCTGTGCTGGCGGCCGGGGTTCAATCCTCGGTCCCGGCACAGATTTATCTGATTACCAAACCCTTCCTTCACCTCTGACAAGACATCTTGTGAATGTGGGGAATATCAGGTCTCCACCGTGGTTCGGATTCCACGTTAAACTGTAGGTCCTTCATTTCATCTCACAATCACCCTACCATTACACATTAGCGTAAGTGCGTATAACCCGAATGGGTAGTAAGACGCGATGCTAATAATAATAATAATAAGAACCACCAATAAGCAGTATTAGAGCTCTAAAACAAATTTCACTTTGAAAAAAAAAATTGAAAATAAATTTAAGGGCTCCACCCATAATAATAATCACTGGAGACTGATACGAGTGGTAAAAAAAACTCTTATTTTTAATCGATTAAATGGAAAAATGACACCTAGACATGGAGATCGAACCCTGAAACTTTTGGCTTAGCACGCCAATTTCTTTACCACTAAGATATCCGGGGATAATCCAGTGCTCAGGGTAATATTTGATTAAACTCCTGGGTTCAATTCCCGTTTCCTATTTACTTTGTTCAAATAGATATTCAAGTTCCACGTGACAGTTCGAGTTTTCATAGTAAGTGTCTTATTTGACACATAGAAAAGTTACTAGATCTACTTTCACGTAATCATACGCCAAGCGATATGATCTTCAGATGTCAATTTTTGATCAGGGTTGTTACAATTTTACCCAGCCCAAAAAAAAAAATTATATTTTTGATACAAATCATTCGTCCGTTTATCTCAAAAGAAAGTTCGCTCGCCAGTAATTTGATGCATAGTCTCCCCTCCCACCTCATTCTATTTCTTCTACATAAACTTTTTTTTTTATCAACCTGCTAGCTTATACAGTAATATTTTCTTTTATTATACCTCTTATTAATACGTCTTGCCAAACTATATTAACATAAAAATATGTTTTTTCTGGATCCCGAATAATTAATATATTTCAATTAATGGTTTGATCAGATAACATACATAATATCTTTAATTAAACCACAAAAATCGTATATAAATATATTAGTTATATTTATAATTTTTTTAATCGCGTTTAAAACTATTAAAATTTGACCTACTTTTTCAAATACTCTCATAACTCGAGTAAATATCTTTGGCATCCAAAGTTTTGCTCAACACTATTAAAAATAACCCGGGTTCTTTTCAACCCTACTTTTGATATGTATTATTAATATCTATCAAATAACAACAATAATAAAGTGAAATAGTGTCATTATTGGTCCCAAAAATTGTATATCTAGGTTCTTGAAGGTTCTTTCTAAGAAAATCCGAGTGTAATTATTATTTACCCGCTCTGCTGCAGACGACAGGAAGGATATTAATCATTATTTAGTGGTTTTTCCACTCTCCCTCCATGCAAATGGAGGTAATAACCTTCTAATCCTAACACATTGGTGTAATTATTAATAATAGTACATATAATACTATAACACAAATGGGTAGTAAGAATCGCTAAAATTGTTTTGGTATTGTTTCAGGTTTGATATGGACGGATCGCCCTTACGTATGCACCCCTATCGGTGCACTCTCTTTACTGTGCGCGGGACTGCACACCATCTCATGGCAGTTTGACCCTTGTGTTCAATATCAAGTCGAAAATGACCTGACACGCCTTTCGAAATACCCTGAAATCAACCTCCTCGCCGCAGCTTCCCCTATCGTCCTCGTCCGTCGCGACAACTCGCGAAGGAAACTTCTCCAGACTAGCGTCACTCTGCTCGCCGCGGCTTTCTGCGCTTGGCGGATATACGACGCTTACAAATGAGAGTCGAGAACGGAGGGGGGACAAACAAAAAGACTGCGATTAAATATATATATATATAAAATAACAGAACAAAATAGACTTTAGTTTACTTGGGGAAGATAAGTATAAATAATGTATTACGATCGCGTAGATCTGATCTTGTTCATTTAGAAGGTACACGTAGAGGAAAATAAAATAATTAATGATAGTTTACAGATTTAGACTGTGGAGTGCAACTTATTAGAAGACATGTGTGCATAGAACATTGTATCGTGCGTCATTTGCTTGTACGCATTGTTACACGTTTTCTAATACAGACACAATTGACATAACAATCTTGTGGTTGGAATATACCGCAGAGCTAAATCATTGTTAACACAAGCTGACGCTACTTACATTTGGCTGGTTAAATACTTTGGACTGGATTATTAATAAAGTTAAATTTATTAGTCCTTAGCACCGCGTCTTGCTACCCATTCGGGTTACATCAATATGTAATAATTACGCTGATGTTTTAATGATAAGGCTTAATTACTAGGAAGTGTATCCGCATTTGTGTAGAGGGAGCGTTGGAAGCCATTTAAGAAAACATAACACCTGACCAGGATCAGGGTTACGTCATCGGCAGTCAATTTTATCGTGTGAGTGAAGCCTTTGTACCATTTGACCACCAGAAAGTAGGGGGTAGAGGGGGTTAAGATAATTAATTTAGTAAAAATAACCCAATCCAAACCAAATATTAATTTATATCTATCATATAACATAATCTTGTAATTCAATTTTGATCAGAAACTTACTGCTCGACAGTTATTCGACAAACACTGTTTACTAGTTCAAGGTGCGCAATACATTTAAAATGCGAGTTACACGCTCCTGTGTCTGTAACAGACGTTTAGCACCCGCACATTTATTGGCTTATTAAATCAGCTCTCTACCATACAATGTAGCCGGATTAGGATAGAACGAACATTAATCATCAACAGTTCAAAATGTTTCTTAACCTGTCACTTGTTCTGCATCTGTTGTCAATTTAGCAATTGTAATATAAATATAGTGAACTTTTAGTCGACACTAGATGCTATATATTTATTTTTATATACCTTCCATAATATTCTTTTACTTGAGATCTGACAACAATGCTCTTGTAAATTTTAACACGAGATAAATTGTATTTTGAATACTAGTTTTATAAATATAAACTGTTATCATAATTACTATAATTTTAGAAACTAATCAACTTGGTTATTTAACTTTTTAAAAGCCCATTTTTCAGAAATTTGACATATTTCTGCCTGAAAAAAAAAAGACGGAAATAAAACCAGTTAAGGGTGTCTTACTTTGACATATTACACTATGGCAGTGCCATAGTGAAACCAAACAAGGTAAGCTTGAACCTTTAAGGGTGAACAACAGGTAACGTAAAAGTGAAAAGCAGTTTTGTTAATTGTTTGTAGATATTGGCTCTGTTAGAATAGTCCTAGCAAAGTGTTTTTTTTTTTTTTTGCCTTAGGTACATCACAAAAGGAACAATTAGAGTTGTTAGCAAAATTCAGCTCTTTTAAGTCTTTACATCCAAGGTTAAAACAAATAATTCACACCTATGTTGCAGTGTTTGACTTTCAAATGTTTATTTCTTAACCAAGAATCAGGATGCATCCTAAAGTTGTGTGTACAGCTTTATTTTCTTTTAAGGCTTTTAGTAGAATTCTGATTAAAAAAAACGAACCCTTAAGATTGTTATTAGTAAGAAAATCAAGCTATATTACACACATACCTAAATACGCCATTCCCTTATGGAGAAGGCAAGAAACTGTGCATGTATCTAAAAAAAAAAACTCCACATTAATCCATCCTCACTAACTTTCTCCGCACTTCCGTATCCTTTACATACTCCCTTCGCTTCAACATCATCTATACACTGAATCATACATGCTGATATTTGCTTCGTTCTCGATCCAGACACTCGACCTTCATATATTCATTTCGTCACTCGATCCACACTCATCCTCTCGACATGTCCAAACCAACGACATGTCCAAACCAACGTAAGACGGTTTTTTCACACTGACCTATCGGATTCCCTTTCAAACCGCACTCCTTCAGCACCCATTAATTACCGACTCTGTCCATACGAGTTTATCCAAATAAATTTCTTATATATCTCACTCCACTGCATTCACTTTGCTCTTGATCACATGCACAAATTATGAAATTTAGACATCTTGGAAATGTACATATGACATAATTTTAACTTATGTATTAACTCTATCCCCTAAACTTAAAAACCTTTCTATTACAAAATACAATAGACAAAGTTTATGTATTTGAAACCTTAACTACTGATTCACTTTGACTGTTAATGGTGTTGTGCCGTGTGTAAGATTGTTGAAAGGTGGTAGAACTGTGGCTGCAAGGATATTTACTTGAGTCGTGAGAGTACTTGAAAAAGTCGAGTCAAGTTAAATTTTAATAGTTTGAAATAGATTTTTTATATATATATATATAATATATATATATAAAAAATTAATTTGATTCATATTCAAGGTGTTATTTTAAAGGTAAACAGTCCCTCAATATTTCCATTTGATTAAAAAGATGGCTAGTAGCAGCTCCGATCTAAAAAAGCGAAATTAACATTCAGTATGGCTTGAGTGTGTGCTGACACCATGTAGTTTTTATTATTATTATTAGCACCGCGTCTTACTACCCGACCGGGTTATACGCACTTACGCTAATGTGTAATGGTAGGGTGATTGTGAGATGAAATGAAGGACCTACAGTTTAACGTGGAATCCAAACCACGGTGGAGGCCTGGTATTCCACACGTTCACAAGTTGTGATTAATACACGTCTTGTCAGAGGTGAAGGAAGTGTTTGGCAATCAGATAAATCTGTGTCAGGACTGAGGATTGAAATTTGGACCCCAGCACAGAAGTCTTGACACCTTACCCCATAGACCACCAGGTCACCCCTTTTTTTAAATTATTTATTAAAAGATATATCAATTGCATGGCTATATTAAATGTATGTATGAAAAAAGTTACCACTTTTAAAAATGGATGTGTTAATGATTTATCTATGTATTTATTACGGAAATTAAACTTGTAATATTTGTTACAATAAATATTGTTCTTATATTAATACTGATAACTGAAAAAAGCTCGGTGTTTTCATTCAAAGTGAAAAATAAAGACTTGTACGCCTAATTTTTACAATTTGAATAATCCAACAAGGCCTTTTTAAAAAAAAAAAAATACTAGCGAGACAATGAACTGAGAGAAAAATTGAACAAAACCGTTGAAAACATCTGAAATAAAAAATCTACCTTACAAAAGTTGTGAAAGGCAAGAATATTATAAATAAATAGATCTGTTTTAAAACAACTTTAGAAATTGTACCGAGTAAGTTTTTAAAGAAATAATCCCACTGTGCACAAGATGATATTGATGTCAAAAAAAAAAAAGGACAATTTTATTTTACACATCACTTCTTAATACTCTGTCTGCCAACTGTTTGGGGAAAGGGGGGAGGGGAGGGGAGAGAAGACTTTTAGATTAAAGAAACATCAGTTCGCCCTGTCCGATTTTGAATTCTGACCCTCTTCGTCATTAGCAGTTTATACAAAAAAAAATTACACTTTAGTCTGCATGTCTGCCCATGTGGGTGAATAATAATTGTTTCCTTTAGGTGAGATTGTAAGGAAAGTAAATTATGGGCAGTGTAATTGGAGAGATTTAATAGAAAAAAAACTTTTTTTTTGTCTAAAATAAATAAAATATTCCTCCAATAGAAACATAAGGGTTTAATTTTCTTCACACGGTGATACAAACAGTTGTTGAATATCTATCACCACGAGCATTAGATAAGAAACTTTAAATGAAGAGAAAAAGTTTTTCATCAAATTCCAGGACATATTCAACAAGTGTTAAAATCACCGTGGGAGGAAATTTAAACTCTTGCATTCCTATTGGAGAAGTTCAAATCTCGGTCGGGGGAAAGGTTCCTAAATGGTTTTCCACTCTCTCTGCATGCAAATGTAGGTTCACTTCCTCTAAATTCAACATTCCTCGATTCTTAACCCATTAGCATAATTAGTACTTAAGTGTATAACCCAAACGGGTAGTAAGACGCAGTGTTTAAAAAAATTTTTTTTTATTTATTTTGATCGAAAAACTTTTGGTATAAATACTGCAAAAACACATTTTTTTACCGCATTTTCTACATTCCCACCTTTGACCCTAATATAATGCAGGCATAGTAAGCTAAACTATATATAAAAAAAAAGCTTTTTACTTTTTCTACAATGCTTGACATGATCTTGGCATATTTAAGTTTTTATTTCCCACGATTGATATTGCTGGCATAAAATTTGGCCGGGTCAGTTTAGTAAAAATAACTTCATATTACTCTATCCTTTCACCATTCTTTCCTCTCACTTGCACACTTTCAGTTATCTGAATAGAATAGTGTCTGAACAACTGCTCATTAGTGATTATAAGTCGACTGTTTCCTTTGTTTAAAAAAGGTTTAGAACAATTTTTTTTTGAATTAGTACTTTTTTTAATATAAACTGTAAAAAAGTTGTCAATTTGTAAATAAAGTTTAAAAAAAAAACATCACCTTTGTAACTTGGTACACTCCTATTTTATTAGGAAGGACCTTTTTGGTCATGTTGATATACTTTCATGTATTCATACATCAAGTCATGTGATCTGCAGCTGTCACTTTTGATAGATATTATCAATACATATAAAATAATAATTTAGTAAAATGTTAATCAATTTTGACCACAAAAAAAAAGTATATTTTCTTAAAAAAAAAAAAAAAAAAAGGCCATCCACATGAAAATTGAATTGTAGAATTTTTAATAAGGTGTTCAGATCCAGATATTGATTAATTGGCGAAAGAAATAGTCATACTTAATTACTAAAAGTAATTGTGACTAATTAAAAAAATTATATAAAATTAATAAGTAGTCAAATTTAGTTTTTAAATGACATTATTTAAAATATCTATTAGAAGTGTGCGAGTACTTTAAAATCCGAGTTCAAGCCGAGTTTTAATAGCTGCTCGACTCGATTTTTACAAAACTTGAGAAAAATGTGAGTACCCGGAATTTTCAACCTTTTCAAAAAAAAAAAACCTAGTTTTGTAAATTTTATTCAATTTTAGGATATAATTTCATAGCAAAGAATCCCTCACTATTTACTTTTGTCTAATTTTAAAAAAATGTACAGTTATATTAGATTTATTTAAGAATTAAAAAAACAAATTCTAAAAATATGTTTGTACTTATTTATTATGGTTTATGCATGGATTCATTTCGTAAATTTACTTTAATATGTCTAGAAATATTGATCTATACTATACTATTGATCTATAGTCGAACTTGGAAAAAAATTCAATTTTATCATTCAAACTCGATTCGAAGTAAAAAAATGCCTAAACACAAACCCCTAATATGTCCATATATAGACTATATAATGTCTATTTTAAATGGCAGCAAAGTTAATCTATTATTTATTTAACTTAGCACATCCTTACTTCATATCGTATGGTTTTACTGTATCTTTGGATGATGCTAAGATCTTATCTAATTTTTAGCATAAAATATTAATATTTACACTTTATTATCTAAAATATATTTCCAAATCTGACTATAAATGATTTCAACCATTGTTAATCGGTTTTATTTTTTATTGGTAGTCTTTTGTGTAACTGAACGAGGTGGGGAGTGAAATTTTATGAATGTTATTTTGACAATAAACATCTTTTAAAAAAAATATTCTAGAAAATATCTTTATATTTAAATGTACCTATTAAACAAAAATTACTTGTTTCTATTAAATTAAATATGAGGTCTACAATGGCTCTAACCGTAACTTTAAGATTGATCCAGCTGTATGTGATTCACCCTGAAAAGTAGCAGTCTTACCTTGACTAGTTACACTATGACCCTATCTTATAAGCTACACCATAGTGGAACAATATAAGGTAAGCGTTACCTTTCCGTGTAAATGAATAGGACATTGAATATTGTATACATGTCAGTATAATGCAAACTACAAAGTCGACTTCAATTATAACGATAACTCCAAGTACCGCTCCGGTGGCCGCATGGTATAAGGCGTCACTCTTGCAATAAACTAGACTGCTGATGACAAGGAGATCATGGTTCAATCCCATTCTGGTCTACTGAGGTGTTTTGTTATTTTTCTAAATAGTTTCCCACCCTTCTTCCACACAAATGTGTGTACATTTCCTCTAAATTCAACTTTCCTCACTTCTAATCTATTAACGTAATTAGTATGTACGCGTATAACCCAAACGGGTAGTAGTAAGATGCTGTGTTAAAAAAAAATGTAACCGAAAAGAAACAGAGAAAAACCATTGCGCCAGTTGGGGAATAATACCATTTTATAATCGAGTGGTAGCTTGTTGATTCAATAGTGGAGGTTAGATGTAGAGAACACAAAGTGTTAGGTATTGTTTGCCTTTCTTACCCCATATTGCTTTGAAAGTAAAGACCCCCCCCCCCCCCTTCATCTCTCCCTTTCATAACAACAGGGGTATGAACTGCTTCAATGCCTGCATACTTTCGCAGTAGACTTGACAGCCGATGACAAGGAGATTTATGTTCAAATCTCGGTAGGGAGTACAGAGTTTTTTTAATTATTAAAACAGTTTTCCATTCTCCCTCCGTGTGAATGTGGGTACACTTAATATTAGTATAGCCTTCCTCATCCATAAAACCATTAGTGTAATTAGTATACAAGTGTATAATCCAAACGGGTAGTAAGACGCGGTGATTATAAAAACACAGGCATGGTGAATCCAAGGGGAAAGAAAGATTAAATGGTTGACACCTCAAGATTTAAAGATGGGTTATCAAAATATTATAGCGGCAGGGTGTAAAGAATGTAGCACTTCTCGATTTGTCGATAATATGATGGAAAAAAAAAAGTGCAACAATAAATTCATATTCAACATAAACAGTTTCCAGACTGGCCAGGTAATTTCAGTAAAATGCCTGTCCATCTTCCTCTATCCTTTTGCCGTCTACCCGCACACTTCCTGTTAACTATTACTCCCATTCTTTTTTTGGTCTCTCTTGCGGTATATTCCCTTCCACAGATCTCCATCCTCAATATGTGTCCATACCATCTTGTGTACCCTCTGTGGGACAACTCTTGCCCAGACGTCTTCATTTCTAATCCTATTTCTCCTCACAAACTTCATTTGCATGTCCTTCACTTACCTAGTCACTCTTACCAGGGCCGCGTCTAAGGGGGGGAAGGGTGGGGGCAATTGCCCTGGGCATAACACTCCAGGGGGTCACATTTCCCCAAAGAAGTATTAAATTCAATTACAGTTATTATTCTAAATTTCGCATCAAATAAATATTCGCTTAGTAATGCCGGGATCCTGATCAACGTAACGTTAACTGGTAAAGGATCTCCTTGTGTGTTTAAATGAAAGTGATCCTGATGCAGTTAAATTAACGTAAGAAATGTCCTGGGAGGTCTTCTACTTTAAGTGAACGTTACTTTAAGGGTATCACGTGATCTAGCCAGCCAATCATTATGTGAGTGACGTCAACAGGGCTATTTAGTAATTCATTTGTTGGTTTTATGATCAATGTTTACTCTTTAGTATAAGTTTTAGTGATCAGACATTGAAACAAAATAATTAAACTAAAATAGGAAAGCTAAATTTATCAAAAAAGTTTAGTAATAGATATTTATCATATCGATTGAAAACTGTAAACATACACAGATCATCACTGTACAAATAGTACAAATCACAGATCATACTCGAGAATTAAGACATTTGGCTTGAGTTGTTACGTTAAGTGAATGTTATGTAGTTCAAGTTAAGTTGATCGTGATCCCGGCATGATAGGAGTCCATTTCAGATTCCTGAAAACCCTAACTTTATGTAATTTAAGATTTACGTTATTTGAGTAATGTGTAGGAAAAGCCATCATTGTGCTACCGCTGTCGGTCCATCAGAAAACTAACAGTGCAATGGTGTAAAATTTGTTTGCATTTAATAAATTTCATTTATTTAATGGGTTGATCAATATTCCATGAAACATCAAGAAATTATTAAGTAACATAGATACAGAGTACATATTAATATATTAAAAAGGTTTAATGCGAAAACTAAAAAAAACTGCCTCAAATTTGTTTGCCTCGAGCATCACAATTTCTTAAAAACAACCCTGTCTCTTACATCCAATGTCCATGTTTCTTCTACGTGTGTGACAATGAGTACAAAGTACGCCCTGTACAACACTTACTAACACTTTTACATTTTGTTAAATATGTAAGACGGTACAAGAAAGATGGATGGAAACATATTATTATTATCATCACGCGTCTTACTACCGTTCGGGTTATACGCACTTACGCTAATGTGTAATGGTAGGGTGATTGCGAGATGAATGAAGGACCTACAGTTTAACGTGGAATCCGAACCACGGTGGAGGCCTGGCATTACACACATTCGCAAGTTGTGATTAATACACGTCTTGTCAGAGGTGAAGGAAGGGTTTGGTAATCAGATAAATCTGTGCCGGTCCCGAGGATTGAACCCCTGCTCCAGCACGGAAGTTCGACACCTTACCCCTAGACCACCAGGTCACCGATGGAAACATAAAAAAGTAAACTAGCACAATACGGTTTTTACAATCAAATGAGGAACACAATGCTGTCAAGGAACAAAGCACCTATGGCTGCCTTTTGAAGAAAATTGATTATTAACGCTCAAACGTTTCTTATACATATTTCCATCATATTTTTATCAATTTCCCTTTTTTTATTTTCCTCGTTTAGGAAGTTTAGTTGCAATTTTCACACATCCTTCTGATTAATTCTAATAAAATTAAACCTAGGTGCGTCGCTTTCTACAAATCTATCATATATATTTGTTTTAGCACTCACTGTCTTACTATCCGACACTTAAACGGCAGTGTGTCTGTCTAATGAGCTATGAGTCCCATTTTTGATTCCGAGCAGGGCCTAAAAAAATTATCATTGATGAAAATATGGGTTTACCCTTTCACAGTGATGAATTAACGGTCGGAGACTGGATGTTGTGTTTGTCCTAGTCTCAAGTTATATTATAAGGCATATGAAGCTACGATAGGCCTAGTCAGCCGGGTGGAAAATATATGTCTTCCTACACATCAGGATTTTATGTTTGTATATTAATTACTCTAATAGTTTTAGGGATTAGGAAGGCTTTATTTAGAGGAAGTGTACCCGCATTTGCATGGAGGGTGGAAAACAATTTCAGAAATACACCCTCAGTACACCTGACCAAGATTCGAACTTGTAACACCCCGTCATCGGTAGTCTAGTCTACTGCGAGAGTAGCGCCTTAGACCATGCAGCCACCGAAGAGTTTTTTATTTCTTTTTATAAATACCAAAAAATCAAGAGGAAGCGGGACCGTAGGAATTCGATAATTTACCAAGGGAAGAGTCAGCTAAAAAAAGGATGGAAACCACTGGTTTAGTGGTGGTTCTAAAACTGATTATAAGTTAAAATATGTCATATTTAGCGTGTTATTAAAAATCTGTTCATTATATATCCAAGTTTTTGTCTTCATTCGAAAGGTTTCAAAGATGTCAAAGTAAAAGAAAAGGATAATTAACTTTTGACATTTAAAAGATTCGCATGCATCTACTTGGGAATGTGACTCAAAATTTTCGCTGAAATAAAAATAAGTATCGTCCTATAATGCAAGAGTTTTAACTCAAAAAGTTTATTTCAATAAATGGTTAAGATATTTAATGGCAAGATTTTGTCGATTCATAGACACAGCTACAATAATACATTATAATAATTTATTTATCTGGTTGATTTTGTCTCGTTCCGGGTTCAAACCAATGGGCTCGTAGCCAAGCTTCCTGGCTCTCTTCTCCATGACCCAGAAGAATATTTCAGGCGCAAGTGTCCGCAAGAGAATAGCCAGGCGCGGCGACAAAGGAGCGATAGTCACCTCCTTCTTTTCCAGTAATATGACTTTTAACATCTCCTTAGCTACGTATTTCGGGTTGTATCCGCCCGCAGTAGTAGCGTCCATTACTAGAAAAAAAAAACTTGGATAAAATATATAAATTTGAAAAGACGAATAACAAACGTAACCGGTTTTAATTCATGATTAAATAAAAATAATAATTGATTTAATCATATTTAACTTTTTTTTTTTCTCAGACTCTGGATCTCAAATCAGAATCAAAGGTCACAAGGTATTTTAAGGGAGACACATCAGTAAGCGAAAAATCGCCGTGCGGACGTTCAGCTCTAACGCAATATTTAATTCTATGCTGTGTTGTTTCAAAATATGGTTAAAACCAAAATTAAGTCGAAAGATTTCAACAGGACTCTTTTTCCTTAACAACCCTATATTATAAGTTTTAATAATATTTATGACAAATACAGTCATTGTTTGATATTTGAGAACTAGCAGCGAGCTTTCCTCTTTACCTTGAGATAAGAAGTTTCCTCTAACAAATACAGTCATTGTTTGATATTTGAGAACTATCAGCGAGCTTTCCTCTTTACCTTGAGATAATAAGTTTCCTCTAACAAATACAGTCATTGTTTGATATTTGAGAACTAGCAGCGAGCTTTCCTCTTTACCTTGAGATAAGAAGTTTCCTCTAACAAATACAGTCATTGTTTGATATTTGAGAACTATCAGCGAGCTTTCCTCTTTACCTCGAGATAAGAAGTTTCCTCTAACAAATACAGTCATTGTTTGATATTTGAGAACTAGCAGCGAGCTTTCCTCTTTATCTTGAGATAAGAAGTTTCCTCTAACAAATACAGTCATTGTTTGATATTTGATAACTAGCAGCGAGCTTTCCTCTTTACCTGGAGATAAGAAGTTTCCTTTAACAAATACAGTCATTGTTTGATATTTGAGAACTAGCAGCGAGCTTTCCTCTTTACCTTGAGATAAGAAGTTTCCTCTAACAAATACAGTCATTGTTTGATATTTGATAACTAGCAGCGAGCTTTCCTCTTTACCTGGAGATAAGAAGTTTCCTTTAACAAATACAGGCATTGTTTGATATTTGAGAACTAGCAGCGAGCTTTGTTCTTTACCTTGAGATAAGAAGTTTCCTCTGTAGTTTGAGGGTGAAAGGGAGTATAAACTCAGAAAGAATAGAGACATAGTTCCAGAAAATTAGATTGAGCATTGTATTTCAAGCCGTTTGACCTGACGACAATTGGTAGTTTCTGAATGACCGAGGCGGCCGCTTTCAGATGTCATTTTCGCAACAGACCGAGCTCTGCCGATGACGGAGAAGAAAGGGGTCGTAATCTCAGTCGGATCTTCACGAGATGTATTTTCCCAAATGGTTTTCCACTCCGCTTTCACACAAATTTGGGATCATTTCTCATAAAACTCTTCGTCAAATCCGAATCTTAGAAAACATAATAGGCAGAGAAATATATAACCTTCCCACTATAAAATTTTCGTTTTCTTCAATTTTGATTTTGTTCATATTAAAGGACAACAGAACAATGGTCTGGGGACTTGTTGTTGTGTTTGTCCAGTTATTAGGTTGGTCTGAACCACTACTAGGCAGCATATGACCATATTACAATAGATCTTAAAAAAACAACACTAAACTGTTTTAGAAAAAACTATTTCTTTTAAAGGTGTACTGATTCAGTAAAACCGATCAATGATACCAGATACCGATTGTTTAAAATAATTGTTCATACTACAATGATAACGGATACAGATGTTTAAATAATTGTTCATACTACAATGATAACGATACAGATTGTTTAAAATAATTGTTCATACTACAATTATATCAGATACCGATTGTTAAAATAATTGTTCATACTACAATGATACCAGATACCGATTATTATTATTATTATTAGCACCGCGTCTTACTACCCGTTCGGGTTATACGCTCTTACGCTAATGTGTAGTGGTAGGGTGATTGTGAGATGAAATGAAGGACCTACAGTTTAAAGTGGGATCCGAACCACGGTGGAGTCCTGGCATTCCCGATACCGATTGTTTAAAATAATTGTTCATACTACAATGATACCGGATACGATTGTTTAAAATAATTGTTCATACTACAATGATACCAGATACCGATTGTTAAAATAATTGTTCATACTACAATTATTCACACTGATTAATCCTGATTATCAATCATTGATTAATCACTATTTGGAATATGATTATGAGAATGATAACAGTTAATGTAATTAATACATAAAGATTTTATTTAAATCATTATTATTATTAGCACCGCGTCTTACTACCCGTTCGGGTTATACGCACTTACGCTAATGTGTAATGGTAGGGTGAATGTGAGATGAAATGGAGGACCTACAGTTTAACGTGGGATCCGAACCACGGTGGAGACCGTCCCTTTCTAAAATAATAATTTATGTTAAATTATAAATGTAATATCCATAATATATTATTTTAAATGTTTTCAAATTTAAGATATTTAAAACTAATATTAATTAATATGTTAAGATACAAAACTAGCGCTTGCTTAGTTACTATTTAGTTATAGAATTATGTTGGTTAACATGTTTAAAATCAATGTTGATCTTATTAATTGCAACACATATCTTACCAAACTTACCACATTTATGTTAAAAAAGCAATTATTATTTCATATTGTTTGCTAGAAATATTATTTTAGTAATTTTAATTTTTTTAAAGTATGAGCATCAACTTTTATAAGCATCAAAAATTGAATTAAAGTTAATTTCTCAATAAAATAATGTATAACGAGAGCCGTTACAATGCGCATGTGCAACTTACTTTACATTACTGTACAGTGTTTCTACACTGTCTTGCAATACATTTCTGAGCCTTAATGCAATTATTCTTTTTATTAACTTTTTTAAATAATTGTTAGTGTAATTTTAATGTCCTGAAAGACATGAGTGTTGAAACTATTTTAATTATTTTTTATATTAAAGTTTTAATTGAGTGTTGTTCATATTTTAAAATTATGTTTTGTAAGTGTTGTTTCTAATTTTAAAACCGATATTTCCATTATATAGCTTCTTTTTTTCCCTCAAAAGTATTTGCGATTTATAAAAATGAGTGTCATTCATATTTTAAGAACATGTGTTCTAATATACTTTTTAACATTTTAAAATTATGAATACACCGAACTCGAGAGCTTTTATAAATACCCGAATCGAATGCAAAAAACCAAGCTCGCAAAACCCTAATGCAAAGTACGCACTATACACTTACACTTCCACATCGAGGAAATCATACTAAAAGAAAAAGTAATTTAATATTAACAGCAATAATACCTCCATATATTTGTCCGGTTCCCGTGACAGCGTTGAGCGATAAGTTGGTGTTAATGTAGCCAACCGTTACGACAGAAACCTTCACATTGTGATGGGCCACTTCTGCCCTCAGGGTATCGCAGAAAGCTTGAAGGGCGTGTTTAGATGCAGCGTACGCTGATCTGAAAACAAAACAAAAATAACCTGTATATATTATTATTATTGTTATTATTATTATATTAGCACCGCATCTTACTACCCGTTCGGGTTATACGCACTTACGCTAATGTGTAATGGTAGGTGATTGGAGATGAAATGGAGGACCTACAGTTTAACGTGGGATTCGAACCACGGGGAGGCCTGGCATTCCACACATTCACAAGATGTCTTGTCAGAGGTGAAGGAAGGGTTTGGTAGTCAGATAAATCAGTGCCGGGACCGAGGATTTAACCCCGGAGCTCCAGCATAGAAGTCTGACACCTTACCCCTTAGACCACCAGGTCACCTACCTGTATATAACTATCAAACTAAGTACAGTGATGAAGCAGGGGTAGGTATCCAAACATAAACTAAGTGTGTATGTAACTAACTTTAATATATGAATGGTAATCTAAAATACTTAGGGATATTCAAAGATATGAGATTAAAAAAAAAATTGGCCTAAATATAATACAACCTTGCATATAATACGACCAAAAATGTATCATTGATTAAATGTAGGTTCACCCTTTTCAAAGTGATAAATTAACAGCTTGAGACAGGATGTTGTTCTTTCCTAGTCTTAAATTAGTTTTTTTTTTTTTTTAATTTAGCACCGCATCTTACTACCCGTTCGGGTTATATTCTTAAGTACTAATTACGCTAATGGATTTAGGAATTGGCAAGGTTGAATTTAGAGGAGGTGAACCCGCATTTGGGTGGAGGGAAAGTAGAAAACCATTTAGGAAAAAAACACCCCCCTAGTTCACCCGACCGAGATTCGAACCTCGATCTCCCCGTGCTCGACACGAATAGCGCGTTAGCTAACTACGCCACCGAGGCGGGTGAAATTAGATTATAATACATATGAAGTTACGACAGGCCTAACCAACCAGTAGTGGGAAATATATGGCTCGAATAAAAAAAACTGACCCAGGCCGGAAACAGAAATTGGTGTGAAGTAAAAAAAAAAAAAAATAGGGCCAAACCCTTGTAACAAAAACTATTATTTCATGTCTCTAAGGCATCAAAGATAGCAGATGATCTTTTATCGTGTATTTTGTTAAATTAATATTTCCTTCATAAAATAAATATAACATTGAAATACTGCCCTAAATCACTAGACAATTATTAACTTTTATTAATAAAGATTAAAAAGAAAAAAAATAATCCAAACCTTTCAGGTATCGCTATCTTGCCTTGAATGCTACTGACAGCGATAACGTGGCCACTTCCACGTTTTATCATCGACGGCAATACGGCTGTAATAAAAGTAAACATTATTACCATACAATACATTGGAAAATAGAAAGAATAATAAAGAGAAAGATGGAGATGAAGTTTGTAGGGAAGGAGCAGGGTAACAGAAAGAGTGAGAGTGATAGAATGGAAGCGATTAAAGGATTAAAAATAGTGGAAGCATTTTACTAAACTGACCGGGCCACAAGCTGGAAACAGTTTGATGATGATGATGACGATGATGATAAGGGTTTAAGTAGTGGTTTCTTTTGAGACCCCCACCTTAGTAATTGGCAATCTTTGATAGAAAATTACAGTCTAGATACAATATTATATATGAAAGAAGGTAAAGTAAAGATGGATAAATACGATTTAAAAAAAAATCAATATTCAATAGAAAGGTTTTTTTTTTTTTACGTTTTGGTGCCGACTTTTTTTTTAGTGTTATTTTAGTATGGTCATATGCTGCTTACTCGTGGTTCAGACCAACATAATAATATGAAAAACACAGCGACAAGACCCCAGTCCATTAATCTGTTGTCCTTAAGATGGGATGGAAGGGGGACATGAAGAAAGTTAAATATTTTTGCAGTTTTTATATCAAAACATTTTTATTGATCAAAATAAATCAAATATCGCTCCAGTAGAAACATAGTTTAATTTTCTTCACACAGTGATATCAATAGTTGTTGAATATCTGTCATGAGAACAGCGGCATTAGATGACAAACTTTTTAAATGAAGAGAAAAAGTTGTCATTAAATTCCAGGACACCCTTGACAGATATTCAACAACTGTTGATATCACCATGTTCCAGGACACCCTTGACAGATATTCAACAACTGTTGATATCACCATGTGAATACAAACTCTATGGCTATACATACTGAAGCAATATTTGATTTATGACCAAAAAAAAGTTTTGAAACAAAACCGCGAAAATAATGGCCTTTTATCGCGTACCCTTCTACACTACCTTAATATGAACAAAATCAGGATTTAAAAAAAATAGAAACTTTGGGGGATGTTTAATATTACTGCTTATCGTGTTCCCTAAGGTTCTGCCACGAGATGTAAATGGTCGATGGTGATTGGTTGAACCTACCTTTCGTAAGAGCCACCTGTCCGAAGTAGTTGACCAGCATCACTTTTATGTCCACATCCACCTTGGTGGTGATCACTTCCCCTCGGTGGCTGATGCCAGCGTTATTCACGAGGATGTCCACATGCCCGTGGATATCCAGGATTTTATTCACGCACTCGGGTATCGAGTTGAGATCGACAAGGTCCAACGGTAGGATCACCGGTGGATGAGCCGGTTCAGTCTGAAATGAGACGGGGTTTGGTTCATTACTACTAAGAGATGGGGTCAACTTCTGATTAATTTTATTCGAAAACCGAGTCATCGTTTTGTCAAGCAGGTGTAAGGAGGTGTGCGACACTTTCTGTTGTCTTACTTTGTACGAATTGAGGAGATTGGTCCTAACTCGTTCCAACTCCTTCTGCCGGCGTGAGGCCAGAATGACTCGGCATCCTGCCCGGTAGAACTCGTGAGCTAGAGCTTCTCCGAGGCCTGAGCTGGCACCAGTAACTAGAACCACCTGCAAATAACTAATATGGTTAGAATATTTATTTCATTACAAGATGTTCTGTCTTACGGCAGGTCCATTCCTTTTGTCAGTTCCCTGCTTCCTCCTTGATGCCGGGATCACGATCAACTTAACGTAACTTAACGTTAACTAACGTAACTTAATGTAAAGGACCTCCTCGTGTGTTTAAATGGAAGCGATCACGATGCAGTTAACTTAACGTTGACTTGCAGTTAACTTAACGTAAGAAATGTCCTGGGAGGTCTTCTACTTTAAGTGAACGTTACTTGAAGGGTATCACGTGATCTAGCCAGCCAATCATTATGCAAGTGACGTCAACAGAGCTATTTAGTAATTCATTTGTTGGTATTATGATCAATGTTTACTCTTTAGTATAAGTTTTAGTGATCAGACATTGAAACAAAATAATTAAACTAAAATAGGAACTAAATTTATCAAAAAAGTTTAGTAATATATATTTATTATATTGATTGAAAACTGTAAACATTCACAGATCATCACTTTACAAATAGTACAAAACCACAGATCATACTCGAGAATGCATATGTTTGGCTCGAGTTGTTACGTTAAGTTAAGAGTGAAAAACGTTAGATCAACTAAACTAAGTTAAGTTAACTTTAAGTGAACGTTAAAATAAGTTACGTTAAGTGAAACGTTACAATGAAGTTACGTTAAGTTTGATTGTGATCCTGGCATCAGTTCCTATTCTTTCCTTCAAGTCATCTAATATTTGAATCCTCCTCCTAAGGATGTGTCCGATTACATAGTCAAAAAATGATGATGAAGCAATAATCTTCGCAAAAACGGTGATATTGTTGATCGTTTTTTTTTATCACCGCGTCTTACTACCTGTTCAGGTTATATCCATATATGATAATTACTCTAATGGGGTAGGAATGAGGGAGGAATCATTTTATAGGTAATCTACCTGGATTAGCGTGGAATCAAAGTCGGAAATCATTTAGGGAAAACACCCTAAATAGACCCAAACGAGAATTTGAACCCCAATCTATAAGTCATCTGCAGGTCGGTCTAACATGAGAATTGTAATGTTACTCTATTTGGCATTCGCGTACAAGAGACAGAGTACCAAACTAGTCACCGCTTAGAGGCAAGAACTCACACTACTTAGCTGACTGCTGGAATGTGTTACCAACCCTTATGTCTCGACGCACATTAGTAGAGAAACTTGTCTCGTTATAACTGTAAGGGCAATGTTCCCTCCTACTTGCTTGTCATTACAGAATGACACCTTAGACCATCGAACCATTAGAGCGTATATCGTGTATTCTACGCCATGACTATGGGATGCAATGAATTGACAATTTTAATTATCCGATGATATATGAAATTCACTTTATTTAAATTGTACAAAACACAAATTTTATCTAGCTAAATTCTAGAGAGATTAAAAACCTCAAAATATTCAAAATTGACACATTATATTAGTAACAAACACAGCTTTATGTAAATATAATAATTAGTAGTTATTAGTCAGTCTCGAATAAATTTAGTTACACACGATATCACCACTAAGGGAACTGCAGGTCTTCAGGAGGAAAGCTTTATCTTCACTCTCTCTCAGTTAACTGTTGCCAAATCTCCTCTCTCTCAGTTATGTCTGAAGGTGGTGTGCTGGGGTGATAAGGAGCTACTGGCGACCTCGAATAACCAACGTTGCAAAACTTGTTTTATATTTGAGGGGAGATTGACTACACGAAAACAAGAGAATGACCAGCTGTTTTCCAATAGTAACCATACAGTTCCCTCAGAGATGATATCCAGTATAGTGCTTCCAGTCAAGAGATCTTTCTAATTCACTTTAGATTATGGTTATAGGAGGTCTCCATCTTATTTTAATTAATTTATAGGGTTTATGGGATTTCCAATATATAAAAGTTTTTTTTTTATTTCAAATGTTTGTAATGTGACTTTTTCTGGTCCTTTTTTTTTCTTGTATCTTTTAAAAGATAAAAATACGAAACATACCTTTCCTTGTAACTTGTTTCTCAGTTGTTTGGCCTTCCACGCTCCGATGAAATTATACAGCAACCATGGCAAAGTTATGGGGATACACAACGACCCCAGAAGCCACCAAACCATTGGCCATCCAACACCAAATAGTCCTTCCATTTTCTGCTTCATGATGTTACAACTGATGTAAAGATATCGACATTGATTATCACTTAAATAGGTTTTAATTATTTATTTGAGGTAGTTGACGTCCACCTTCTGAACTAATTATATCTGCATACAAGAATTTCTATGAACAAGAGTGAAAGAGCCGATCAATTTTGCCAGGAAAGGTATCCTTACATACCTTCTAGGATTATTTTACATTCCACAACAGGATGACTATAAAACATATTTTACAAAATTCCCTGACTTTCCAGGTTTTTCCGGGCAACATTTATCAATTTTCCCCGACTACTTTTTCCCAGTTTTATTGGTGGATGATGACTTGTTTTATTTATTATTGATCATACATTTAAAAAAAGTTTGTATCTAATAAACAAACAGTTTTATCAGTTATTTTAAAATTAAAATATTATTTTATTTAGGTATTATTAACGTTTGTTTTAGTGTTTTGTTGTGAAATTAATGGGATATTTTAGACACATTTTTTTTTTAATTCCCTGATTTTTCCTTATTTTTAGTGAAATTCCTTAACATCCAAAAATCCCCCGACTTTTCCAGGTTTTCCCTGACTGTAACCACCATATTACCGACAGCTTCAATTTCCCTCCGAAGGAAGTTGTGCTACAGAATTTTATCGCTCGAGAATAATCCAACGACATTGTCTGGGTTTGAACCCACAAACATCGGGTCTTAAGGCGCTCTCATATTTAACACACCGTATTTATAATCTTTACCTGTTATTTAAAAAAATATAAATATCTTTGATTATATTAATTGTTAAATTTGTAATATTTTATGAGTGTTCTTTAAAAGCCAATAAAATTGTATTTATTTCTTTACATATTATTTAATTCATCCGCTTTAATGAATTTCCTGTATATTTTTGTGTGTACATTTTTAGGTACTGTATAGGCCCTATTTATTGCCTAGTTCATTATAATAATATTGGGTGACCTGGTGGTCTAGGGGTAAGGTGTCAGACTCCTGTGCTGGCGGCCAGGGTTCAATCCTCGGTCCCGCAAAGATCTATCTGATTACCAAACCCTTCCTTCACCTCTGACAAGACATCTTGTGAATGTGGGAATGCCAGGCCTCCACCGTGGTTCGGATTCCACGTTAAACTGTAGGTCCTCCCTTTCATCTCACAATCACCCTACCATTACACATTAGCGTAAGTGTGTATAACCCGAAGGGTAGTAAGACGCGGTGCTAATAATAATAATATATAATATTATGTCAAGATGACAATACTATTAAAATTAAGTACCACTTTTTATCATTTACTTTTAATAAATGATATTGAGACTAATTTTTTTTTAAATGTTATATTATATTAATACATTAAGGTCTGTATTTTCAATAAAAAATATATTACAATACTCTCCCAAGTGAGTACAATGCAATAAACGTTGTAATGTTTTTTTTATACTGATGTTAACCTAACAAACAGATCACCTTAAGGTTAATAATTTGAGAGCGAGATCTTGTGAAAAAAAAAATAGTGGGCACCACTTGAGTATATAAAAATGATTTTCTGTTTTATTACAATAAACAAATGTGAAAAAAGTATCGGAGCATGTCGAGAGGATGAGTATGTATCGAGTGACAAAGCAAATATATTAAGGTAGAGTGTGTGGATCAAAAGGAAGGGGTAGTCCATTTAAGACTGGCTAAATGTTGTAGACGATGCAAATGCAAATATTCTAAAATATGCCCCAGTTCTTTATTTTTAAAAAGTATTAAAAGAGCATTCTTAAGATGAATGCAAATAGGCCTAACTGTGATATTTGGCTAAAATTTGTGAGATACAGCCATGAATTTGACACTTTTAAAAATACAGGGTCCGGTTTATTTTTTTAAAACAAATATTACATATTGATCAACGTAAACATAATATTAGGAATTAAATATAGGTCCACCTACTACACTACTTTCCTAAACATATATTTACAGGTAGTAATAACAATGGAATGACCTTGAAACCACGAAAGGAAATATCCAGTTAGTATTTAGGAAGTCCGTGCTAAGTAACTCGACAAACAAAAACTGTTTTATCGATTGTAATAAAGATGAAAAGACCTTCGGGATCATAGATCCCGTTAGTATTTTGACAGTAACCGGCTACTTGACAAAGAGAACTATTTCATATTTATGTGCACGTAAAATTGTGCTGTAAATTGCATCAAGAAAAAAAACTAGAGACAAATTCGTAATAAAGTAACCTAGATCTCTCAAGATAACATTCATATAGTACTAAAAAATAATTTCTATTAAATTATTGTGTTGAAATAAGAGTTCATTGAGACGAATTTCAAATAATGACACACATTTCTAACAATTCAAATAAAGAATTATTCACAGTAATTCAATAAATTAATAAAATAGAATTTTTTAAGAATATGTATAATATATTCACAGAAAACTACAAATAGATTATTCTTTTTTTTTAATACCCAAAAACATAGAAAAACCAAAAACTTACCAAGGAAATATTGTTAACAAGTAAACAGTCTCAGCTGATACAAACGATAACTTAGAAGGAGGTCAAGTGCCAGTATCATGTTAGGGAAACCCTTCCACCTTGTGGGCAATGAAAGTACTAATTGAACAAATTATGCAGTGGCTAGATTTTGAACTATGTGAACGAGATCTCGATTTTTGCCTATGAATATTTATGGTATCGTTAAAATTTTAAGATTTTAATTAACAAAAGACCAGTATTATACATATTTAATAAAAATTATATAAACACATTTAGTAAAATGATTAAATTTATTTATTGTAGTTTATATTTATTTTTAGATTCTTAGATCAAATTTATTTTTTACTCTGTTTTAGCTTGTCTGGGATGCCAAGATTTAATCACACTAATTAATAGAGAATGAGGAGGAAAGTTAAGAAATGTATTCACATTTGCATAGAGGGAGATTAGGAAAAAAAGAGAAAAAATTAATCAGGGGTGGATCGAGGATTTTTGTAATGGTGTGGGGTATGGCCAGGATTTTCGTGAGGGGGCGGCGGGGTGCAACCACGGAATTTGGCTGGGAGGAAGTATCTTCTTGGGAAATTAAGAAAAATTCTTCAAAATTTGAGAATAGTTTATAAATTAATTAATAAATTTGAAAACAAAATAAATACGGCATATACAATCTCATTATTAATTTATGTTTTTTTTGTTTTTATTTGTTATCGACAGTGATTGACACGGGAAACAACTAGCTAATGAGATAATATATGGCACTACAACTAGCAGTGACTATAACATACATTTACCCAATTGGTTTAACTTTTTAATTATTACTATAATTATTAATAATACTAACCTAAAAATTCTTGAAGGGGGGCTGGCGGGTGCACCACCTTCCAGATCCTCCCGCTGCCTTCAATACATCCAAACAAGATTCGAGCACCAGCCTCCCAGTCAGGTAACACAAAGAATAAAAATAATACAGAAAAATCACTAAAAACATACCGTTCAGGTAATGACATTCGAGCTAACTATAAGCCCTTTGTTAAATTATTAAGAATGTAATGATACTGTTTTGGACCACTCTCATATATTCAAAAAGTCATGGATGAAGTGTATTTTTCTTTAAAGAATTGTATGTAAAGTCTCCTTTTAATACTTAATCCATGGAGAATCACGCGTTTCCAGAATTAATTTTGATACAATATATTTTAATTATTTTTTTTAAACTCAGTTATATTTGAAAATCAGGTGATAGATGAGCTGACCGCTTTTACCCAATGGGAAGTTAGCCTTCGCAACATCAGGTTGCCAGGAGTTCTCCCATTAGTTGGTTTTAACACTGGGGACAAGGGGTCCAAGAAGCAAGGGGTAGGTCTACACAGTACAGAAAGAAAAATAATAATCTCAAGAGAACATTGTAATATCCGAGAGAAAATCTCAGTCTGTAAATAGCACTAACTCAGGGCTTCCACGTCAGTTCGTAAATGAACAAAAACTATATCAATGTCAATTTTATAATAATAAACTTACAACTAATAAAATAAATAGTGTACAACATTAAATCTCTACTAATTTTGACAGTTAACCAATCAGTAACCCTATAGTGAGAAATACGTAATATCAGATCGTCATTGCTGTGTGTAAACAAGAGCGCAGTAAGACGATGTCGTTATAATCACTGCTCAACCATAAGGCATACACTTAGTCCACATCCGCATCAGCATCAGCGTAAAAATCCGGTATCACTCTAAGGAACTATCCGTAAATGTTAAGTTTGAACACAGGAGTCTGTCAATGGCGGCTTCAGAAATTTTTCTAGGTGGAGTCAAAATATATTTCCCCACCCACCGTAAAACCTCCTGAGGGCATCGTCATTATACTGGCCCTGTACATAATCTCCTAAAAAAATAAAGAAATTTAAAAGAGCAAGGTTTTGCTTCAACCTCAACTAGTAGAAGCATCAATATCAAATGTCATACATTTTAAATAAAAATTATAAAATCTAATTATATTCATAACTCTAATATTAATTTGGTATCATAAATATGCCCTTTAATTTGGGAATTTGGTGAGATTATTTAAAAATTCCATGTCTTATTCATCACCATACATTATAATTACATTGATTCAATAAAATTGTTTTTTTTTTTACAAGGAAAGGAAGCCGTAGGAAGGTGAATATATGGAAAAATAATTATTTTAGTGAGGTAAAAAAAAACGGGTTTGAAATTATTTAATTTATTTCAATTATACAATTTGAATTCATCTCACAGAATTGCATAAAAAATAGCACATACTTAAGTATAAACCGGTGTCGTCCACAGTCATCACCAAATTGGTTTATGACTGTTTCTATAAAAGTAGCTTTGTTTGAAGAAAATAAATTGTAGGCAAATTATAATATTTAAAAAAAAATGTTAACACGTTTTCTCGTAAAAGGAAACATTTAACCTGTTAGATTAATTTGGAAATTCCGCGAGGGGAGGAGTTACCGCGGGTGCCCCTGTAATTTATAGACTTCTTATTTTAATAATCAAATGTGTTAATTTAGTAACTACCATATTTTACCTATTAACAACTATTAGTTTTTACCTTAGCAACAATTCCAGCTCCAACCAAGAACAAAAAAAGAAAACCTCTGGGACAAATCGAAACAAAAAAGAAAACCACTGGGCCAGATTGAAACAAAAAAGAGAAAACCTCCGGGCCAGATTGAAACAAAAAAAGAAAACCTCCGGGACAGATTGAAACCAAAAAGAACACCTCTGGGACAGATTGAACAAAAAAAGAATACCTCCGGGACAGATTGAAACAAAAAACACCCTCGGGACAGATTGAAACAAAAAAGAAAACCTCTGGGACAAAATTGAAACAAAAAAAGTAAACCACTGGGACAAAATTGAAACAAAAAAGAAAACCACTGGGACAAAATTGAAACAAAAAAGAAAACCTCTGGGACAAAATTGAAACAAAAAAAGTAAACCTCTGGGACAAATCGAAACATAAAAAATAAACCTCTGGGACAGATTGAACAAAAAAAGAATACCTCCGGGACAAATTGAAACAAAAAACACCTTCGGGACAGATTGAAACAAAAAAGAAAACCTCCGGGACAAATTGAAACAAAAAACACCTTCGGGACAGATTGAAACAAAAAAGAACACCTCTGGGACAGATTGAACAAAAAAAGAATACCTCCGGGACAGATTGAAACAAAAAACACCTTCGGGACAGATTGAAACAAAAAAGAAAACCTCTGGGACAAAATTGAAACAAAAAAGAAAACCACTGGGACAAATTGAAACAAAAAAAGTAAACATCTGGGACAAATCGAAACATAAAAAATAAACCTCCGGGACAGATTGAAACAAAAAAGAAAACCTCTGGGACAAAATTGAAACAAAAAAGAAAACCACTGGGACAAATTGAAACAAAAAAAGTAAACCTCTGGGACAAATTGAAACAAAAAAAGTAAACCTCTGGGACAGATTGAAACAAAAAACACCTCCGGGACAGATTGAAACAAAAAACACCTTCGGGACAGATTGAAACAAAAAAGAAAACCTCTGGGACAAATTGAAACAAAAAAAGTAAACCACTGGGACAAATTGAAACAAAAAAAGTAAACCTCTGGGACAAATCGAAACATAAAAAATAAACCTCTGGGACAGATTGAAACAAAAAAGAACACCTCCGGGACAGATTGAACAAAAAAAGAATACCTCCGGGACAGATTGAAACAAAAAACACCTTCGGGACAGATTGAAACAAAAAAGAAAACCTCTGGGACAAAATTGAAACAAAAAAGAAAACCACTGGGACAAATTGAAACAAAAAAAGTAAACATCTGGGACAAATCGAAACATAAAAAATAAACCTCTGGGACAGATTGAAACAAAAAAGAAAACCTCTGGGACAAAGTGAAACAAAAAAAAAGAAAACCTCTGGGACAAATTGAAACAAAAAAGTAAATACAAGATTTTTTTTTCTCTTTATTCTCAAACAATTAAACACAGTTTGGAGGAATATTAAAAATTCTTAGTGTAACTATGCCTTTGCTAGAATTAGGTCTGACTGAACTTTACTTTTTACTACAGCTGCTATCCCTTCTGTGACTAATCATCATCATCATAATCTTTTTCCAACCTGTGGCCGGGTCAGTTTAGTAAAATGCTTCCATCTTCCTTTATCCTTCCACCTTTCTTATTCTCTCACTTGCACACATTTTCTGCTTCTCCCATATATTTCTTGGCCTTCCTTGCAGTCTTTTTCATACATACTTCATCTACATAATTTTATTTGGCATTCCCCCTTCTCTATTCTCAGTACATGCCCATACCATCTCAGTCTTGCTTCCTCTACTATCCCATGTACTCCAACATCCTCATTACATGACCATACCATCTCAGTCTTACTTCCTCTACTATCTCATGTACTCCAACATCCTCACTACATGTCCATACCATCTCAGTCTTGCTTCCTCTATTATCTCATGTACTCCAACATCCTCACTACATGTCCATACCATCTCAGTCTTGCTTCCTCTACTATCCCATGTACTCCAACATCCTCATTACATGACCATACCATCTCAGTCTTGCTTCCTCTACTATCTCATATAATCCAACACCCTCATTACATGCCCATACCATCTCAGTCTTGCTTCCTCTACTATCTCATGTACTCCAACATCCTCACTACATGTCCATACCATCTAAGTCTTGCTTCCTCTACTATCTCATGTCCTCCAACATCCTCATTACATGACCATATCATCTCAGTTTTGCTTCCTCTACTATCTCATGTACTCCCTGTACCCCCAATATTTCTCAGATAACTTCATTCCTAATCCTGTTTATCCTCGTGACAGCTAACATGCTCCTCACAAACTTTATTCCCATGGCCTCCACTGTATAATGTAATAATTTCAAAAAAATTAAACATTCCCTAAAATTTGTATGAAAAATAATAATATATAGGTCTAGCAATTCTATAGAGCATGTTTAGCCAAAATATATTATCAAATTCCGTGAAATTTCCCGGCTTTCCAGGTCGATGGGAACCCTGTTATAAGTAGTTCACTTGCCTGTAAATTCATAACAGAAGGAAACATTTATCTTCCCAGCTGAAATATTAAAATAATTTTACCGGTTGTTCTCTATAGGTGTGAAACCTTACCTTACACGACAAAAACACATTTAGTATGTTCAAAAACCAGCTCTGTAATTATCACACGACATTGTGAAGATAATCAAATATTGTAGACATGCAGCTTGTATAGGAAGACCTAGACGCAGATAGGAGGATAACATTATAATAGATCTGGAAGAGAAAGTGTGTAATGAGGTGGACTGAATAGAACTAGCTCATTGTAGGGATAGGGTGTAATGAGGTGGACTGGATATAACTATCTCAAGATAGGGATACTTTTGTAAGTGCAGCAATTAACTTTCAATTTCCTAATGCCATAGAGTAAGTAAGCTGAAATCTTAAGAATCAAGTAGCCGAAGGTATTATGTATGCTTATTATTGAGGAATTCTTCAGCTACACATCAGATTCTGAAAATTAAAAAATGACACCTGGACCCGGGTATCAAACCCCAATCGAGCCAAAAGTCTCGGGTTCAATTCCCGTGTCCAAGTGTCATTTTTCAATTTTTTAGAATATGAAATCTTAAGGTTTAGTTTTCCATCACAACAGGCATGTATGTATTGAAAAGAGAATATCATCTTTTTGAAAATCATCAAAGGGGTACATAATTTTTTATCAGATATAAATAAGTATTTCTCAAAATCAACATTGCATTTAAAGTATCATCGACAAATAACTCAAAGAACCACACAATTTTTGGTAAATCTTTATTATAGCAAAAACATAGCAATTTCTCTATATTCTCTTCAGCTGAAGCTTGGCGGATAATTCTCCGTACGGATTCCCGCCTTGTTGAACACTTTTCTTCTTAAGGTATTCCAGAGTTCTGCCCTGAAATAATAGATAAATGTAGGGTAAGCCTATGCAAAAACTTCAAAATCTCAAATCCGAACATTGGAAAAAAATTATAAACATAAGAAGAAATTTAAATATAATAGAATTTAATAGAAAATATATCCTCATAAGAAAAACCTCGTTTCGTTTTCCGAGATAATTGTATTATATTTGGAAGAAGGTATAGGAAAGGTGGATTGAATCATATAAATGAACGAACAGAATATGGCTCTTATAGTGAAAAGAAGAACACAGTTCACACTTCACACCGCTGCCACTGGACAAAGAGGTAACGGCCGCCTCTTAAAGAAAATCAACCGTTACCACCCAATCACCAGGCCTAGTTTTCATCCAATCGAAACTCATCAGGAGGGAGTGTAAAACGCGCAACGTAACTTCCTAAAAGAGGAAACCCTAAAAAAAAAACTTTTTTTCTTCAAGAGGCAGCCATTATCTCTCTATTCTTGTATTTGTTTTCTATCCACCTTTCCTGTATTTTTTTCAAATATCAAACAATTACTTCATAAATATAATATGTAATAAATAAAATAATAGCATTGTAGAATGATAAATCACAAATAAAAGTAAAAATATCAACAAATACAGTATCCACATACACACTAATATTTTGATGCTCTTATTACATTTTCCTCAGGAAGTATTAGTGAGGTTGAACAGTGATGCCAACTTGATTGTCTTACTACTATTTCCCGAGGAAGATGCAATGAGAGCATCAAAATATTTAAGTGTGTGTAAATATGGGTTAAGTGTTTTTAATTTTATTTGTGCTCTATTTTTCTACAATTCTATCATTTTATTTATTACATATTATATAATAATTTGCTTAGTGCACTTTATTTCATTACTTTTTTTAAAAATCCATTATGTTCCCAGCCTGTGGTCAGTTTTTTATTCAAGCCATATATTTTCCACTACCGGCTTGATAGGCCTGTCGTAGCTTCATATGCCTTATAATCTAACTTAAGACAAGGCCAGGCACAACATCCAGTCCCTGGCCATTAATTCATCAATGTGGAAGGGTAAGCCAACATTTCCCGAATGATAACTTTTTCGGCCATGCCGGTAAACAAACCTAGGATCCTTAGCTAAGCAGAAAGATTCGCTACCGACTGAGCTAAAGAGTCAGATTCTTTATTTCATACATATTATTTTCTATTAATCCTGTATATTATTTCTGTTGTCAACATCTCTTTTTCTCAACTATTACAAAGCCTACAGCGATGAATAAGGTATCAGTGGATAGGATGTTTTACCGACTTCTGACTAGCATACTCAGTTTACATTAAAACACATTGTTTGTTTAAAATTTAAGTTAAAACAAAAATCTAACAATATCTGTGTATCAATTACCGAAAATAAACTCTTTTTGCTATTTTGTGTATACATTTCTCTGAGTATTTAATTTCAACAAACTAATAAATAATAATAATATTTAGCACCCGTCTTACTACCTGTTCGGGTTTACGCTTTAAGTACTAATTGCGCTAATGGATTAAGAATTGGGAAGGTTTAATTAGAGGAAGTGAACCCACATTTGCGCAGAGGGAGAGTGGAAAACCATTTAAGAAAAACCATCCCCAGTTCACCCGACCGAGATTCGAACCTCGATCTCTGCATCCTCAGCAGTCGAGCTCAACACAACAAGCGTGTTAGCCAACTACGCTACCAAGGCGGGCCACCTAATAAATGGAATGGGAATGGGGGAAGAGGGGAAGGTTGAATGTGCAAAAGTTTTGCAAGGGTTTGCTGGTAATAATATATTTCCTCTTTTGTTCGTTATCTTTTCCAAGACTAGGATTCGACATTCAAGATTTGTAGATAAAATAAGGATTCGAATCCCAGTAAAATAACGGATCCGAGCCCTGATTCTACTAAAAAAAACCCAAACATTTATTTAAATCAATTAATGGCACACAACTAACAGCCAGTTTGATGTCCATGAAGCCGTGCCTTTGGGCGAGATTCCACAAGTTGACAGCGAGAGTGGCCAAAGTAGGTTCAGATAGGTCGGCCCGAACCACAATGTGTGAAAACAAATCCATCGCAAGCTGCGCCTGTAAAACAGATAAAAAAAACAACAGATACATGCACCAACCATGTGATTATCCTTAAAATATAATATATTCATTAAAAATAGTAATGGATGTAGTAGGTATATAATTAAAGTTGGGCTGTTAAGGCAAAGTTTGCCAACTTAAAAAGAGGTGGCTAGAAACATATAAAAGGAACGAACACAACATGGCTTTTACAATTAAAAGAAACACAGTTCACACTTTACACTGCTGCCACTGGACAGAGATAATGGCTGATTCTTGAAGAAAATAGATAGTTACCACCCAATCCCTTGACCTAGATTTCATTCTATCAGAGCTCATCAGGAGGGAATATAAAACGTGCAATGTAACTTACTAAATTAAGAAACAACGAAACGTCAGTAATGAGATGAGGTGTGTTTATTTACAATACCTGCTTGGGAAGCTGTTCGCTTTTCCCCAAATATTGGAGGTGATCTAAAATCTCGGCCACAATTATCGAACACATTTTGTTTATCTCCATGATAAACTTGGGGTCAGAACCGTACAAGGAATCGTTGGAATCCACTAGAACAAAACAACAACGAAAACAACTCGGATAAATATAGTTGTATCACCATACAAGAAAGAAGATCTACATTCTATGTCAGTAGGTATGGGGGTCATCTATAAACCAAATAATCCTTTTTCTTACTTTCTTTTTTTACATCCTAACTTTGTAACACCAAGTATGTCCGAAACTTTAGCTCAGGCGATATAGTGTCTGTCAAATTAACTAAAGATCACAGATTTGATTCCCGACAATGCTGAAAAATTTACCATCGGTGAGCATCCAATTTTCTAACAATAACTGATAGAGGGGGGCTAGAAAATCTCTAAAAAAAAACCTTTTTATTACTTCACCCTCGCCCTCTTTCCCCTGTTACAAAAAAAAAACTTCCGCCACTACTGTATAAATAACAATATGCCTATTTCTTAAAGTTTAATAGTAAGTCTTAACATTATATGATTTTGAACTCCTAGAGCCCCAGAATTTGAACCAAGGACACCGGGAGGGTTAGGACATCATGCCGTTAGACATGATATATTCGTTAGGCACAAACAAACCTTTCTCTATATGGTAGGGATATGTTTCCTGGGCCGCAGTAGACAACATGTCCAACACGTGTAGGTAGACGACGGGCTTGGCGTTGCTCGTGGGCTCCCACGTGTAGTGTTGAAGGACATTTAGCAGTCCACGTGTCAGGTAGAGCACGCCCTGCTCCGGCGAATCCTGCACACGGCAAAACACACCCGGTCAAGCGTTAGCCGAGCTCAACTCTTACGACAAAGTGGTTTCTTCAGGGCTGTCTCTATTTTCTTACTGACAAGTTCCTCGGGTTTTTCTGGTTTTTTAGAAAAAATTACCACTTTTTCTAGACATTATTATTATTACTATCATAATAATCATCATCATCTTACTACCCGTTCAGGTTGTAAGCTTAAGTATTAATTACATTAATGGTTTGAGAGATGAGGAATATTATATCTATACGAAGTGTAACCGCATTTGTGTGTATGGAGAGTGGAAAACCATTTTGTAAAAAACCACCCTCAGTACACCCGATCGGGATTCGAACCTCAATCTCCCCATCAACGACAGTATAGTCTACTGCGAGAGCAGCGTGTTAGACCACGCAGCCATTGATGTATATTTCAGCATCAATAATTTTTATTGGCAAGGCTTCATAATAATATAAAAGTTTTTGCGACATATATTCGAAGAGAAGTTATTGAAGCTTCTCACATCCCTAATAAGTGTATGTCCGTGGGACTCGAAGCACAGAGTAGACCAACAGATGAGACTCACGGGTACGACCAGCAGAGTGGAGAGGAAGTGGCACAGATAAGAGACGAGGTAAGACTCCGAGCTGCGCGGCTTACCGTCGCATTCCACGGTCTTGGGCAGCTCGGGAATCAAACTGAGAGCCGCCTTGAAACAGGCATCGGCTGTGGAAAAATAAAGTATACATTGGATTCAAGTTTTAACCTATTTAACTAAGGGAAGTATTATATTTGAAAAAAAAAAGTTATAAAAAAAGGTGTATAGAAAACGTATTATAAAGAACAAACACAATATGACTTTTATAATGAAAAGAAGAAAATAGTTTGCACTTTACATTGCTGTCACTGGACAAAAAAAAAAAAAAAGTAATGGCTGCATCTCGAAGAAAATCGATTGTCACCGCCCAATCCCCCAAACTTAGTTTCATTCTATCGGAACTCATCAGTGAGGAGTGTGAAACACGCAACGCAACTTCCTAAACGAGGGGACCAAAAAAACACAAACAGGAGAGAAAGGAAATCGGTAAAGAACGACAGGAGGACACTTAGATAAGGAACATGTAAAAGGAACAAAGGAACAAATAACACAAAGAACAAACACAAGAAATGGACATAGGATGTGAAATATATACACACACACACCGCGCGCCAAACAACCAACTACAGTAAAGTATGTGTGCACACGTCAAAATATAAACATCAATGACAATGAAAGGATCTGTCGCTAATTATAAGTTTAATAGTTCAAATTGTATTATAAATATTATGTAATGTGATTGTACTTAATCTACATTTCAAGTATATACTACAAGTTTTCTAAAAAAAAAACCCAGTAGTTTTAGGTTATTTTATTGATCAGCTGACTTATTGGCAATTGCTCGTTGCGTTAGACGATTTTCTTACAAAGAGTTTTATTGGACGAAATTTCTGAGTATCTTATCGGTCGGCACAGTCACGTGATTAAGGATACAAACAGTGTGGATGAGAACATAATTTCCAAGGACAACGAACAACGAAACTATGGATACAGTGTCTGTAGTAAGGACTTAAGATGAGGTTATAAAAAAAACCAAACAGAACCTCGCTTTGTTTACCTTGCCCCAGACATTGGTTGAGGAGAGCAACTTGCCCAGATAGAAGATACAGCTCCAGCCGAGTGAACACGGAGGTGATAGAAGGGATGGTTATGTAACAGTACGCCGCACACGCCCTCACGAACGCCGCAGTCTTGCGGGTGTGATGTCCCTTCACTATTCGGCGGGTCTCCACAGAGAGACGGTTCACATTCTGGTTCACAACGCACATAAAAGTTAGAAATTGTAAACATCCACTACTGTTTCCAGCCTGTGGTCAATTTTTTTTATTCAAGCCATATATTTTCCACTACCGGCTTGCTAGACCTGTCATGGCTTTATATGCCTTATAATCTTATCTTAAGACTAGGACAGGCACAACATCCAGTCCCTGACTGTTAATTTATCAATGTGAAGGCTTAAACGCATATTTTCACCAACGAAAAATTTTCGACCATGATGGGGATTGAATCCAGGATCCTTAGCACAGTAGGCAGAAACGATACCGACCGAGCTAAGGTGTCTGACAAAACATTTAACTATGTGAATTATTTTAATCGTAAGCTTAAGAGTTTTCTGGTAAATGTGTAAGCCTTGCCTTTCTATCCTCTTTTCGGTGATTAATTTAATACGGCCATTTTTTCTTTGTATACATTACAAATGACTATTAATATGGAAAATATATGAAATAACTGATTTGTAAGCTGTAACAAAAGTTTATCCAAAATCAAATGAAATGTTATATAAATGTGTACAGTAAAACATTTTCCAATTAATTTTAGTAGATAAAAACATATAAATAAACAAAATATAATATATTTTTCAAGTATAAAACAACAGAATATATTCGAATTTCGATTCGGGTTCAAGAATATTTTATATTTGATTTGAGTATTGAAGTTTGTGAGGAAGGAATAAAGTTATTTGGAAAAGAGTGGGGGTACAGGGAGTACATGAGATAGTAGAGGAAGCAAGACTGAGATGGTATGGACATGTAATGAGGATGTTGGAGTATATGAGATAGTAGAGGAAGCAAGACTGAGATGGTATGGGCATGTAATGAGGATGTTGGAGTACATGAGATAGTAGAGGAAGCAAGGTGAGATGGTATGGGACATGTAATGAGGATGTTGGAGTTACATGAAATAGTAGAGGAAGCAAGACTGAGATGGTATGGACATGTAATGAGGATGTTGGAGTACATGAGATAGTAGAGGAAGCAAGACTGAGATGGTATAGTCATGTAATGAGGATGTTGGAGTACATGAGATAGTAGAGGAAGTAAGACTGAGATGGTATGGACATGTAATGAGGATGTTGGAGTACATGAGATAGTAAGAAGAAGTAAGACCGAGATGGTATGGGCATGTAATGAGGATGTTGGAGTACATGAGACAGTAGAGGAAGCAAGACTGAGATGGTATGAACATGTAATGAGGATGTTGGAGTACATGAGACAGTAGAGGAACAAAACTGAGATGGTATAGTCATGTAATGAGGATGTTGGAGTACATGAGATAGTAGAGGAAGCAAGACTGAGATGGTATGGACATGTAATGAGGATGTTGGAGTACATGAGATAGTAGAGGAAGCAAGACTGAGATGGTATGGACATGTAATGAGGATGTTGGAGTACATGAGATAGTAGAGGAAGCAAGACTGAGATGGTATAGTCATGTAATGAGGATGTTGGAGTACATGAGATAGTAGAGGAAGCAAGACTGAGATGGTATGGACATGTAATGAGGATGTTGGAGTACATGAGATAGTAGAAGAAGTAAGACGAGATGGTATGGCATGTAATGAGGATGTTGGAGTACATGAGACAGTAGAGGAAGCAAGACTGAGATGGTATGAACATGTAATGAGGATGTTGGAGTACATGAGACAGTAGAGGAACAAAACTGAGATGGTATAGTCATGTAATGAGGATGTTGGAGTACATGAGATAGTAGAGGAAGCAAGACTGAGATGGTATGGACATGTAATGAGGATGTTGGAGTACATGAGATAGTAGAGGAAGCAAGACTGAGATGGTATGGACATGTAATGAGGATGTTGGAGTACATGAGATAGTAGAGGAAGCAAGACTGAGATGGTATGGACATGTAATGAGGATGTTGGAGTACATGAGATAGTAGAGGAAGCAAGACTGAGATGGTATGGCATGTAATGAGGATGTTGGAGTACATGAGACAGTAGAGGAAGCAAGACTGAGATGGTATGGACATGTAATGAGGATGTTGGAGTACATGAGATAGTAGAGGAAGCAAGACTGAGATGGTATAGTCATGTAATGAGGATGTTGGAGTACATGAGATAGTAGAGGAAGTAAGACTGAGATGGTATGGACATGTAATGAGGATGTTGGAGTACATGAGATAGTAGAAGAAGTAAGACCGAGATGGTATGGGCATGTAATGAGGATGTTGGAGTACATGAGACAGTAGAGGAAGCAAGACTGAGATGGTATGAACATGTAATGAGGATGTTGGAGTACATGAGACAGTAGAGGAACAAAACTGAGATGGTATAGTCATGTAATGAGGATGTTGGAGTACACGAGATAGTAGAGGAAGCAAGACTGAGATGGTATGGACATGTAATGAGGATGTTGGAGTACATGAGATAGTAGAGGAAGCAAGACTGAGATGGTATGGACATGTAATGAGGATGTTGGAGTACATGAGATAGTAGAGGAAGCAAGACTGAGATGGTATGGACATGTAATGAGGATGTTGGAGTACATGAGATAGTAGAGGAAGCAAGACTGAGATGGTATGGTCATGTAATGAGGATGTTGGAGTACATGAGACAGTAGAGGAAGCAAGACTGAGATGGTATGGACATGTAATGAGGATGTTGGAGTACATGAGATAGTAGAGGAAGCAAGACTGAGATGGTATGGACATGTAATGAGGATGTTGGAGTACATGAGATAGTAGAGGAAGCAAGACTGAGATGGTATGGACATGTAATGAGGATGTTGGAGTACATGAGACAGTAGAGGAAGCAAGACTGAGATGGTATGGACATGTAATGAGGATGTTGGAGTACATGAGATAGTAGAGGAAGCAAGACTGAGATGGTATGGACATGTAATGAGGATGTTGGAGTACATGAGACAGTAGAGGAAGCAAGACTGAGATGGTATGGACATGTAATGAGGATGTTGGAGTACATGAGACAGTAGAGGAAAAAGACTGAGATGGTATGGACATGTAATGAGAATAGAAAAGGATAGAATACCAAAGAGAATGATGATATAAAGTATGTAGGGAAAAGGCACAAAGTAAACCAAGAAAGAGATGGGAGGAGCAGATAACAGAATGTGTGCAAGTGAGAGGAGAAGTAAGGATTTTTTTAAAAAAGGAGAAAGAATGATGGAGGAAGATGGAAGCATTTTATTAAATCGCCCCGAACACAAGCTGGAAAAGTTGATGATGATGATGACTATGAAATCTACTAGTGGTAAATAAACACGACATTAAAACAAATTCAAATACCTGAACAAGTTGCGCGTGGACAGAATCCAAGTTTGTGAACGATGACCTGGCCTCGACATAAAAACTCAACTGCTGCTCGAAATCTCGGCCGTAGTCAACTTTTCTGACAAATGTTGATATAAGATTACCTATTTGTCTCCTTTCGTCCTCCACAGAAAGTGCACTGGAAGAAAATAGTTTAAATTAACAATGGTTACTGGGAATGGATCTAGTTTTAAATTAGGAGGGAGAGCCAGCACTTACATGAATGATAATGGAGTAGAAATTTTTTTAGAACAAACATTGATAAACAAGAAACCTCAATTATAAAAACGAGTGATCACTAACACAGGTAACTTATTCTAGATAGCTTCTATATAAGCCAATATTCAGAATCGATTCAAGTCAACAGGCAAATACGCAGAGTCAATTCAAGTCAACAGGCAAATACTCAAGTCGATTCAAGTAAAACAGGCAAATACTCATGAGTCGATTCAAGTCAACAGGCAAATACCATAGTTGATTGAAGTAAACAGGCAAATACTCAAGAGTCGATTCAAGTCAACAGGCAAATAATCAAGAGTCGATTCAAGTCAACAGGCAAATACTCAAGAGTCAATTCAAGTCAACAGGCAAATACTCAGAGTCGATTGAAGTCAACAGGCAAATACTCAAGAGAAGATTCAAGCCAACAGCAAATACGCAGAGTTGATTCAAGTCAACAGCAAATATGCAGAGTCGATTGAAGTAAACAGGCAAATACTCAAGAGAAGATTCAAGCCAACAGCAAATACGCAGAGTTGATTCAAGTCAACAGGCAAATATTCAAGAGTCAGATTCAAGCAACAGGCAAATACATATTGATTGAGTAAACAGCAAATACTCAAGAGTCGATTCAAGTCAACAGGCAAATACTCATAGTCGATTCAAGTCAACAGGCAAATACGCATAGTTGATTGAAGTAAACAGGCAAATACTCAAGAGTCGATTCAAGTCAACAGGCAAATAATCAAGAGTCGATTCAAGTCAACAGGCAAATACTCAAGAGAAGATTCAAGCCAACAAGCAAATACGCAGAGTTGATTCAAGTCAACAGGCAAATATTCAAGAGTCGATTCAAGTCAACAGACAAATACTCAAGAGAAGATTCAAGTCAACAGGCAAATACTCAAGAGAAGATTCAAGCCAACAAGCAAATACGCAGAGTTGATTCAAGTCAACAGGCAAATATTCAAGAGTCGATTCAAGTCAACAGGCAAATACTCATAGTCGATTCAAGTCAACAGGCAAATACTCAAGAGAAGATTCAAGCCAACAAGCAAATACGCAGAGTTGATTCAAGTCAACAGGCAAATATTCAAGAGTCGATTCAAGTCAACAGGCAAATACTCATAGTCGATTCAAGTCAACAGGCAAATACTCAAAATCGATTCAAGTCAACAGACAAATACTCATAGTCGATTCAAATCAACAGGCAAATATTCATTATGAGCTCAAGTTTTGTATCTCGCACCAGGACAGGATCATTTTCTCCGACTCACTTGACAGAGTCGTGCATGACCCGGCAGTATGAACATGAGAGCGTTGGTGATAACCGGGTCATTGGTCTGGTCCTGCTGCGAGCGTGCGAACGTGTCCATGATGCTCTTGCACACCTCCACCTTGATACTCTCTTTCTGGAACATGTCTAGCAGCGGCAGGAAACTTGTCCTAGAAAAAGAGGAAGCCAAGACTCGCATCAACGTGCTAATAAGCTGCATCGTCACCGCCGTGCGTTTCACAATCCCTCCTGATGAGGTCGGGGGATTGGCTCAAATGTTCTTCCAGGATTGAGTGTTCCATCCTTAATATGAAAAGGTGAAATATGTGTGCAGTTATTGCATGAAAGAGAAAATATATTAAATAGCAATAAGTGTAGATAAGCGTGTCGACACCCACCTCGGTGGCGTAGTTGGCTAACGCGCTTGTCGTGTTGAGCTCGACTGCTGAGGTTCGAATCTTGGTCGGGTGAACTGGGGGTGGTTTTTCCTAAATGGTTTTCTACTCTCCCTCCACGCAAATGCGGGTTCACGTCCTCTAATTCAACCTTCATAATTCCTAATCCATTAGCGTAATTAGTACTTAAAGCGTATAACCCGAACTGGTAGTAAGACGCTATGATAAATAAATAATAATAATAATAAATAATAATAATAATAATGTGTTGACAAAAATTTCATTAAAGGCTGTCTGGCCAGTTCAAATGTCCACATGAGTTGGAACTGGAAAACAAATGAGGATTCAATCCAATACAAGGCTGCATGTGCTCACAAGTGGTAACAGTGTGATATTGATTTTAATAAATCTTTATATTGAAAGAAAATTGAATTCAGTAACTCTTGTACGTACTCTCACCATTACCAGCTTTCAAGAATGATGATTATGATTATTAGCACCGCGTCTTACTACCCGTTCGGGTTGTACGCACTTACGTTAATGTGTAATGGTAGGGTGATTGTGAGATTAAATGAAGGACCTACAGTTTAACGTGGGATCCGAACCACGGTGGAGGCCTGGCGTTCCCCACATTCACAAGATGTCTTGTCAGAGGTGAAGGAAGGGTTTGGTAATCAGATAAATCTGTGCCGGGACCGAGGATTGAACCCTGGACACCTTACCCCTAGACCACCAGTTCACCCGATTCATGAATGATCATTAATAATGAAGAAATATACACCTCCTTTTCACTTTTAATGAAGGCGTTAAATAACAATTCAGTCTAATGAAAATGAGTGTTCTGACATTCAATTTGTATTCATTTTTAAAATTAAACGATTAGAATGACACGTGAGAATTTGCCTTAAGCTTACCATGGTGAAGAGAGATTCAAAGTCTTTGGAATGTGTCAGAACTTTGTCGATGACCGCGTGAAGCTGAGGGTAGTGGTTCTCGTAAGCTCTGTCCGGGGTCATGTGATGTATTATGTCTCCAAGGAATGTGTTTACTTCGCGAGGCTGCAAGGCAAAAAAATGATACTCGGTTTCAGTGACATAGCATCACTTTTGCACCAGTGAGGATGATTGGGGGGGGGGGGGGGGGGGGGAAACAAGTAAAATATCAGCTTTAAGTTATCGGAAGTTTCCAAGCTCTGTCGCCTCATCACCGACAGTTCAGTCAGACACAAGGACACATTATCAGGGCTGTGGAGTCGATGTCTGTAAAAATGTACAGACAATGGCTTCTAAATAAAAGCTCATAATATTATAACAATATATGGTAAATATATCATTTTAATTTTATATTTTTTTACTCTTTAGAAACAATATTTGTAATTTGGATAGACAAATTTCCTCAGATATAAATGTACAATACCAAAGAAACTTCCATGAGGTCAAACCACTTTTCGCTTTATTAGGTAATTGTATTATTATATTTGGAAGAAGTTACAGGAAAAAAAAGAGATGGAAACACATGAAAGGGAAAAAACAAAATATTTCCGTTGTTGCCAATGGACAAAGAGGTGATGACCGCCTCTCAGAAGAAAACCTAGGTCGGAGGATTGGGCGGTAATAATCGACTTTTCTGCAGGGAAATGCTCCAATACAGTTTACTTCATGGGAAGCTTCTTTAATGATTTGAATTTATATTTAAATAAATGTGTCAATTCAAATTACAAATATTACTCCTAAAGAGTTAAAAATAATATAAATAATAAAATTATATATTTACCGTATAGAAGCTAGAATCAGTTTCGGTACATTTTTTAAAGACTCCAATGCCACCCAAAATTACTTCTGATGCCGACTCCTTGGTGTTTTCCTGTCTCTCCCAGTTTTTCAGGTGCGCGGAAGGCGTGTCTATTGTAGGAACAGATATGATAAAGCAACAATAAAATTTAATGAGAATCAAACTCTTAGCCTGCCGGTACTAACCGAGAAGTGCCTGACGGCAAACTGCACCCAAACCTCCGCGCATGAGATGTATTGCGCCGGGTCATACAGTTTGGTAACCACCCTCCACACGTCGTTGAGCACTTGCAGCCTCTGGTCCGTAGGGGGGTCGGCCAGGGCCAGACACAGGCCTAGGGTCCGGAAAAGCAGGTACTGCGGGAACCCTGGGAGACATGGCAACGCAGCGGTTATCAGGCAGGTTCATCATTCTAACTTCCTTCATCTCAAAATATACCAGGACAACCGATGAGAATCGAACCTGGCTCGGGGCTGCCTTTTTAAGCTTAGCATTCCAAGCCAAAGGTCTTGAGTTTGAATCCCTTGTTCAGGTGTAAGGTTTTTATACTGAATTTAATGGAAAGACTTGTTCTTTTGATAATTTGGGCCTTTGGATGGATTAAAAACTTTGAATTTTAGGCTAGTCATCATCATCATCATCATCATCACCGACAACTGTTTCCAGCCCGAGGCCGGATCAGTTTAGTAAAATACCTCCATCTTCCTCTGACCTTCCACCTTTCTTCCTCCTTTCATTTCTTCCATTCTTCTCCTACCTAACCTTATGTCGGTAATATAAACATTCTTTTCGTTTTACTGCTAGCTTTTAAACATAAATTTAATCAGATTCAAATTCAATTCAAAGAATTTAATATTCATACGTGGTTATAACCGTAACCAACAAATATCCGTACAACTGACAGTGTAAATCCCTTCTTAGTCAGAAGGTGGCTGCGTTTTCTGATAACGCGTGATCCTAATTGATCACTCATTTGTAGCTGACGATTTTCACATGTCCATCACAGACTCTGCCTTAGATTATGAGTGAAGAATGGCTCTGGGCACGGGACGATTCCTGGATAGCTCAGTGGTTAGAGCATTGGTGTAGTAAGCCAAAGGTCGCGGGTTCGACTCCCGTGTCCAGGTGTCATTTTTAAATTTAAAGTCTAGATCTTAACACCGAAACAATCACTAGAACTTTTATTCTGTCTCTTACTACCCATCCGGGTTATTAAAATATTCAGATAAACAGGTTTAAACTTTACTAAGAGCAATTTAATTACCCAGCAACTTATCTCAGTCGGTAGCGTGTCTGTCTACCGAGTTAAGGGTCCCGAGTTCGATTCCCGGAATGGCCGAAAAACTTTTCGATGATGAAATGTGGGTTTTACCCTCTCACAGTGATAAATTAACGTCCAGGGGACTGGATGTTGTGCCTGTCCTAGTCTTAAGTTAGTTTATAAGAGATGAAGCTACAACAGTCCTAGCAAGCCGGTAGTGGAAAAAATATGACTTTAATAAAAAAAAGTGACCAAGGAAACCGTCATAGATATAAAATGTAAAAGTGCGACTAAATCACCTTCTTCGTCACATGAGGATATCAACTCGATGAATTGCAAGGCGCGGCTAGCGATGTAGGCCGGCTTGAAAGCGGCCATTATGGTGTTCAGCAACAAGGCACTGTAACAAAAAATATACACAGGGTGATAGTTTCAATAGTAGAGAACCCTTAAAAATAATTTGGGGGGTAAGGGAAAATGACTTGGGTGGTTTTCCACCTGGGTAAGATTTGTTTCTACCCCCCCCCCCTTTTTTTTAATTAGGTCGAAACCAATATTTTACAAATCTAAATCTCAACTTCAAATATGTATCTTAAGAAAAAAAAATTGAGTGCAGCAGATTTCTCGAAAGTTTTGAGTTTGAGTCAAATTTAAGTACTTGCTTGAACACGATTAAATTTTTATTTTTCCAAAATTCAAACAATTTGAATAATAAGAGTTTTCGATTTTTATCTAAAATTTAGTGTTTGATTAATATGATTCAATTTTAAGCTCTTATTTCATATATTGAGTCGTCGAATATTTAATTTTGTTTAATTAAAAAAATAATATTAACTGCACAACTACATTAAATTTAGTTAAAAATCTGAATGTGTCATCAGAACTTTTTTTCTGAAAAAATTATCATTCTCGTACATTCCAAAACACAAGAGGAAATAAAATTAAATAATATAAAATACAAATAATAATTAAATGTTAGCATCTTTTCTTATAATACATTATTTATAACATTTGTACTTTCAGTCAAGTGTTAAATTACTGGTCTGGGGTCCGGTTGTTGAGTTCATCCTATAATTAGTTAGGGGCCATCTACCATTAATTACTATTAGAGATCTAAAACAAATTCTAGCAAAAATTGTAAATTATTTAAAAAAAATTAAATTTGAAAACCTTTTAATCCTGAATATAATATTTTCTTAAATACTTTAAACCCAATCAAATAAGTATCCCAAAAGATTTTAGGTGTTCAAGGGAACAAGTATTAGAGGGTTTGAGGATGTAGGCATTCGATGTTTTCAAGGGTTCGAGGATTTTTAGGATTTAGGTAGGTATTCGATGTTTTCAAGGGTTCGAGGATTTTAGAATTGTAGGTATTCGATGTTTTCAAGGGTTCGAGGATTTTAGAATTGTAGGTATTCGATGTTTTCAAGGGTTTGAGGATTTTAGAATTGTAGGTATTCGATGTTTTCAAGGGTTGAGGATTTGAAGATTGTAGGTATTCGATGTTTTCAAGGGTTTGAGGATTTTGAGATTGTAGGTATCGATGTTTTCAAGGATTTGAAGATTGTAGGTACTCAAGTTTTCAAGGTTTAGACGATTCAAATATTCGAGGTCAATCTACTTGTTATTAAAAATTCACGATGTCAGGAATATAATTTAAAAGGTATCATGGATTTAAGGGTTTAAAGGATTCAAAATTAATTAATTAATATTAGCAGTTTGTCTTACTAACCGTTCGGGTTATACACACTTACTCTAATGTGTAATGGTAGGGTGATTGTGAGATGAAACGGAGGACCTACAGTTTAACGTGGAATCCGAACCACGGTGGAGGCCTGGCATTCCCACATTCACAAGTTGTGATTAATACACGTCTTGTCAGAGGTGAAGGAAGGGTTTGGCAATCAGATAAATCTGTGCCGGGACCGAGAATTGAACCCCGGACCTCCAGTACAGAAGTCCGACACCTTACCCCTAGACCAGCAGGTCACCAAAAGGATTTAAAGAGTTAATTATTACTGTTTGTGTTTCCTCCCCACCTGTTTTCTTTTCCTTGCATCGAGCGAGTATCTCGACAAGGAGTCTCTCAGGTGCATTAGCGGCCACGCTCTGCAGTATCCAATCCAGCGCAGGGGTGTACAGAGTAAGGTAAGTCGACAGGTCCACTTTCTGACGACCCAACTCGGACCTGATATTGGCGCTGAACACCTGCTTACAAAAAAGGCGTCCTTTTTTTTTTTAGTTAGTACATTTAAAACAAGAGTTCTTATAGTAAGTTTGCTTCGAAATTTTTAAAATTCAAAACTGAATCTGATTATGTTTAGTATTCGATTCAAAATTCTGAACCTCTATAATTGAAAGATTAAAAATCAAATTTGGAAATTTCAAATATAAATAAATCTTCAATTCAACTTGAAGAATTAATTCAAATTTTAATAAAAACAAATTGTTGAGAAAAGAATATAGATACTGCTTCAAGGCAGCGGCTGCCTAACATTTTAAAGTGAAGGAACCCTTGTGCCAGAAAAGAATATATGATGGGGTCCTCATAAAAAATATTGGCCACACTAATCTTATGAACATTCAATATAGAAAGTTAAATTTAACAAGCATAAAAGTCTAAAACAAACTGAAAAATCGCATGTTCTGGCTACGCTTTTGAACAATGTTCTTTATTCAGATTTGTAAAAACAAAATTCAAATCTAATTACTATTGCTATTTTATATTGTGAAAAACGCCCAATGGATTTGCAGAGTCCAGTTTGAAAAACGCCTCTCTAAGGGACATAAGCCAATCCCCCCATTCAACCAAAACGGCTTGTTATTACTCTGGAGGATTGATCGACCCCTGAAACTAGATTATAAATACAGCACATAGTCAGTCAATCCCCTTCGTTTTATCAGACTCGCAAAACGCAGTTTAGGTGTATCTGTTCTAGGAATGATAACAGTTCAACAGTGATATACCTGATTATAGGAAGCCAGAAAGTCATAGAAGTTCTCCTTGACATATTCCTTGTCCCCGGAGGGAACAGTCACCCCAACCCGACACAAATAGCACCTTGCGTACACAGCCACAAGAGGGTCCCCGATTCCTCGGATCATTCGGGTCAAGCGAAGGAGTGCTTGGGAAAACTCGCTGTGGAAATAAAGTTTGTTAATTATTACTATTACTAATTCTTGTGCATCACAAAATAATTACGTGATAAGACATCTACAGGATCAGTCCTAATAAATGAATCAAATTCAATCAAGTGAATAATAACAACCTGGAAAAGGGAATCGATCCAGAGACCTTTGGTTTTGTGTGCCAATGTTCTAGAAGACGAACCACAATGGCTCAGTGGTGCACAAAGCCAAAGTTTTCAGGTTAATAATTTTTCATTTGGCCAATAGGACTTACCGATCCTACACCTTGGCTTGGTCAGTGGCGTGTCTGTCTACCGAGCTAAGGGTCCCAGGTTCAAATTCATGCATAGCCAAAATTCTATCATTGATAAAATAGAAGTTTACCCTTTCACAGTGATGAATTAACGGCCAGGGGACTGGATGTTGTGCCTGTCCTAGTCTTGAGTTAGATTATAAGACATTTGAAGCTACGACAGGCCTAACAAGACGATAGTGGAAAATAAATGGCTTGAATAATAAACAGAACCAGGCAACAGGCTGGAAACAGCAAAGGACGCATTTTTTTTTTTTAACAAACACCAATATGGTTTAAATTAGGAGGGATAGCCAGCACACTTACCTTGGTGATACTGGAGTAGAAATTGTTTGGATATAACATTAAAAAAACACACAAACACATTTTTAAGAACAAGCTTTCACTGTCACAGAGAGCTTCATCAGGTCAAGAGAGTAGACTGATGCTATTGGTTGAACTGTAAGGTTGACTAATTTAAACCATGATTTCGCCTAGTGTTCTATTCCAAATAAACACCAATATTAAAGAAGAGCTTTCTCTGCCTGAGGCAGTTTCTTCCGGTTCGGAAAGTGAACTGTAGTTCTTGGTTTGATTCTAGTCTATGCTGTTCCACCCTATCTAGTTCAGGTACATTCTAATGTTATATTCTCCCATCTGCGTCTAGGGTTTTACCAATGATCTCTTTCTATTAGGTAAATACCATGAACAAGGTTCTAGAATATCCCATTCGTGCTGCATACCTTGAACACTGTAATTTACTAGAGTTTATTGTCCTAAAAAAGTCTTGTGGTGATTACAGGGTGTAAAAATCATTATTATGCAACTTTTGGAGTAAAACCTTGTATATTATTTCTGTTGTAAACTCTTTTTCTCAACTAATACAAAGCCTACAGCGAAGAATAAGGTATCAGTGGATAGCATTTTTTTTACCGACTTCTAACATAGCATACTCAGCTTACATTAAAACTCATTGTTTAAAATCTAAGTAAAAAGAAAAATCTAACAATATTTTATTATCAATTACCGAAAATAAAACTCTCTTTGCTATTGTGTGTATACACTTCCCTGAGTATTTAATTTCAACAACCTAACAAAAGACTAAATCATTTTTGTGGGAAGAGGAAGGGAGGGGGGGGGGGGGGGGGAAGGTTGAATGTGTGAGAGTTTCACAAGGGTTTTCTGGTATCTTTATTCTCCAACACCTTAAATTTATTCTCGTCTTGTGAGGTAAGAGACCATGTTTCACACCAACGGAGAACAGCCGTTGATACTATTATTTTATATATTCAGAGTTTCACTTTATTTATATGTTTTACCTTGTAAAAAATAAAGATTTAGAATTTTGTTGGCTCTTGTTACCTTGACGTGAGGAAGCTGTAGGACTTGAGAATGGCCATCTCGACATAAAGACGAGGCACCAGCTCCCTTATAGAAGCGATCTTGTAGAACCAGTTGCGACACGTCTCTTGGCCGACTCGGGCACCATGTCGGGGGTGAAGTTCTCGGGTAGAGGGGTACACACTTTACTCCCCTGTCTAACAAAACATAAAAAACAACATAATTTTGGGGTCGTCAGAAAAAAGCGACACCTAATATGATGGTGACATAGTCAAAGGCGCCACTTTCATGTTGGACTAGACTGCCAGGTGAGGGGTGGTTCAAGGGTTTGAATACTGTTTGGGTGTGAGGGTGGTTTTCTCACCCTCCATCCTTGCAAATGTGAGCACACTTCCTCTGACTTCAACATCTCTCATCACCCGCCTCAGTGGCGTAGTTGGCTAACGTGCTAGTCGTGTTGAGCTCGACTGCTGAGCACGGGGAGATCGAGGTTCGAATCTCGGTCGGGTGGACTGGGGGTGGTTTTTCCTAAATGGTTTTCCACTCTCCCTCCACGCAAATGCGGGTTCACTTCCTCTAATTCAACCTTCCCAATTTCTAATCCATTAGCGTAATTAGTACTTAAAGTGTATAACCCGAATGGGTAGTAAGACACGGTGCTAATATTATTATATTAATATCTCTCATCACTAACTCATTAGCGTTATTAGTATATAAGCTTATAACCCAAACATGAAGACGCTGTGGTAAAAAAAGAAAAGAAAAAAGAGTGACATAATTTTATCTTGTTTGTTAAAACTTTTGTTTAATGATTGTTTGAATAAAGAGAAGTGTCCTTGAAATGTAAGGAAGTGTTGTTCAGGACGTACTTTGTACCCAGCGTCACATATGCAGCAGAAACAAGAATATTGGACGTAAGAGAGACTAAGAAAGTAGAGGCCATTCTTCCTCCTTTATTTGCTTCCATTCTTATCCTCTCACTTGCAAACTTTCTGTTATCTGCTTTTCCCATCTTTTTCTTAGACTCCCTTGCATTCTTTTCCATACATACTTCATTTCCAACATTTTCTTCTGCATCCTCTCTTTCTCCATCCTCATTACATACCCATACATCATGTACTCCTGTACCCAATTATTTCCTATCCTGTTTTCTCGTGACAGCTAACATGCTCCTCACAAACTTAATTCCCATAACCTACACTTTTCCTAGTTTCTCTTACATTCACTGTCCATGTTTCTGCGGCACGTGCAAGGGCTCCGGAACACGAAGGGTCGGGGAGACTAGTAGTTCCTATTGTGCTGAAGCTGGGACTATCTTAACCTCCCTCCTCCACCTAATATTTCCCATGAATCTTCAAAACACTTGTAATATTATTATTATTATTATATTATTAATATTATTATTGCACCGCGTCTTACTACCCGTTCGGGTTATACGCACTTACGCTAATGTGTAATGGTAGGGTGATTGTGAGATTAAATGGAGGATCTACAGTTTAACGTGGGATCCGAACCACAGTGGAGGCCTGCATTCCCCACATTCACAAGATGTCTTGTCAGAGGTGAAGGAAGGGTTTGGTAATCAGATAAATCTGTGCCGGGATCGAGGATTGAACCCCGGCCGCCAGCATAAAAAGTTTGACACCTTACCCCTAGACCACCAGGTCACCCACTTGTAATAAAATCCGACATCATCAGCTTGACAATGTAAGTAATGAAGACATAAATTTATAATTCCAGACTAGCGCAAGTTCGGATCACAAGACCGTCCTGTCGACTCAAACAACATCCCTTTATAATAAAGGTTTACAACCGAGGACTCACACATAATACTCGGCCTTCGTCCTGAGCCTCTCGTAAACAAGTTTACCGAAGATGTCGAGAATGTCTGTGATGAGCACAAACTTGCTCGGATAGAACTGGATTACGTTGGTGTCGACCAGAAGTTTGGAGCACTGGATGGCGATCTTGAGAGCCCTGACTCGCTGGTCCGTGTGCCAGGCCTGCACCAGCTCCTGGTTCAGCTGCTCGATGCGGCCGGCGTACTCCTGCTGGGACAAGTCCAGCATCTGGCGCACCGAGCCTTCCTCAAAGTCGTCCAACTGCTCCAAACGGTTCTTTACTTTGTCTACCACCGAGCTCTGCGCCTTCACGACAACTGCAAAAAAAAGTTTTCATTTTTTTAAATTCTAGCAGCGTGTCTTAATAGCCAATCGGATTACACTTATATACTAGTTACGTTCATGGATTAGGCATGAGTAAGGTAAAATTTAAGGAAGTGTACCCACATTTGCATGGGAAGAAAAGAGTGGGAAACCATTTAGGGAAAACTACCCTCTGTACGCTCAACTGCGATTGAAGTTGATGGATCTTAAGCTCTCCGCCATCTGTAGCCTAGTCTATTGCGAAAGTAGCACCTTAAACCATGCGGCCATCGAAACGGGTTTCATTCTTATTAAAAGGCAGCCAAGGATGTCCCCTAATTACCTCAATTATGACCAGGGGTATACAAAGTTTCGAAAACTTTTGACTTCTCTTTAATGTTTGTCTACTTCGACTTTGATTCAAAAGTAGTAAAATTCTGGATCCAACAATTACAAGATTAGCAAAAAAAATTAAAGTAGGCCTATTTTTTTAATTAATTTTCTGCTGTTATTTCCATCACAAATTAATGTTTGCATACAAAAAAAAAATCTTAAATAATTAAATTGCATTTTTTAATAATTTAATTTATCATTTTAAGACATGATATATTTTAAATTAAGTTTGAAATATAGTATTTTGTAAATTAGGAGCTCCAATGTCTACATGATGTTACATGGGGAGGTTAAAATAATTGTTAAATGGTTTATAGATTACCTTGAAGCATTAAAAAAAAAACACGGTACCTTTCTCTCCCCCTGACAGGAAACTGGTAACGATAGACAGTTTCTCGACGTGGTGAATTTACTCAAGATGGCGGACTTCCTCAATGCCCACGGTTCTATACCCTCATCAGCTATTATGTCTTTGCTCTTCCTGCGATCAATTGGCGCTACATCCAGCTAGGAAACATGTAGACAACATTTTTATTTATTTCATTTAGTTGGAGAGAAGAACAGGTGTATAAATTAGATGGGGATAACGCTGATGTACCACCGCACAAACTAAATATTTGAGAAGATAATGGAAAAGAAAATAAGAAATAAAATGAAAGAAGGTGGAGATTTAGGGAACAGAGGTTTACAATAGACTTAATCTTTTCCATACAAAAGCTGATGGAAAGAAGGTAATTATTACTATTATTAGCTTCGCGTCTTACTACCCGTTCGGGTTATACGCACTTACGCTAATGTGTAATGGTAGGGTGATTGTGAGATGAAATGGAGGACCTAAGTTTAACGTGGGATCCGAACCACGGTGGAGGCCTGGCATTACACACATTCACAAGATGTCTTGTCAGAGGTGAAGGAAGGGTTTGGTAATCAGATAAATCTGTGCGGGACCGAGGATTGAACCCGGACCTTCAGAACAGAAGTCTTGACACCTTACCCCTAGACCTCCAGGTCACCCCGAAGCTTATAAAATGAATTAATATTACTACATACAATTCAATTAAAAGTATCTCAAAAGTTTTCCATGTGAATATTTATTTATTTATAAAGGAGGCCTAAATAATCCCTTAGGGGGGAAATAGGTGAACATAAATGAGTATTTTAACTGTTAATTGTAATGTGTCGTCGTGATTATTAAGACAGAAAAATATATATATTTTTTTTAGGCAAGCTAATGTTTTTTAAGCTTGCCACACTACAAATACTTTAGAGCAAATATTCCTTATTGCATGTCCCAAATTGTGAAACCTGCTTCAGTGGTCGAATGATCTAAGGTTTTACTCTCTCGTGTGCGGAAGATGGTGAGATTGAGGATTGAATCCCTTTTTCGGGTCTACTGAGAGTTGTTTTCTCTAAATGGTTTTCCAATCTCCTTCTATGCAAATTCTGGTATATTATCTTTAAAATGCTGGCTTCCTCATCCCATTAGAGTAATTATCATGTGTGTATAACCCGAAAAGGTAGTAAGACACGGTAATAAAAAAAATGTATATAGTCTTAAACTTACCAGATCGGCAGCCATCTTTGAAAGCGGATCCATCTCCTGACGGACAAATTGACTGAGAGGGTCACTCCCGTCTAAAGCTGCCCCTAAGGGGTCGAGGGTCGGTGTAGGGGTGGAGGACCCAGTACTGCTCGCAGTGCTACCACCCAACGTACGTTTCGTCACGCGACTCTCTGTCATCTGCCAAACAAAAACTATTAAAACAGTTTTTTTTTAAAAAAAACGGAACAATATAAGACTAGTACTAGCTACCAACGATATCAACTAAGTAGTCTAAAGAGATAGGATTAGAAGGGTGAAATAAGGCAAGGTCTTACGGTACAATAGAAAGTTTGAGTTGAACAAGAATGGCCCCATCATGAATTATTGAAAAACTAGAATTATATAAAAAAAAAGTCAGAGAAAATTAAATATGTATTATATATGGTTTTGATTGTAGCAATACTTATTGTGTATTTTTAAAATAACTTTTTTTTTGGCACAGCGTCTTAGTACCCATCCAGGTTCTATGCTTATATACTTTACTTTGTATCCATTATTGTTTCCAGCCTTCATATTCAAGCCATATATTTTACACTACCAGCTTGCTAGGCCTGTCGTAGCTTCATATATCTTATAATATAACTTAAGACAAGGACAGGCACAACGTCCAGTCCCCGGCCATCAATTTATCACTGTGTAGGGGTAAACCACATTTCACCCACGATACATTTTTCAGCCATGACAAGTATCGAACTCGGGACAGTAGACAGACATGCTGCCGACCGAGATAAGGTGTCAGAACGCTTAAGAACTAATTACATGATGTTTTAGGGATTGGGAATGTTAAATTTAGATGAAATGTATCCGCATTTATGTGGAGGGATAGTGAAAAAACTATTTTTTGGAAAAAAAAATCACCCATATTACGACGAAGATTCAAAACCTCAGTCTCCCTGTCAGCAGATTTTAATCTACTATGAAAGAAGCGTCTTAAACAGTGGGGCCACAGAAGCGGGTTACAAAAAAATTATTTTTATGATATAAAAACATACAAAGTGCACGAGAGAGGTCATATCTTATCTGACTTTTAGTAAAAGTGCGCTGTAAGGGGTGTGTTTGCACATTTTAAAGAGAATTCAGACACATCTAAGTCGTGGTCAATGCATATTTCAAGCGACTTACAATAGCCCCGTGGCTTCTTTGGTGCTGACTGACAGCTCACACCCCACTTCTGACAGTCAACATTTAGGTATATACCTAAATTTTACGTCAGAAGTGACAGCTGCTAAACATATGTTTTTGCAGATCATATGGTTCGGCGTAGGATAAATAATTTGGTCTGGTATTTTCAGAGCTGTCAGTCAGCACCAAAGAAGCCATGGGTCTACTGTACTTCCACGAAAGCATAGTTTAAGGCGTCACTCTTATGTTAGACTAGACTGCCAATGACAGGGAGAAATGAATTCAAATCCTGGTCGGGTTTACTGAGAATGGTTTTTTTTTTTACCAAAAAAATTGTTATTCCGCTCTTTTTCTCTACATACAAATTTGAGTACACTGCCTTTAGATTCAACTTTCCTCATCTCTTACTCATTAGCATAATTAGTTCACAAGCATATAACATGAACAGCAGTGATTAAAAAAAAACACCTTTCAAGTGTCCGTTAGATAAGTGTTGTTTACTCTGTTGGGTGAATAAGTGCTACTGTATTTAGGATTAATATTTTACCGTAACCACAAGTGGTTTCAGAGGATGCTCCGATACTTCCTCCCACACGTAGTGCATCTGTCTCTCCGGCCCATAGTCGCGATGCCATGACGACCTGAGACAAAGATAGAAAACAAATAAAATCAATCATTAACAAACGCTAACATTCACCTCGGTGACCTTGGGGTAAGGTGCTCGCCTCAAGACCCGATGTTTGTGGGTTTAAACCCAGTCAGGGTTGACGGGGTTTTCTTGAGTGATAAAAATCCATAGCACAACTTCCTAAGGATGGGTGAGTAAAGCCGTCACAGTCCCATGTTGATTGTGGCATTCAAAAGAACCCTGGAAGGCGTAAGAAAATACCTTTCCCGGTAAAAGTGGTAAGCAATTTCTCTCTTGCTCATAGAAACTCTGAGCTGATATGATTAGTTTGTTCAGAAAGTGCACGTTAAATATCTCAAATGAATTAAATGAAAAAATAAATTCTAACCAATCTTTTTTTCAATGAGAATTTAGCTTGCTCGTAAATTCTTTAATGAGTCAAAGGCCTGAAAGTTTGTAAATAAATATAAAATATGAGTATTATGGTTGCAACAGTATCAAATGAAGTATGTGGGTGAAGTTATTTTTTTACAAAAAAAAAAGTCTTAATATTTATACTTAAAGTGGTTTGAAGTTATAAATATGAATAATAACACTGTGTTTTTTTTTCTTCTAAAAGTTATTGTTTTTGCTCAAGAGACACACTTTCAAATATATTCCATAATCGTTTGTTGGTTATATTAAAATACCATTGTTTGGAAAAAAAATGCAGTTTAGTTTTGTTTCATTATTCAAATTTTGAAAGTTAATGTTTAAAGCAGACTTTAAATTAAATCTAAAAATAATTTCCGTACCATTCACAAGTCATGGTGGTTCTTGTTTACGTAATGTCAAAACATAACTTTATTTATCAACTATCAATTATATTGAATTGAACAAGTTTTGAGGGGTTGTTCCTTATCTACCACAGATCAAATAACAAGAAGACAAGTAGACATAACATTTTAAGAACACTTTTTTTTTACATTAATAATCCTGTAAAATTGTGCAATTTAACAAGACGACTATTACGACTATATTAATTTTAAAATTTACATGACATCTACGTGATTATATTTTCATGATGGTAGACATGACAAAAATAAATTACTTTAAATTTAAAGAATACAAGGTAGTTTTATTTTTATAGGAAATATAAGGCAATTTTTTTTAAGTCTTTACTTGCGTATCAGATGTTTATCAAATAATATTTATCTTTATTTATTTTATAATAATTTTGCAATATTATGGAATATAGAAATTAAGTTTCTTTTTTTTTAACGCCTTGAAATGGAAAGATAGATAGAAATATTATTAATATTTAGATGAGTAATTAATTTATCCCGCCCCTCCAAACATTAACTAGGCTTGATTCATTGAAATTTTCTAAAATAATAATCCGTGGTTGTTCCCAATTTGTTATAGAAAATTAACATCATAGCTTAGTAAAAAAGTATAAATATTGGAAGCAACATCTTAAGAGTGGATTTATATATTTGTCTTCTGGTAGAAAACCGCTAGCTATTACACCAGTCGAATTTTGTATATATGTTGAACCAATGACTATATTTATCATAATTAATTAAAAAACAATTAATATCGTTTAATTAAAATTTAAATAAGTTGAAATATGACACCTTGATACGGAAATCGAACCACGAACATCGTGTTTAGCGCCCCAACGTTCTACTACTGAGCTATCTAGGATTCGTCCCGTGCTCGTAATTACAATAATTTGTAAACTTTTTGTTGACATTCATTTAAATTTGCTTTAATTATAAACCTAGCAGCATAACATCCCCAGCCTTAAAATAGGAGTGAAGAATCAACCAATTAAACATGGGATGAATCTTGGATAGCTTATTAGTAGAGGATTGATGCGTTAAGTCAAAAGTACCCGGTTCGATTCCCTTGTCCAAGTGTCATTTTTCAACTAACTTAAATTTATTGCATTGTTGTCTTTTCCATAGGGATATTCCCGTAACTACAACGATTTGCTATCTGTAGGTCGATATTCAATAAAATATTATGTTTAATATGTACTTTTCGACTTTCAGGTAAAGCAATCGCAAACATTTGATAAATACTGTACCTTAATATTAGTTGCATTTTCAAGATTAAAATGGATTAATCTAATATTCGTTTGTGTGTTGTTAGCGTAGGACATCTGGCGACAATCCTTTTATAAAGAGTTTAATCGATTTGCAATGTGAAAACAACTTTAGTATTGTTTAGATTTAACTATTTTTAAACATTTAGAAAACTAGTGGGTTTTTGTTTCAAGAAATAAAAAAAAGTTAACAAATACTTTTAATCGGATAGAACTCAGATTACAATAAATATATACAAAATTGTTTGATTTAAATTTACTACACGCTTTACAACTACAAAAATTATATCCTGGTTACGACCACAAATGGAATAGTTTTTGATTGAAAAAGTTTGACCAAATATCCTAATTGAGACCGCAACATATTGTTTCCTTATAATCAGGATATGTTTATTAATATTTAGTTTACTATACAAAAGAGATAATTTTAGTCATTGGTTTAGTTCTTTTAGCTGGCTGACTCATTGGGAAACATTTCTACTAATAGCTTTCGCCAATCGCAGTTGAGGAATTTACTTCCTGAAAAGTGATTCACGCCGGTTGCCTGCTAACCAAACAAACATGTTGTGCCATTAGTGAACGAAATTTGGACTTTAAGTTCGGAAGGTCACTCAACAAACATTTCGCGGTCCTTGCATGTTTGTGTTGACAGGTGAAACAGGACACGTGACGAATGTCAACGCGCATACGAAAAGGTGTCAAAGTTCGTGACGTCACAAACAAAAACCCCAGACTCGCTGATGCCATCGGCCGGACGTATGGGTTAAAGTTGACAATAAAAAAATATAAAAAGAGGCAAGATGGCGCCCGTCATAGAGATGTGTACCTGTTGTTTGCGATTTAAATTAAGTCCAGAAGAATTAGAACAACGTATGAAAAGTCAAGAAATCGATAAATTGATAGAAAAAGATAAGTATATTTTTAGGAGACAAGTGAAACTTTTGTTACTCGGCGCGGGTGAAAGTGGTAAATCTACATTCTTAAAGCAAATGAGAATAATACACGGTGTCAAGTTCGAACCTGAATTAGTGAAAGAATATCAACATGTGATCTACCAAAACATTGTGCGGGGTATGAAAGTTTTAGCGGACGCCAGGGACAAGTTGGGTATTCCTTGGGAAAATTCAAAGAACTGTTTATACAGTGATCAAATTCTCCAGTTCGACAATAATATGATGTTGGATGGAAGACTTTTCTTGCTTTACGCCCCTTCTCTGTACAATTTATGGAAAGACTCTGGTATCAAGAAGGCGTACGAAAGGCGAAGAGAGTTTCAACTGGTATTATTTTATTTATATTTTTTTGTTATTAATTTAATAATTAGTGACCTAGTTTCTACAAGTGAAAGATTTTAAAAAGTATGTTGTGAAATGATTCGGGTCATTTTGTTTAGGTTATGTAGCAATTTTTTTTTAAAAGGGTTCAACTTTGAACCTGATGATTCATTAGCGAATAACTCTCCTTTTGTTCGTGGGTGAATCGACACTTTAATTTAAACTAGACTTAACCAGCTGACGTCAGCTGAGGAATTTTGTTATTGGTGTTAGCTCAATAAATTCATGTTTTCAAACTGGTTTCAAATTTACTTGGTTAAAATATAATAAAAGTTTAGACCAATTTGGTGATGATATATATGCTTTGTTTGAATGTCAGAAACATAGCCTATTTTATTTGTTACATAATGTTACAAAAATGAATTATCATTGACAATCAATTAAAGTTATTTTTTAAATTCTTGGTATTTAACTAGAACTTTTTGAACTGACTGACTATACCAGCACATAACTTATTAATTAACTTATATATAGAACAGACACACATGCAAGGCGCCCCCCCCCCTCGGCTGGTAATTCATCACTGTGAAAGGGTAGACCCCATTTCAACTGATAAAAATTTCAGCCATGCCGGGAATCGAAGCCGAGACTATTAGTTCAGTAAACAGACATGCTACAACTGAGCTAGATGTCAATAAGTTAATATGCTTTTGGTTTTCTAATATCTACGTTAAAAATGCATCACAACATCACAGATTGGTATTTGCACTTAAATTGGTTAAATGTATTACATACCAAGACTCGCACAATGTCACCAATAATATCTAAATTATTTGAATATTTTTTTTTGTGTGTAATCTAATGAACTAACACAAAGGCAACTTTTCAAACATTGGTAATCCTTTAAAAAACAAAAATCTGAACGAAATAGTCCCAAAGTGGTGTCAACAGTATTTTTGTGCACAATGCATAGTAGATATTTTTTAATAATTATAGACAATCCCAAACTAACAAAACCTAACCTTCCATGCATCAACAAATGAAAGTTTCGGTTAATTTAGGGGCCTCAGGACACGATACGTGAGTTCAAACTCGGCGATAAAAATCCGTAGCACAACTTCCTTTGGAGGGAAGTAAAGCCGTCTGTCCCATGTCGATTGTGTTATGAAAAAGAACCATCAAAGGTGTGTGGAAAACCTTTCCCGGCAACATTGGTAGGCCTTTTCGCTCTCGCTCAAAGAAATTCTTCCGTGCTGCTAATATCAGTTGGTTCAGAAAGTGCACATTAAATACCTCAAATAGATGGATTTTTTTTTTCTTTTTCAAAATATTGCATCCACACTAGTAAGATTTCCTTAAAATCGCCAGCCAATTGTGATGCGACCTGGCACTAGTCTTATGAATTCAATTGTGACCCTCGGGAACTTTTAATTTGAAAACCCTTGGTTTAAGCCAAAGAATGCAGCGGGACCAAGATAATAAAATAGGAATCAAATATGACCAAGGAACAAAATTACGCAAAGGCAAATGAGGTATTTTACTTTGATCCACTTAATTAAGTACTTGGGGGAAAAATTATTAAGTTACCTAGGTTTAATCTTAATATTGGTATGTTCGTATTCTTGGTGTGTATATTATTAATAATAATGATGATTTAATAATAAAGGAAATTGATAAAACTAAAGAAAAAAGGAAAAATAAACTATAAGAGTAAATTTTGACGAAGAAATCCCACCTAGGGAAAGAGGGAAAATGTGGGGAAGAATCCAATGCACAAAGGTGACATCTTCTTCCTTTCTTCTGTCTTCTATATTAGAAGTAGTCACACACACATTTGAACACAAATATAATAATATTTCGGCATTGTTGCTTTATCAAACACAAAGAAAAAGAGAGTACAAATAACACAAAACAATGATTTACTCCATTTTGAATTTAAAGAAAAACTGCTTTCTTCATCAAATTTACTCGTAGTAGTTTATTTTTCCTTTTTATTTAGTTTTATCAATTTCCTTTATTATAAAATTATCTAACCATTGAGCTACCTCATTTTTAAACATGTTTCTACAAATTCAAAGAAGCATGCCATATTATTTATTTATTTATTTAGCACCATGTCCTACTACCTATTTAGGACTACTAATTATGCAAATGAGATAAAGATGGGAAAGGTTGGATTTTAAGAAGGAGGGAGGGGAGGGAGAGTAGTAAAACATTTAGGAAAAATTACCCTCACTACACTTGACCGGGATTCCAACACCGATCTTCCTGTCATTGACAGTCCATCTATTGTGAGAGTAGCAAGTTAGACCACGGGACCACCAAATCGGGTCTTATAATTTTGTTTGACAAATTTATTTAAATATAAATTAACAATGCTGAAGAAGCTTTCCATGAAGTCATTATTTGTTTAATTTAAAAAAAATTGTCATAATGTGTATCAGAAGAAATAAAATGGAGATTTATTTTCAGTGTGTTTGAAGCAAAAAAAAATAAAAATAATTGATGCCTGGGATAGCCACACAATTCCATTAATTGAATCATTTAACTCTGAATTAAATTTGTTATTACTATTATTACCGCGTCTTACTACCCGTTCGGGTTATACGCACTTACTCTAATGTGTAATGGTAGGGTGATTGTGAGATGAAATGAAGGACCTACAGTTTAACGTGGGATCCGAACCACGGTGGAGGCCTGGCATTCCACACATTCACAAGTTGTGATTAATACACGTCTTGTCAGAGGTAGAAGGAGAGGTTTGTTAATCAGATAAATCTGTGCACTAATTAATATACTTTAGCCGTTTACAAAGGAGTTGGCGTTGGACAGTAAAAATATCATGGTGTCTACTCAACTTGACCAATGAAATTCCCTAAATTTTCCCTGATCGTTTCCTGAAGTTCCCGACTAAATAGTATGTCACGTCCTTCTAATTCCTCCCTACCACCTCATTTTTCTACTAATCTTTTTTATTAATAATAAGTTTTAAAATTTATATAAACATTTTTTTGAAATTGGTATTAACATTGTTTACTAGGAAATTATAAAATATAATACCCAATTACAAACAAACAAAAACTACAGTTTGAAGAACATTATTATTTACTGATTTAATGATTTCATATTTTTAGTAAAACAAATTTTCCCAGAATTTTGTTGTAATTTACCTAATTCCCGTTTTCCCGAATGGTAGACACCCTGAATATAGAGGCGTCAGAGTCGAAGGTTTGACGCATATACTCCACAGTCCTGTTTATAGTCCGAACGGAAGATGAGGCATGGTGACATTTTGTTAATATTGTGATATTAGACCAACCCTTGACATTTTGTTTTGTTTCAGAGTGACTCTGTCCAGTATTTCCTCGACAACTTGGAAAGGATAGCAAGATCTGTAAGTATTTAAATATTTTGTGATATCTTGTTTTATCATCTCATAATAAAAAACTTAATTCTTATGTAGAAGAAGAAGATTCATTCCTCTCAAATTTTTTTTAAAGGTGTTTAAGAAGGGTACCTAGTGCTTAGAACAGCGATTCCCAATTTTTATTTTTATTATTTTATTTGGAGGAGCCCTTAACATATCTTTGAACCCCTATCTGGCTGAAACATATAGGGTTTGATAGGGGTAAAATACAAAATGGACGTGTAAACCAGTAAGGTTTATAAATAATAATTATCACATATACTTTTGAATAAAATATTTCAAGAGTATTTATTGCCTATTACTATTTACGGTCCTTTGTTACTTGAACTTGGCGTATCAATTATTCTTACTTACCTCACGTTCAACATTATTACTGTAAGGTGCGGACTTCTGTGCTGGGGGTCCGGGGTTCACTCCCCAGTCCCGGCACAGATTTGATTGCCAAACCCTTCCTTCACCTCTGACAAGACGTGTATTAATCACAACTTGTGAATATGTGGAATGCCAGGCCTTCACCGTGGTTCGGATCCCACGTTAAACTGTAGCTCCTCCATTTCATCTCACAATCACCCTACCATTACACATTAGTGTAAGTGCGTATAACCCGAATGTGTAGTAAGATGTGATAATAGTAATAATAATAATAATAATATTACCGGCACGCTTCTTTTCTTCGAACATACGAGTTATCTTTTAAAACATATTTCCGCCCGCTTCAGTGGCCGCATGGTCTAGGGTGTTACTCTTGTAATATACTACAGGTACTGCTCATGATGAGGATATCGTGGTTTGATCCCTGTCGGGTGTACTGAGGGTGGTTTCTCCAAACACCTCATCTGACATCTAGAAAAGTAAATGTTATATTTTCTCAGGACTACGTTCCTTCCCACCAAGACATTCTCCATGCCCGCAAAGCGACAAAAGGTATCTCCGAGTTTGTGATCCCCATCAACAACATACCCTTCAGGTTCGTGGATGTGGGCGGTCAAAGGTCGCAGCGTCAGAAGTGGTTCCAGTGCTTCGACTCTGTCACATCCATTATCTTCCTAGTGTCTTCTTCGGAGTTTGACCAAGTTTTGCTGGAAGACAGGTAAAGTGGTTTTTATGGACAATTTTATTTTTTATTATGGTTTACATGTACACATACATACATAATCACACCGTTCCCTTACGAGGTAGGCAAGAAACTAAACACACAGCTTAAAAAACAACTCTGTACTTAATCCATCCTCACTAACTTTCTCCACACTTCCCTATCCTTGAATACTCCCTTCTCTTCAACAACATCCATACACCGAGTCATACATTCGCTTTTATTCTTTAAACTCTTTAATGTTTCTCTTTTTCACACACTCATTTACAACATTTAGCCACGTCTTCCATGCTTATCCTTTCTTTTGATCCACACACTCTACCTTCATATATTTGCTTAGTCACTCGATCCCCACACTCATACTCTCAACATGCCTGAACCAACGTAAGACACTTCTTTCACATTGACCTGTTGTATTCCATTTTAAATTCACTCCTTCAGCTCCCATTCATTACCGACTCTGTCCATACGAGTCCCCACGTTTTGGATTAATATGTTTTCAAAAATGTTGCTAGTTGTCACTGGATTAGGAACAAAGTTGTTCAAGAGATAATTGGTCTACAGAGAAGGGAATACATGAGATGTAGGAAGCAAGGCTTAGTTGGTATGGACATGTAATGAGGATGTTGGAGTACATGAGATAGTAGAGAAGCAAGACTGAGATGGTATGGACATGTAATGAGGATGTTGGAGTACATGAGATCATAGAGGAAGCAAGACTGAGATGGTATGGTCATGTGATGAGGATGTTGGAGTAGATGAGGAGTAGAGGAAACAAGGGTGAGGTGGTATGGACATGTAATGAGGATGGAAAGAAGATCTTGGAAGATATGGGAGGGCAGATAATAACAAGTCTTCAAATGATAGAAGAATGGTCGAAGCAAAGAGGGAGATGGTACATTTTATTTTAATAAATTGACCCAATCACATGCTGGAAACGGTTTGTGATGATATCTTTAGGTGAGTAAGCTGTCATTATATCTTGAATGATTTCCACGGTGTTTCTCATTTCAGGCGAACCAACAGGCTAGAAGAGTCTCAAAACATTTTCGACACAATCGTCAACAACTTGGTGTTCCGGGGCGTGTCCATCATCTTATTCCTCAACAAGACTGACCTGTTGGAGGAGAAGCTCAACTCGAAGAAATCGGACATCCGATTGTATTTTCCAGAGTTCTCGGGGGACCCCCATAGTCTAAGCGCTGTTCAAGAGTTTATACTAGCCATGTTTGTCGCGGTGAAACGCGATCGAAGGAAACCATTGTTCCACCATTTCACGACGGCGGTCGACACCGAAAATATTAAGATCGTCTTCAACGCCGTTAAAGACACAATTCTTCATAGGAACCTTGAGTCTCTGATGCTTCAGTGATCCTCAGAGGTCTGACTTGTAGCTTTTTATCTTGTACCAAATATTTGTCTCGCCACTGCTCATTGCACCAAGTAACTCGCTTCTGTCTTCACTGAGAGATGATTTTTTAATATGTTTTGTTACACTTCTGATCACTTGTTGTAAACGATATATGTGCCATTTATAATCCAGCAATGTATTAACTGACTGTGAAAAGCAATAGGTTACTTATGAGTTACAAAAAAAATAGTAAATATAGTTTTACATAAATATATAATATACAGAGATCTGCGATAACAAAAACCCTTTTCCTCAGAGTCTGGAGCAAGCTAGCTACCAATTATTGAGTCTTGTATAATCCGGATTTAATAAATATATTATATTAAAATTAGAGATGTACTAACCTATTCGTATTATTCCAACTTAACAAAGAGATTTGTCTATATCTACATTCATTAAAAAAACTAGTTCACTTATATGCTGAACTTAACGTTTCATTGACCAGATGTATACAATCTACCCTATTTGTCATGTTACCCCATCCTTCCTTCCCTCATGACCATTTTACAAACGACACCCAGAAAAGTAAAGGAAAAAAACACACTAAACTATTGGGTAAACCGTCACCAGAAACACAATATAGCAACGATAATACAACTCATCAACAACTGTGTACAGCCTGCGGCCAGGTCAGTTTAGTAAAATTCCTCCATCTCCTTCTGTCCTTTCACCACTATTCTTCTCTCACTTGTTCACTTTCTTTTATCTGCTCCTATATATTTCTTGGTCTCCTTTGCGGTGTTTCCCTACATACTACATATCCATAGTTCTCTTTGGTATTATCTCCTTCTCCATCCTCATTACATGTCCATACCATCTCAGTCTTGCTTCCTCTACTATCTCATGTACTCCAACATCCTCATTACATGACCATACCATCTCAGTCTTGCTTCCTCTACTATCTCATGTACTCCAACATCCTCATTACATGTCCATACCTTCTCAGTCTTGCTTCCTCTACTATCTCATGTACTCCAACATCCTCATTACATGACCATACCATCTCAACCTTGCTTCCTCTACTATCTCATGTACTCCAACATCCTCATTACATGTCCATACCATCTCAGTCTTGCTTCCTCTACTATCTCATGAACTCCAACATCCTCATTACATGTCCATACCATCTCAGTCTTGCTTCCTCTACTATCTCATGTACTCCAACATCCTCATTACATGTCCATACCATCCAGTCTTGCTTCCTTACTATCTCATGTACTCACATCCTCATTACATGTCCATACCATCTCAGTCTTGCTTCCTCTACTATCTCATTACTCAAACATCCTCATTACATGTCCATACCACCTCAGTCTTGCTTCCTCTACTATCTCATGTACTCCAACATCCTCATTACATGCCCATACCATCTCAGTCTTGCTTCCTCTACTATCTCATGTATTATCACTCATTCCCGAATAACTTTATTCCTAATTGTGTTCCTCTTTGTGACAGCTGAAATGCTCTCTACCTTCATGGTTTCTCGTACATTCAACGACCATATTTCTGCTACATATGTGACAAAGTACAAAGTACCCCCGATAAAGCACTTCGTTTCTCCGTAGCAGGTCTCTTACACAACAACTATTTACTATAAAACTCAACTCGGACTTGAAAATTCACAAGTACTCACAGATCCTCGGTGATGGGAATGAATTAGTGTCTTGAGCGTGCCTTTTATTATGAGCTTTTATACAGTAAGAATGTGTTAGGAAGGATATTTTAAAACATACAAACAAATATATTTTTTAAGTCAACATAAATGAGATTTTACTAATTTATTAGTGTTATATTATGCTTACTTATTCTGTTGTATTAAGAATTCAAAAATTAATAGCTGCACGTACAAAATTACACCGCCTATCCCTATCTTGAGCTAGTTCTATCCAGTCAAGCTCATTACACCATATCCCTATCTTAAGCAAGTTCTATCCAGTGCACATCATTACAACCTATAGCTGCCCACTTTAATCTACGAAACTTGACTATCCTAACAATGTCTTGTGATGGGTGCAGAGTATGTAACCTCCTTCACTCACCACTATTATTTTTTTAATCCATTTTTGGACCATATATCTTCCTAAGCACCTTTTTATTTTTCCAACACCTTGGATTTATTTTCGTCGTGTAAGTTTAAGAGACCATGTTTCAAACCCCATAGAGAACAACCGGTAGAATTTTTGTTTTGTATATTCCGTGTTGTACATTCCTTGACAGCAGGTGAGATGTCAACAAATTACTGACTGATCAAAAGCATTTATTTCCCGACTGTATTCGTTCCCTAATTTCCACTTTAATATCATTATTGCTAGTTAAGGTATTGATGATATCAATCAAAAATGACAGCTGTAGGTCACATGGTTTGACGTATGAAAGTGGTTATATTAACTTTTGTAGTGGTTTTTGATACAGTCCTTCCTGCCATGTTCTTAGTCGGTAATAACATGTGTGTCTTGCCAACATTGAATTTTTGTGACCAAAGTATTATCAAATAAAGTTCATAATATATTTCAGATTGTTGTTGTTGCAAATAGCATCGTTACATCAAAACATAAAACTGAAATGTATTTATTAGAATAGTTATTAATTCATACATATGTGTTTAGTTTATGTGTAATCGAAAGAATCTTTCTTGAGACCAAATTTGGAATCAGACTTAGTACGCCTCAAGAGCAGCACTATATTAAATACAGGACAACACTTACCTAGACTTGAATGTAATGGGCCGGTTTGAAATGTGAAACTGTCCCGTTATATTCGAGTTTAGATAAGTGTCTTCATGTATTTAGTGTATTGCCACACTTGAGGCATACTAAGTTTGACTATGAAACTGGTCCTAAAAATTTAGATCAACCTTGCGTTACATTTTTTAAAAATGAATCTTGACAATACTTAATCTTGTGTTCAGTATAATTTATCTTTGGCGACCTTTAAAGTAGTGATGTAAGGAACGTGTGAAAGGGTCCATGTTTTTGCAGTTTTTATAACAAAACTTTTTTTTTTTGACCAAAATAAATCAAATATTTCTTCATTAGAAACCTAGAGTTTAACTTTCTTCACATGTTGATATCAACAGTTGTTGAATATCTGTCGAGGGTGTCTTGGAATTTAATTACAACTTTTTCTCTTCATCTAAACAGTTTCTTATCTACCGTCGCTATGCTCATGATGGATATTCAACAACTGTTGATGTCATTTTATGAAGAAAGTAAAACTCTCTCTTTCTAGTGGAGAAATATTTTATTTATTTTGACCAAAAAATTGTTTAACCCTAAAAACTGCAAAAACATTTACCTTGCCTCACGACCCTATCCATCCCACCTTAATTAGATATAACCATTTTTCTTAACTTAACTACATATATTTTATAGGGTAATTAATTAAACTCATAGTTTTAATATTATGTTATGCTCATGAGTTTACAGAATACTTATAATTCAGCAACTATTCCAAATATTTTCCCAAAACATTTCAATTTCTAATAAATGTGTGATGGGAAATGCCGAACGTATGAATGAAAAATAAACTGTTGCTAGATTTTAAGTGTTTTTATTTTTTTAAACTTTAAATTGATGATAATTTTGAGTACCTTCTGGATTAAAAGTTGCTTGGTGCATAGAATCATTTTACGAATGTTAAAAGATGTAAATACATTTTAAACTGTGTTTGTTACGTTTGTTGTATTATTGATACAATTTTTTACTAAGTCTATGCATGGAAAAAAGAATCAAAATGGATCTATACAATGTTTTACTCAAACCTGCCTTTTTTTTTTTATGACTAGACACAATTTTATAGCCGGTCGTTTTATGATACCTGTGAGAAATTATATACATTTCAAATTAAGTATGTCAAAAATTCAATTCCTTATATTCTCGTGAATCTTACCGACATTGAAAGAATCAATCTATCATGATTTTTGATACCTCAATCTTAGCTCTTATAGCCTAGTAAATGAAACGGCAATATACAGAATTGGGTTGATTTTTAATTGAATCCATTAGTAGTGATTTTGTTTCCATTTCACTCTGGTATCAGCAAATTGAAAATGTAATTATCATAAATATTAAGTTTTAACTGATCAATCACAAATCAAACATGGCCGTCTTGTCAGGACTGTGGAGTCTTGGATTCGGAATCTATTTCGGGAAGGCATCAAAGTTGTAAAAAATGTATTGACTCACACTCCAGCTTTAAAATAAATATTTACTATATTATAACAATATATGCAGGCTAGAATTCAAAGAAGGGTGACAGATTATCACCCTGGGTTCTCCACAAATCAAAAGGCCCCACAAACTGTTGCGATTTTTAATTAAAAAAACAAAAACATATTTTATGTTTATGGACCTAAGTAGTTTGGTGGTGATTAAATGCTTTGTGCTACCATTGCCGCGGCAGGAAATTTGTTATTACAATTTAATATAAATTTGCAATTTATGGAGTCGAATAATAGAAAATTAGAGTAACTTGTGTCGTATTCGAAAGCAAGGTGTACCAACTCCACAGTCCTGCGTTTGGTCTAGTATTTTATATGTTCTATATACACTTTTTAGGTGATTTTTTTTCAACCACATTTTGGTATATAAATTTATATATATAAATAAAATATATTTTTAGTGTGAGGGTGGTTCCATTAAAAAAAAAGATTGAAATTGTAAACGTTAAGGAATTATGAATCGAGAAATTAAAAAAAAAAAATCTGAATTAAGGAAAAACATTAATGGTGACATCTTGTTTCAAGTTTTTGTTAGATCTGTTGCTATTTATTAATTTTCATGTGCCTAAGAAGATAATTAAGTCTTCCATTTTGACATGTGGTTATCACAAGAATTGTACCATATTACTCTCTTTTTTTTATATAAGACTATGTGTACATTAAACCAGTTGTATGGTTTGGCTCTGTTAAGTTTACGCCAGACAAAACAAAGTGCTGTTAATACTTTCATATTATTATACAGGATAAAATAATGGTTTTTGAGGTTTTTTTAGCACTGCGTCTTACTACCCGTTCAGGTTATATGCCTATTTACTAATTACACTAATGGGTTAGGAATTGGGAAGGTTGAATTTAGAAGAAGTGAAACCGCATTTGCATGGCTGGAGAGTGGAAAAATCACTCGCTGTGCACCCGACCGGGATCGAACCCCGATTTCCCTGTCTTCGACATTCTAGTTTAACGTGAGAGTAGTGGTTAAAATAACAATTTTAAGCGATTGCTAAAAGGAATTATACTGACTTGTTTAATTAGGAGAGCAACAAAATAACAAAAAAAAAAAGGACAAAATTGTAATAATATAATTAAATTTACTAAAAGAGTGTGTTTAACTTTATTAGTTATGATGTAATAGATATGACAAACAAAATATCATTTGTCAGTACCAACATGCTTCAAACGAACTATTTTTTATTATTATCAAATTTCTAATATATTTCATTGTAACTAGATTTATATTTTGTTTTGAGGCTCAAAATAAAATTTAATATTTGTATTAGGGATTCGAATTCAACACAACATAAGTTTCAAATATAATAGTACAATGTAGAATTGTTGACAAAAATTTCATAATTAAAAAAAAAAAATCACTGGCCCCCAAATTGGTTCAAAGTAACTTTCGTTAGTAGTGTACCCCTTTCGAGGCCATTGCCTGAACGAAGTACCCCCTCCTTCCAACTCTTCATTAAAATAAAATATAAAAGGCTCAGTCAAATTTCAATAGAACAGCCAACCGATTCAGTGGTCAAATGGTCTAAGGTATCATTCTCGTGTTAGTCTGGACCGCTGAAGAAGGGGATATCGATGTTTGAATCCCGGCTGGGTCTACTGAAGGTGGTTTTTCTTAAATAGTTTTTCCAATCACCTTCCATGCAAATGCTGGTAGTTTACCTCTAAAAATGCTTCTTCCCTCATCCCCACCCAAATAGGGTATCATATATGTGTATAACCTAAACAGGTGGAAAGACGTGATGATAAAACTAATTAAATAGAGCATTTGGTGGTAATCTCTAATTTGAAAAATGACACTTGGACACGATTATGTTTATTATCTTGGAATGTACAATAGATTTGTAATGTTGGCAGCATAAAGACACTACATAGTCGCCGGTGGCCGTAATATCAATTATAGCTTGTAGTACCCTGTGATATCCACACATCCATTACAGACTATCTCTTAAACTATGCGTGAAGAATTACCCTGAAAATGGGACAATCCACCCGGAAAGCTCACTGTTGGAGTATCGGCACATTGAACCAACGGTCCTGGGTTCAATTCCTGTGTCTATATAAAAACAAACTCATCTAAGGAATGCCTTTTAAATAATTGCAAATTTTCATTTGAAATGAAAGTATCGTTAAGGGGGCATCGAAATATTTGTGGAAAGTGTTTGTATGGAATTTTTTACTTAACGTGTTTTAAAATTAATTTCAAAATATTTTTAAAGTTCATGATAGCGTTTTTTGAATATGTTATATATATATTATGTCAAATAAAATAAAATTGATCGCGTGGCCTTTTATGTGTGAATAATACTCAATTATGTGGATTTTTAGTGAGGACAAAGAATATTCAAATTATACACATTTTTATTCAGTAGCAGGCATTGTAATTTACTTGAAATTGCCAGAAAAAATATTTACCAACTTTACTATTATTATTTTCTTATTATTGTTCCTATAACAAATCAAAGTTTTCCAATCCAGAAAAAAAAAGTCCTTTCACCAAAGACTAATGGTTAAGAATATACAGTAGAGCCTCACTTCTACGCGGGTTGGGTCCCAGAGTTCCGCTATAAAGCGGGACATCTGCTTTTTTTTTAACCTTCACATGAATATAAAATCCTAATAACATGTTTACACTATCGTACATAAAGTGCATGGATAAAAATCGAATGAAAACGATTGAATGGTAATTCCATAGATGTCATAATTCTATAATCAATAGTTAAAATCATTCGATAGTGTCTGTCATTATTGTAAACAAACTTAATTATCACATAAAATGGCGGCAAAAATGATTCACTGTGCTAGGGGTGTGGAAAAAAGTATCAATACTTTAATAATGTCAAAAAAATTTCCTTTCGATACTAGTATTGTTTTACTCATACTTTTATCAGGGTGTCTACCATCATGGAAAACGGGAATTTGAAGTGGTCGGGAGGGGGGGGGGGGGGGCAATAAGTCGGGAATTTGATAAATCACAATAAAAATCCGGGAAAATGATATTTTACTCAAAATATGAAATACAATAATCAGTAAATTATGTCATTTTTTTTGTTTGTAGCTGTGTAATATATTTTTGATTCCTAGTATTCATAAAAAAAAAGTTAATATAAAAACGACGAAGGGGGAGGGGAGTTAAAAGGATTTGACATACTTTTTTAGTCGATAATTTTAGGAAATGATCAGGGAAAAGGTTGGGGGATTTCATTGGTCAAGTTGAGTAGACAGCATGTTTATTAATATTAGTATTCACACTCCGTCGGATCGGTATCAAAAGAAACAATATTTTTTTTATCTTCACTAGTGCTGGGATTAAATATTTACTAGGCAGGACAGTGGAGGGAGAACAAATGACGCTATTCCTCAATCCTCACTCATTTTCTGCGACTCTTGCATTCACTCTCTTTTAGCTCATCATGATTCATTGTTCCAACACACAACGCAGATGTGATAGACCTAATATACTATAATATGGTTAAATACAGTAGCCCCATGGCTTCTTTGGTGCTGACTGACAGATCACATGACGGCTTTGAAAAGTTACCAGACCAAATTATTATCCCTACGCAGAACCATATGATCTGCAAAAAACATGTGTTTAGCAGCTGTCACTTCTGACCGTCAAAATTTAGGTAAATACCTAAATATTGACGGTAAGCTGTCAGTCAGCACCAAAGAAACCACGGGGCTACTGTAGTTATAATTTTCAGTGTTTAAATAAATATTAAAATACAATTATGATGATGCAGAAGTTTAAATTATTATTACTAGATAAAATTTTTTTTAAATCATTTTTCTAGATTAAAATTTTGATACCGATACTTTTCTTTCGATATCACATCCCTACTCTGCCCGCATGGTGCCAAAACACTCCGAAAGAGCAAGACAAGTGCCAAACATAGCGAACATGTATTATGGAACACCTTACGGAAACCACTCTATTAGCGGAACGCCTTACAGCATGGCCTTACTGTATGTTTTTGAACTGACTATTATGACACTCAAATTGTGACCAAAGGTAAATATTTATAATTTAAGAATTAAAAATCAAGCCGTAATTGTTATGTCTATATTACCATATAAATTGCATTGTATTACTATATAATCAAAGAAATGTTCATGTTCTGTAAAATCAAAATTGAAATCAACATGTTGTGATTTAATGTATTTTATTGATGTTAAATTTTAGACAACATACCGACACATTTTTAAAATCTGTTTTACCTTGTTTTTTATGTTTTATTTATTTTTATATATTATTTATAAGCAGGTGTTTTGAGAAATCTGTTGGTTGTAATTAAGAATCATTTGGTTGTGTAAAATAGTTTAATAAATAAAGTTAACCAACAAAGTTGGGCTTACATCATCATGGTTGTCATTGAGCTGATTGGGTTGGGAGTTCGATTCCTGAGAATTTCTATTGAAACCTAGGACTAGCAGAAATATTCGGGTAACCACGCAATTCAATGAACTGCATCGTTAGCACGTTCACCGTGTTTCTTTGCTTCAAACACACTGAAAAAAAAATCTCATTTTATTTATTTCGACCCAGTTTTTAAATAAATATATTAAAAATCTAATCCAAAATGTAAGCCTTGAAGTGCAGATATTTATCTACAGGGGCTGGTAATTTTTAAAAATTTCAGTCCTCTCCGTACGGTAGATATCACGCAATGCTCATGATAGACGACAAACTAATTCTTCATGATATTCAAATATACTTTTTTTTTTTTGTCAAAAATTGTCTTCATATTTTTTTCAGGCAAATTCTGGTGCATTTCATAAAAATCCTCTTCCTCTTTTACTATTTATTAGTTTTAAGTTTCTAGCAGCTAAAATCTTGACATCAACACATACTCAATAATAAAATGTATTACTCAAATATTGTTAAGTATTCAAATAAGTATATTTATTTTTAAATGTATATGCCTTTGTAATTTTTCAGATATTTTAATTAGTAGTAAAGTAGTTATATTGTTTTATGACATGGTAATCCTAACGACATTCCAACTTGATATATTATATTATTATTACAGAATAATACAACTTTTTATGTGCACTTACTCGGTTTTCAACCACTCTTCACGGGATGAACCGCACTGTTTGATATTATGTCTTATTATTATTATTTTTTACCTAAAAGTAAATAAAATAAAACTAATTAATCACCCAAGTAGTCCATTCACCAATTAATTTGTCATCTAATAGCAAAAAATTAAATGGATTTAAAAAATACATTATACTTTGTAGAATGTAATAAACATCTATTATTATTGTGTGTTCCATCTCACAACACATCCATTCCTTTGTCAGTGAACTTTGACCCCAATGCGCCCTGTCCTCTGCCTCCTTCAGCTCCCAAATTTTCTTCTTTCCTTCAAGTTCTCCAATATTTGAATCCTCCTCCCTTTCCCAAGCTCCTCTTTCCCTCAACCTTTCCTTCTATGACGTAACAGAAGACAATTCCTCCTAAGGATGTATCCTGTCTGATTTGCACCGAAGAATCACATCCAAAATGTTTCTCTTCTCACCCACTCTTCATTTGTCACCTTGTCTGTCCACCTGGTCTCCGGCACCATATTCCAAAGCTCTCCCAAGTATTTCTTTTCCATCTTCCTAAGATCCAAGTTTCTGCTCCATTTAGTGCGATGCTCCAAATGTAGCATTTCATCAGTTTCTCTCTCAGTTCCAAACTCAACTTGCTGATCAGCAGTAAGCTCTTCTTATTGAAAGCTTCCTTTTATGGTGGTGATCCTCGATCTAATTTCCTTAGTGCAGTAGGCATTCTTTGTCAGCATACTTCCTAAGTGCGCGCACCAACACACACACACACACACACACACAATATATATTTTTAGCATTCTTGTTGTACACAAAATTCATAAAACTTATCACGAAATCTCAACAGAACTGACAACTATAATTACATCTTTATTGATGGAATATAATTACCTATGAGATATGAAAATAACAGATATTTTCCTAAATTAATCATGTTAACATGTATACCAACATTTAACATTGCCAGATAATTAATTATATTACTAATGTTGTCGAAAGTACAATGGTGCTTTCATGCATTTGATTTGTATTCATGTATGTACCTTTATATATATATATTTATATATAGTACCTTTTTAAATGTAAATATCTTATTTTAGAAGTATATATGTTTCAAGAAATCCAAATGAACTGTTAATATAAGTGTAGTGACGGAATATTTTTTATTTTATTAATAATTATTGAATTTCGTAATTGTACAATGTAAAGTTATTTAGAAAAATACAATTGTATATAATTATTTGATATTCTTTGGAATAAATAAAGTATTGTAAATTGGCTCGATTTTTTTTTAATCGAATAAAGTATCTACCCCCCAAATTATCCCCTAGGTTAGGCTGTAACGAGATCAAACTCGGCCTCGTGAGGACAAATGAGGAGCTACTTAAATGAGAAAGTAGCGGCTCCTGTCTGGAAAACTGAGATTAACTGCCGACCACATGGCACCCTTTATCCTCGTAAGTTGGCGCTATATTCCGCAATAGACAGCGGTCATCGGTCGATTGTAAGCTGATGCCATGGCGATTTTTTTTTCAGAGTTGATGCCACTGAATATAACTGTAAATACATATATTCTCATCACACTTACGTTTCTCAAACATATATAGGGTTTAAAATAGAGTTGTGATAAATCTGAATTCAAATACTCAAATCTATAAAATTTTACAGTTTTAGTTAAAAGGGAAAAAATTAAAAATTTAATTAGAGAAAAAAAAAAGTTGTTCAAGGCCTTGTGCTACAACATTCAAATTGATCAGGTCATAAACAACTAATGTAACTATTTTTTTCTTTACTTAATTAATAATTAGAACAATAGCATTGTCATTTGGGGGGGGGGGGTTGTTTACGCTCATTTACTAATGACTTCAATGGTTTTATGTATTTTTAAATTTTACAGTCAGTGTGTGCATTTGTGTGAAGGAAGAGTGGAAAATCATTTTGGAAAAAAAAAACAATAAACACACCTGATCAAGATTCAAACCTTTATCTCCCCGTCATCAGCAGTCTAGGCTACTGCTAGGGTAGCACATTAGACCATGTGGCCATCAAAATGGGAAAAATAGTTGTTTTTTTTTACCCTCACAACTGCAAACATCTATATAATTCTTCTTATCAATTGTTTAAAAATGGTTATTTGAAACAAGGTATTTTATAATTGTACTCTCGATACTTTTTTTGAGATTTTTAGGCATCTCTAATATCTTGAACGCCATACGATTAAAGGAATCAAGTAATTTGAGCGTCTTATTTTTAATTTATACTTTGTTTAAAAGTATTACTTAGATTGACCAACAAGACACAACTTGCACTTAAGGTTGAAACAAACAAATTGGCGATACGTTCTTACTAGTAGCATCATCTATTATGTTTAAGGTGATGCTTAAGTGGCGTTACTAGTCGAGATACCACAACCTTAACTCAAATATGGTATTTAATAGACTAAATTTAAGTGTTTTAATTTAATACGACAGAAAGTGAAGTAATTGATATTGACTTGTTAATTTCCTGACTCTTTTAAGTATTTAAAAAAAACCTATTTGTCTTCTTTAAGTTTTGTAAATTTTTCTACCTTTATTTATGTTGTGAATATCCACTTTTTCTTAATAACCAAAACTTTTGAGAACAACGCTATCCATAAAAAATAATTTATCCTTACTGGAGCTCATCTTTATATGAAAACTACACTTCAACTCAACTTTCCAACTTATACTGTGAGTGTGTTACCAGCATTCACTGTTCGTGTGACTGAAAACATAGAATAGTAAAGCAATTTAAGACCTGAGGGAAAAAAAAATCAGGAAAAAGTCAAAAAATGTGAACATGAACCAGGGAAAATTAAAGATTATCTACATTGAATAAAAAAAAAAAGAGAAACTTCAATATTTGATTGAGGTAACTCTTCTTCCATATTGTAGATGGCAAGTGAAGTCATCAAGTAAGTTAATAATTAACCTTGGAAAACTTGTGTGGCTTTGATAATTTTCTTCACCTTAAACAAGGTCAAATATTGCATGTGTGTGTGTGCAAACTTTGTTTAGGTTTAGCTAGAATGGAAGGTCGAAATCATATCCACTAGACAATATTTGCACAAGTATTTCATTTCATTAACTCCAAGAGTAATGAACAAAAATTGAAAAGGATTAATTATACTGTTGATTTAATATATTCAGACTCATTCCTAGCTAATATTATTGCATTTTTCCGTTTTGAAAACATTATATTGATTATTGAATCCTTTTATCATGATCATTTCTCTGTAATACCCAGCATGTGATTGTGTTTACATTATTTGTTTTAAAATCAATATTGGTGAACTGGGGTCTAGGGGTAAGGTGTCGGACTTCTGTGCTGGAGGTCCGGGGTTTAATCCTCGGTCCCGGCACAGATTTATCGACTTACCAAACCCTTCCTTACCTCTGAAGACAGTATATCAAACTTGTGAATGTGTGGAATGCAGGCCACCGCATGGTTCGGATCCCACGTTAAACTGTAGGTCCTCCATTTCATCTCCAACCACCTATCATTACACATTAGGTAAGTGCGTATAAACCCCAACAGGTAGTAAGATGCTGTAATAATAATACTAATAATGATTTTTTAATGGTAAATAGTTCCAGATCAGCCTTGCTTCCTCTACTATCTCGTGTACTCCAACATCCTCATTACATGTCCATACCATCTCAGTCTTGCTTCCTCTACTATCTCATGTACTCAACATCCTCATTACATGCCCATACCATCTCAGTCTTGCTTCCTCGACTATCTCATGTACTCCAACATCCTCATTACATGTGCATACCATCTCAAGTCTTGCTTCCTCGACTATCTCATGTACTCCAACATCCTCATTACATGCCCATACTATCTCAATCTTGCTTCCTCGACTACTTACTCCATTTTACTCATACATCTCAGTCTTGCTTCCTCTACTATCTCATGTACTCCCTTTCTCAGCCTGCTTCCTCACATCTCAATCCTCTATATCACTTATATCTTATTAGCCCTTCCCCTCTTTGTTGTCATTACCATTACTTCACACTTTGCTATGCTGGATTTCATTACACACTCTTTCACTTCTTTATTCCATTCCTGTACTTCCTCTTTCTTCTCCTCCATTACATCGGGTACAAGGAAAATAAAAGAGTCAAATAGTCAATTAGCAAAATAATATTATTTAATGAAATCAGTTCAACAATTCAGTAAAACTGTTCAGTCTTCTAGATACAAACCAACAGGGTTACAAACATTATAAAAGATCATTTTCAAATCACAACAAATACATGTTTTAACAAAATAATTGTACATTGCCTAATTTTTTTTAAAATGTATACAGCAATCTAACCATGCAATGATGTTGCTAGATAATATTGTAAACATTTTAAGAAAAAATGTCATACAAAGCTCTGTGAGAAATTATATCCGTTTTTAATCATAAATTGTAAGAGATGAATAATATATTCTTTAACGACAGCTTTCGTCGTCCATTTTGTCCTTCTCCATTAGTGGTCTTTAACAAGGTTATCAAAATTTCAGCCTCCGTAACCATTTTATACTAACTGCCCATATACATGTTTTGATCTAACATTGCTCAGGTTGGGTGACCTGGTGGTCTAGGGGTAAGGTGTCAGACTTCTGTGCTGGCAGCCGGGGTTCAATCCTCGGTCCCGGCACAGATTTATCTGATTACCAAACCCTTCCTTCACCTCTGACAAGACATCTTGTGAATGTGTGTAATGCCAGGCCTCCACCGTGGTTCGGATTCCACGTTAAACTGTAGGTCCTTCATTTCATCTCACAATCACCCTACCATTACACATTAGCGTAAGTGCGTATAACCCGAACGGGTAGTAAGACGCGGTGCTAATAATAATAATAATAATAATAATAACATTGCTCAGAGCTTATTAAATAATTTGTGAATAAATATGAAATTTTGAAAAAATTAATTTGCAAGTTAAAAATTACAGTAGTAGCTTCTAATAATTTAGTAAAAAGTTTTGACTCGTGTCTTAGGCTTTCATAATGCTTTGTTTGTATTTCTTTCAAGAACATATTCACTATTAAAATTGCATATAAAGCTTTACTTTGGTTACTGTTCAAGAAAACCACAACACTTAGAAAATAATCTATCTTCTAAGTTATAAATTACAGACCACAACTCTAGCCAGCTTAATTTTAACTATACCCTAAGGTTAATAGACTCAAAAATACCCTAAAACCCACATACATCAGTTCAATTTAAAGCTTGTATACTTCAGTATACCCTAAATTTTATAAACTTCAGTATATTATAATTGTATAAACTTCGGCATACCCCAAATTTATAAACTTTTGTCCACCTTGATTTTGATATATTTTAGTATATTCTCAACTTTTTTTTTCTCTTTGGTATACCCTAGATCTCCTTTTCTTCGGTACACTTTAAGGCCAGGGCCATAATTGCGACCTGGTCGCCGGAGCAAAAACACTGCAACTCGGCTCAAGTACGTTGAGACTTGTTTTACTATGTAGGTGGCCATATTGGGTGACAACAATCTGGTCGCTAACGGGAGCGACTTCTGGTCTCTCATATAGATAGCGTTGCTTGACATTCTGGCGGCCATATCGTAAGTATGGCCGTAACCTTAGGCTTACTTTCTCGAGGACCTATTTTTATCGGAAGTTCTTTGATTTTTAATCGCACGAATTTAAGTTTCATGAGATTTATCAACGCTTTTTCCATCGATTTTGATATAATTTGATAAAGTAGATAATTTAGCTTAAATGTAAGAGAGAATAAGACATTTTAATTGAAAAAATTATCTGAAAATACATAATTAAAATTGTCTTTGTTCCTAATGAGCTTAGATCTCCCAAATTTGGAAGTTTGGCAACCCCTGGATGACATAGTTACAACCACTCTCAACCCCTATTCGTCAATTATGGTTACACAATTTTAAAACCTTAACTTAGAAATATAAAGTTTACATTTTTAACAAACATATTTCTTTAACCAGTTAGGATTTTTTTTTCTGGACTGAAAATGTCGTCTTTTTTTATTTCTTATTTACTTTCAAGAGACATTTATTAGATAAAAAGTAGCTTCTATAATTAGTTACAATAACATCACTAGTGAATGGTATGCTAGAGACATCTATTGAGTAAAAGAGAACTTCTATGAGGATAAAGTCAGAAAAACACAGTCAAATCGAGACTGAAGAGTCAAAGATTAAGTTGCTTGAGCGCTAGAGAAGGGCAAGCCAGGCGAGGAAAGCATCTCCTCACTTTTAGAGGTATACGTTTTGATATATTTGGAAGATGGTACAGGAAAAATGGATGGAAACATATGAAAAGGGAACAAACATAATATCGCTGTTACAATGAAAAGAACACAGCTCACATTTAACACTGCTACCACTGGACAAAGAGGAAAGGTCTACCTCTTCAAGAAAATCAATCGTTACCGCCCAATTCCCCCGACCTAGGTTTCATTCTATCGAAACTCATCAGGAGGGAGTGTGAAACGCGCAACACAACTTCCTAAAAGAAGAAACCAAAAATATTTATTTTATCTTATTTATTTTGTGTTACTTATTATTATTATTATTAGCACCGCGTCTTACTACCCGTTCGGGTTATACGCACTTACGCTAATGTGTAATGGTAGGGTGATTGTGATATGAAATGGAGGACCTACAGTTTAGCGTGGAATCCGAACCACGGTGGAGGACTGGCATTCCCCACATTCACAAGATGTCTTGCCAGAGGTGAAGGAAGGGTTTGGTTATCAGATAAATCTGTGCCGGGACCGAGGATTGAACCCCGGCCGCCAGCATAGAAGTCTGACACCTTACCCCTAGACCACCAGGTCACCCTTGTGTTACTTAACGTGCACTTTCTGAAATGTCTGATTATATCAGTACACGAGAATTTCTATGAACGAGAGCGAAAGAGCCTACAAATATTTCTGGAAAAGTTATTTTTCATACATTCCAGGTTCATTTACATAACAAAAATCCCTCTAAATGAAGTTGTGCTATGGATTTTAACCCCTCAAGAAAAATGCACCGACCTCAGCTAGGTTTTAACTCATGAGGCAAGAACTTTATCACAAGATCACCGAGATCGACGAAACCGAAAGTAAAAGGGAGGAAAAGAAATTTGGTAAAGAATAATAAATACCTGTAAAAGGAACAGATTACATAAAGGACAAACATAAGGGTGTCTACTAGTTGGAAAAACAAAAACTAGTGACTTTTTGGTGACCTTTCTTGACCACAAAATTCCTTTGGCCGACGGTTGAACATTATATAATAACTATTTAGTTATAATACACTCATCCTAAACTAGATGCTGAACGTTAACCTTGTCTTTGGTATCGTGGTACAAACAATCAGGCAACTTGCGGCTAGCGCATGGCATCATGGGTAAGTGGGTGGTTCGGCATTCGACGCGTTAAGATGTACGGGAAATTTAAAAAAATATATTTTCGTATCATCATGACCTAAATATTGAAAATTCGTGACTTTTCAAGTATTTTCGTGATTTTTTCCCCCTGCAGTTGGTAACTTTTTTTTAGGTACTTTAGTGACCCAGTAGACACCCTCAACATAGGAAAGTTGCAAAATATTCAACCAATCAAATGAAAGGATAGATAAAATACAATTATGACATCTAGTGACCTATTTTGTAATAAGTTAAATAGGATGAACACAAAATCTTACAAAAAAAAAATCTCAACTTTTCCTTGATCAAAAAAATTACTCCCCCCCCCCCCCCCCCTTAAATAATACTTTTGCAGGATGTTCAAAAAATCAAAATACAGCCCGAATGTTAAAAAATAAGAATCCATTTTAAATGTCACTAAAAAATAAATAAAAATAATATTTAATTACAACCCCACCATTTGAATAAAGTACAATATAAATATTTTTGTTCCCTTAGCAACCAAATATACAATCATCCCTGACCAATTAGGCTACAAAATTCCCCGACGACTTTGAATTCCCCGACATTTTTAGGTTTTCCAATATTCTACCATATTGTGGCCAATCTGAAAATTCATAATAATTTATTGAAATATTTGAAATTGTCAAAAAAAAAAAAAATATATATATATATATATTTAAAACGCTCAACGAATGAACTGTAGTTTATTTAAATTTGTCATACAAATAATCATCACCCTGGTATAATTTTAATTTTCGGCCATCGGCCGCGTAACCCTGACCCCTTGTAACGCAACCTTAAAAATAATTATACAGCCACTTTGAAAATAATCCAACCCAAATGAGAATGTCAGTCCTCGTTCTGAAAAGTCGTGGTGGGGGCCCCGCTGTGCACACATTTACGAGAGTTGGACTGGACCTTGGTGGAAATGAACCCAGCCAAAGGGCTAGTCTCCGGTGTAGAGTTGCGCAGACCAAACACTTTCAAAAAGCCGAAATAAGCGACGCCCATTGTGGCGGACAGAGTCAGAATGACCATCAACGTGGAGAGGATAAACACACACAGGACGACGGACGCAATGGTCAGAAGAGTTCCTAGAAGAAAAAATATATATTTTAATTTGTTTCATTGTTTATCAAGAAATTAAAACTTTTTTTTAGCACCGTATCTTACTACCTGTGCTGGTTGTATGCTATTGTACTAATTACTTGAATGGTTTTAAGAATTAGGGAGGTTGTTTTTATAGGAAGTGTACCTGCATTTGAATGGAGGGAGAGTGGAATAGCATTTTGGATAAACCGCCTACAGTACACCCAACTAAGATTCGAACCTCAATGTCCTCTTCATCAGCAGTCCAGTCTAACACGATAGTAGCGCCTTAGACCGTTCAGCCCTAGTTATTTGTCATGAGTATGGTAGTTTTAGTAATAACAATGGAACGCTTTATACTATTTTGTGTTGTTCTAATCAGTGTATTATTTTTATTCATGTTTTATTATCAGTAGATGAGGTCAGAGACATAAACTAGAGTGGGATTTTGTTATGAAGAACCTTTTAGAACATACAAACATATTTGCTAAGGTCAAAATTTATAAAATATCGGGTGACTTTGCGGTCTAGGGGGGTAAGGTGTCGGACTTCTGTGCTGGGGGTGTCCGGTGTTCAATCCTTGGTCCCGGCACAGATTTATCTGATTACCAAACCCTTCCTTCACCTCTGACAAGACATCTTGTGAATGTGTGGAATGCCAGGCCTTCACCGTGGTTCGGATCCCACGTTAAACTGTAGGTCCTTCATTTCATCTCACAATCACCCTACCATTACACATTAGCGTAAGTGCGTATAACCCGAACGGGTAGTAAGACGAGACAATAATAATAATAATAATAATAATAATAATAATAGATGACATTTCGTTTCTCGAGTATTTTTTTTTTGTTTCGGCCACCGGCCTACACCTGAGTAGCAGGGCTGCCACTTATAGGTCCTCGGGTAGACCTTCTCTTGGCGGTAGCGAGGATGAAAAAAAAAAGATAATGCCAAAGAAACTGAAGTATGTAGGGAAAAAAAACCCGCGAGCCTGGCCAAGAAATAGATGGTAGGAAAAGATAAAAGGAAGTGTGCAAGTGAGAGGAGAAGAATGGAGCAAAGATAGAGGAAGATGGAGGCATTTTATTAAACTGACCCCACAACAGGCTGGAAACGGTTGATGGTGATGGATAACATTTTACTATATAAGTGTTTTTTTTTACAGAAATTATAATCAGTGAACACATAACCAGGGTTGGGGGAGTGGAGGTAAGGGGACAATAAACCCCTCTCACAGTGAAAAGGATGCCCCCTCCTCCTCCCAGAATAAGCTTTCAACCTCCTCTATATTCATTTCCTCTTTGTTAAGAGTTCTCGAATACGAAGCTAAAGGACGGTCTTGTACCAACTCCCAAGTATTTTCTAGAGCCTTACCTATGTCTGACTGGAGGGGGAGGGGGGGGGGGGGGGCAAACTCCTCCATGGCTCGGGGGTCAAAGCCTCTCAAAAAGCCCCTTTTTTATGTCATCTATCCCACCCGCCCCGCTTACTAAAATAAGGCTTTGCCGCCTTAGCCGATAATACCTATCAAAAGTGACTTTTTTTTATCCCATGACTTGACATATGAATACATGAAAGTAGATCTAACTTTTCTGTGAGATATGTTCTTACATTTAAAAAATCGAGGTGTATCTTTTTTTTTTTTTTTTAAAGAACACTCAGGTTAAGTTGCCCCAAGAGTTTTTTTTTTTAATAGCACCAATTCTTACTACCAGTTTATTTTCTATGCTTATGTAAAAATCACGCTAATGTGTTAGAGATGAAAAAGGCTGAATTTAGAGAAAGTGTATCCACATTTGTGTGAAGGGAGTTTGGAAAACCCTGCACAGTGCCGGGATACAAACCCTAACTTCCCAATCATCGGAAGTCCAGCCTATTAAGAGAGAGACGATGCTTTAGACCATGGGCTACCGAACTGATAATATTTTCATAATTGAGGTAAATAGTTTGCTCACCACTAAATCAAATCTGTCCCATTATAATGTTGTCGTAAACATTTTATTCCGATGTCAGATTGGAGCTAGTGGGTATATTCTTTCTCTCTCACACACACTTATCACATGGTTTACATTATAGTGTTTCTAATCATTAAACTTTGAACTACATCTTTCTCGGAACTAGACAATATCTTGTAACTTAGTTCTGAGGGCATCTTTGGTCTGGAGATGCCAAGTAAGCATTTGTATTCCTATATATTCAACATATGGAGTCCTATAAATCCTATATTTGGGGTCCTTTACTTTCCCTATGTAAAATTTTGGAGTCCTATACATCCTATGTTACGAAACCTATGTATTCTAAATTTGGAGTCCTATATATTCTAAGTTTGGAGACCCATACATCTATGTTTGGAATCCTATACATCTTTAGTTTGGAGTCCTATATATCTTTAGTTTGGAGTCCTATATATCTTTATTTTGGAGTCCTATGCATCCTATGTTTGGAGTACTATAAATCTTTAGTTTGGAATACTAAGAATCTTTAGTTTGGAGTCCTATAAATCTTTAGGGTATTGTTTGAGTCCTATAAATCTTTAGTTTGGAGTCCTATACATCTTTAGTTTGGAGTCCTATACACCTTTAGTTTGGAGTCCTATACACCTTAGTTTGGAGTCCTTATACACCTTTAGTTTGGAGTCCTATACATCTTTAGTTTGGAGTCCTATACATCTTTAGTTTGGAGTCATACACTATTACATCTTTAGTTTGGAGTCCTGTAAATCCTATATAAAGACCTACAAATTTGTTTCAATGTGCAATGTCAATGGCATGTCTACATAGTTTTCCAAAAATTATCCTTAAAAACACTCTTGACCAAGAATGAAGGGAAATGTAACTTAAGATCTATATTCTTTTAGTTGTTATAGAGCAATATCTCGCTCTTTCGACGGCTTAGGGCCCAGAGCACTAACGAAAGTCGACAATCAACTGGAGTCTAATTGTAGCCATTATTTATCTTACAAATGCATAAGGTATGAATAGTTGAATGCGTATGAATAGTTTGGTAATTTTAATCACAAAAAATAAGACATTCAATGTAGATAATCAAAAAATAAAAACACTACTCACCAAATGAGATATTCAAAGTCTGAATGACGAAAGAAACAAGATTGCGCGCAGTAGTGACAAAATGCAATGAAAAAGTGAAGCAAACGACAACATTTGGAAACGTCACTGTAATTTAAAGAGCTAAACAAGGAACTTTGAAGCGGTGAAAACATAAGTATTGCTATTAAGGGCAAAATATATCAAATATTGCTTCAGCAGGTACATTTTATTTAAATTATTACAAGCAATATTCTCCATTTGAAGTTAAATAGGGACACCCCCAAACCCATTTAGTCCACCACAGAGTCCAGCAACCATTTTGGACCCCAAATGACTTCTTAACTTACCAGAATGTCTCGCAATCATCTGTACTTTCTATACTCTAATTTTTTCTTCTTCTTGACTATACATCTTACAATTATTCCTTAAATCAAATCTTTCTTCAAATACTAAATAGAAAAAAATATATATATAGCATCAATAAAATTTACATTTTCTTAGTAAACCATTTAGTTTTCTTAAAACATTACCGGTTATGAAAGATCGAGGTTATTTTGGTCACAATAAAATATTACTTGAAAGTAATTGATGTTCTTGCGAGTTTAGACGACTCAGATTAGACGACTTAGATTTTCAGTGATTATTATTATTATCACCGCGTCTTACTACCCGTTCGGGTTATACGCACTTACGTTAATGTGTAATGGTAGGGTGATTGTGAGATGAAATGAAGGACCTACAGTTTAAAAATGGAATCCGAACCACGGTGGCGACCTGGCATTACACACATTCACAAGATGTATTGTCAGAGGTGTAGGAAGGGTTTGGAAATCAGATAAATCTGTGCCGGGACCGAGGATCGAACCCCGGCCGCCAGCATAGAAGTCTGACACCTTACCCCTATACCACCAGGTCACCCCTTTTCAGTGATGATGATGTTTTCTTATACAATCGACTGAAAATTGCTGCGAGATCGACAAGTTGCAGACAACTGGTCTATTTCTATAAGAGAGAAATCTTACTTAAAATATACCTTTTATATAGCAGTCTCTTCTTTATGACGGACAGTTTAAATCCCCTGGCAAAATAACACGAACTCTAATGGCGATAAAACGTCACAATAATGTACAAGACTCTCCAAACGACACATATTTATGCATAGCAATCTATAAACAACGGACGAAAAAGTGAAAACACCAATCCACAAACAGTATTTTACTGTAGGAATAACCGGTTTTGTGGTGTAGTGGTCAGTGCACCTGGCTACGAGCATAGGGGCCTCAGGTTCGATACCCGCTGGTACCTTCAGTATTTTTTCCCCGAAAGGAAAATTACCCCAACAAATACTACCATTCTCTCTATCACCTTCATACTCACTAACCTATAGTCCACTTTTACAACCAAAATATGAGTTAATCTAAAGGTGCATTTAGAATTATGTCTTATTTCATACAACATTGTATGCGCAGTTAGGCATACCTATTTCGGTGAGTCTTGACCTCATGCAAGCCAACCTAAAACGTCTCTTTCTGTGTGTCAGTGTGCTTAGAGATTTACCTGCCCCCCCCCCCCCCCTCCTTTGATTATAAACAGCAGATGAGTAACAATCTCGTCAAAAGACATACCAATTTGTACACTTCACTTAGTGACTGTACCGCATCTCTACGCTTTTTTAACACGAGTTTTTATAGTCTGTGTCTCTCACGCCACAACAACAACAGCGGATTCTCTGATAATCATTGATAAATTCAATTGTTTTTTCAGCAACCCCCTCCATCACGGAGAGGGGGGGGGTATACAGAAATTTTCCAAGGAAAACACAACTATAAAAGACAACACCACCACCTTCAAACGTCTCGAGGGACTGTGAGGCAAGAGTGTTGCCACGTGCTTCACAAATATTATGGGGAGCACTTGCTCCAACTTGCGACCAGGCGCACGGCTACTTTTGGGGCATGCCTCAATATGTGCATCACCTGTGTACCTATTATTATTATTATTATTTTATTATTATTATTATTATATTATTATATAGCACCACGTCTTACTACACGTTCGGGTTATACGCACTTACGTTAATGTGTATGGTAGAGTGATTATGAATGAAAATGGAGGACATACAGTTCACCGTGGGATCCGAACCACGGTGGAGGCCTGGCATTCCCACATTCACAAGAAGTCTTATCAGAGGTGAAGGAAGGGTTTGGTAATCAGATAAATCTGTGCCGGGACCGAGGATTTAACCCCGGACCCCCCAGCACAGAAGTCTGACACTTTACCCTTAGACCACCAGGTCACCTACCCTGTGTACCTAGTTGCATGAAAAGAGGCATAGTCTAAACACCTCTTAATACTAACCTTCCACAATGACGAAGCCTGTAAAGGTGAGAAAGATAGTGATGACGGCAAAGATGAGAAAGATAAGGACAGGGATGCCACAAGAAACAACCACGGCGAAGACGACAAGCGCAATCACAGGGTGCTTTGCCATGTATACCCCCAACTCGTCAACGTGCTCGTACACATGGTGATCCTTGAGCACTCTTTGGGTGTATTTCGATACTCTTCGCCCTGCAAAATCTGGGTTTGATCAATCACTTCGAGACGACACTTAATATAACATCTAAGATCCTGTCTCAATCTCTCCCCCAAACCTTCCCTTTCTGGATAACACATAACTTAAGTACATTGTTCTTTGGGGGCGGCATGTTTTAAGGCACTACTCTCACGGTAGACTAGACTGCAGATGACAGCTACAGTAGCCCCAAGGCTTCTTTGGTGCTGACTGACAGCTCACAGCTGACTTCTGACAGTCAACATTTAGGTATATACAGTAGCCCGTGGCTTCTTTGTGCTGACTGACAGCTCACACTGCTTATGACAGTCAACATTAGGTATATACAGTACCCGTGCTTCTTTGTGCTGACTGACAGCTCACAGCTGACTTCTGACAGTCAACATTTAGGTATATACCTGAATTTTGACCGTCAGAAGGGACAGCTGCTAAACACATGTTTTTGCAGATCACATGGTTCGGCGTAGGGATACATAATGTGGTCTGCTAACTTTTCAAAGCCGTCAGCTGCTAACAAGGTTTAAAATCTCGATTGGATGTATTGAGGTTGGTTTGTTCCAAAATGATTTTTCCACTTTCCCTCCACACAAATGCTGGTACACTTCTTCTAAATATAACCTTGTTAATCCCTAAAACCACCTTAGCGTATATAACCCGAACGAGTAGTAATACGCGAAACAAAAAATTAAGTAGGTACCTACAGTTCAATTTTCATAGGCAGAACCTTAAAATGTATTATCAATACCAGTACCTACCTATAAAATAACAATAATATTATCGAATTTGAATGAAACAAGATAACTAGTGTGTTTTCAAAAAAGGGTATTCTTATTAAAAATAGACTTGTCGGTAATACAACTCAAACCAGAAGTCGCATCGTATTTTTTTTATTTACGGTTATAGAGAGACATAGAATAACTTCGTTTTTAAGAACGTCTTACGACCCGTAAGGGTTATAAGCTTATGTACTAATTATGCTAATGTTTTTACAGATTAAGGAGGTTATATTTAAAGGAAGTGTACATTTGCGTGGAGGAAGAGTGGAAAACCAGTTTGTAAAAACCACCTCCAGTACACTAGACTTAGATTTTAATCTCGATCTCCCGTCATTGGTAGTCTAGTCTACTGCGAGAACGGGCGCCTTAGACCATGCGGTCACCGGTGAATGTTGTGGAGTAACATTAAACCGTAGCATAGTAATAACAATTAAATTATTATTGCCTATATATAATTCATTCACAGCTTAAGTTTACTTGGATGACAGCTCAAAATGTTACTAGAAGTAATCCCTAATATATCACTACGCCAACAGCTGACATCTATCACTTTGGATGACTGTAATGAAAACAGATGGTAATATATTAATGTGATAGTTAACCACAGTAATTTAGGACAATATTATTTATATATTTATTTGAGGTCGGACATAAAGTTTATTTATAGTTTTATTCCACTTTAAAAAATATTAACACCAATTTCACAAAAACTTCTAACGAACTTAGCTTCAAAATGGTGACTGACGAATCTAAACCATATGATTGAACATAACGGTAAACAAGTTGTTTACAATGATGCAGACACGCAGTTGATGAACATATTTTATTCAGCTAAATATTTCAAAATACGATAAAATAATCATAAAATCATTTATTGTATGTAGAAAGAATTAAAAGATATTGATGTGTGCACTATATTACACAAAATCAGTAACGTTCCAAAACGAAGAATAAGTACTTTTAATTATGTTTAAAATATTGTTTCGAGTTGGATAAAAAGAAATTTAAAAAAATGAAATAGTATAAGAAAATTTAAGTTTATATTATTTTAAATGACATATATAACAGGTAATTAAATATCTTTACATTTATAACAAAACAGTGATATTTTACAAGTGTTGGCAACACAAAACCTAAACATATGATTTTCGAACTGTCATCCAAGTAAAAACCTTTCGTGAACGGAATATACTTACACATTCGCTTGCTGATATTCAAGATCCAGGCAAGAAAATGAGGAAAAGGCGAATTTTCAATTTCATTCAATTCAGCCTGAAAAATAAACAATAATAAGGATACAGAAAGCATGGTCCGTTTCATTGGTCAATACGAAACAATTAGCGAGCTTTGATCCGATTCGGCTTCACCCTAACAATAGACTGAACTGCCGATGACAGAGAGATCTTGCTCGGGTATACCTTTTATTTTTTCCTAAATGGCTATTCACTATTCCTACTATAAAATGTGGATACATTTCTTTAAAATTCTACCTTTCTCATCAAAACTCCAATACTCGAATGAGTAACTAAATGCTAAGAAAAAGATTGGGATATTACCCAATCAAAAGGGTTGGTCACACCACTGGTGTGTTAAACTCTGATTCTCAAAGGTCCTGCTTCAATCCCAACCAGCCGCACCAAGGGTGATTTTTCGATTTTATCTCTTTTCCTGCTAACTAGGTAGTTTGCATAAATTATGTGATACCCAATTAAATGTTGAACAAAACAAAATCATAAAACATTCTTCTCCTCTCATTAACCAATAAAACAATCAGACTTATGATAAATTAAAGACTGATTAAATAAACCTAACCAACCTATTAAATTTGTTTATTACGGTTATGGCTGCATCTAAATAGCATATTCTTTAAACTGAAAAATGACACCTAAACACAAGAACCGAACTCGGGATTATTTCGCCAATCCACTTACCACCGAGTTCTCAGAAGTCATCTCGTTCCCGGGGTCATATTTTAAGGCAGAGTCTGTGATGGATGAGTGTAAATCAGCTTTATATAGGCTATAAGCAATCAATTAATAATCACCTGCTTCGGTGACCAAATGATCTAAGGAATCACTCACAATAGACTAGTCTTCCAATGACAGGTAGATCAATGTTCGACTCCCAGTCAGATGTACTGAAGGTATTTTTTTCCTAAATTAAATTTCACTCCTCCTCCGCGCAAATTCGGGTTCACTTCCTCTAAATTCAACCTTCATCCCTAAATTAGTACACTATGCGTGCACATTTAACAGGAATTAAGACATGGTACTAAACAAAATTAAGATCACGAGCTTTCAAATAACACAACCAACTTCAACTCGAGATATCTCTATGTTACAAACAGTACAATGATATCTGTATATCACAGAGTGCCTTAAAATATAAGTGAGCATATTTTAGAATTAAACCTACCATTGTGTAGCTAATATTCCAAGACTTCAATAAGTACCCAATTCAAATTGCAAACACTAAGTTTGATTTTGATAATATACTGAAAACCAGCAAAATTTTACATGACACTTCTTACGTTTATCTATGAGCCCTGTTATGTTCATATTTTGACAAACATATTCTAAAATAAGAGAACAGAAAAGCTCCACAGTAAAATTTAAAATATTCAGCACTCATGAGTCGTGAGAAACAACCAGGTAGCCCGTGAGCAAAACAAATATCGTTGAGTTTAAAAAAAAAATCCCATCTTAGCAAATAGATAGATCTATTTTAATTCCGTTGAGCCTATTTAACTTTTAAATATGAAGAACCCGGTAAAAAATTTAAACCACAGACAGCTCACATCCATTTTTTTGTATTTTAACTTATATTCAGTACTATTATTATAATAAATAAAAGTTGATTGTTGAATTTTTTACTTATTTTGAAGTATGGAGATTTAAAATAGGTTCAATGAGTGAGAAGGTGATGAAACAATATATATAATTTTATTTAAATGAACATTGCCAAATTTCGACATGGATGTGTCTGATCACGGGATATGAATTTTAATAGTTCAGTGGTAGAGCTTTTTTCGCGTTAAGTTCTATTCCAGTGTTATTCTTTTAAAATAAATGAGTGTTGTAAATAAAATTACGAGTGCAGATTTGATAAGCGGGTACAACTGATTAAAGATGAACATGAGCTATAATGCACTCTAGAATATGATACGTGACAATTTCATATTATGTGTTTTATGGTCGACATTGGGAAAAAAAGGTTTTTTTTAAGGTTTAATATAGCATTTTACATTTTGTGTCATGTGTTTTTGTTGATTTGTAAATAGTGTTGGTTGTTATGTACAATGATATATGTCACCTGGACTATTGCACTACTTATGTCAGAAGCTGAAAAGAAGCAACCTAGTAGAGATTTTTTGTAATAATGTTGGCTACCTTGTAGAATATTCTAGAAATTACCCAAGAGTCCTGACCATATAACATGACGTGTACTTTTAGTTCTTTTTATGCTGTTGTCACGGATATTTCAATAATAGATTGTAAAATTATCAGTGCGTAGTGAACTTAAAACGAAACACAAGTTTTGATACAAAACTTAAATATATACAGAATGGCGCCCACTTTGCAGACATTTATACACTCCTTTAACTCCAAATTGTATGTATTTTTGTGTTTTAAGTAATGTTTTGAAAACTAGATGTGACTTGAAGCCAAGTTGAAATGGCTGATCTTAAAGTTTTTGTATTTTAAGAGAAAGTATTAGACCAAAGTTTAATAAAATTTTTGATACAATTTGAATAGTAAAACATTGATGATCCATTATATGTATTTGTTGACGCGTCTGGTTAAATCTGTAGATCTAATGCTAGTATATTTGTTCAACAATCTAAATCTATAAATGTGTTAATTATAGTTGGCACTTTTAATTTTAGATGAAGGCCAAATAATATATCTAGTCTTAAATTTCTTTGTTTGAAAGTTGAAGTTTTGTAAAAAAAATTAGGTTTTAAGACTGCATCATGAGCTTTAATAATTATTTAACCACTTAAATAAGGTGATAATTCTTAACGTGTAACAATATGCTGACCAATTCATGTTGGATCATATTAATGACTAAACCACTATTTTAAAACTCCCTCGCCTTCTCACCCCTCATTCTACCTAGATTAGACATAACAAACTAGTCCAATGGTGAAACTTTTATACTTCAATCAAATATCATTTATTATATATGTGCTTATGTTAAAAAAAATTACATTAAATACAGTTATCTTAGATAAGGACCCAATTTTCGTCGGTTCAAACCCAGCTAGAGTTGACAGATTTTTCTTTAACGACAATAATCCATAGCACAACTCCCTTTGAAAGGAAAGTAAAGGCTGTCGGCCCAATGTCGATTGTGGCATAGAAAAGAACCCCAGAAGGTAGGGGGCCTATGTGAGAATGCCTTTGTCAGCAAAATTGGTTTGCCCTACAGCTCTCACTTTGTAGAGTCTTTTGTTTGCTAACAGACAGGGAAAACCTGTAAAAGTCAGGGAATTTTTGGAAAATAGGGACATTTCAGGGAATTTAACTAGAAATAAGGAAAAGTCTCAAATATCCTATTAATTTCGCAACTAAACACTAAAACAAAAGTTAATAATACATAAATAAAATAACATTTTAATTTTTAAAATAACTGATAAAACTGTTATGTTTAGTAGAACACACTTTTTTTTAATATGTGATCAATAATAAATAAAACATTTTTATCATCCACCAGTAAAACTGGAAAAAAGTAGTCAGGAATTTTTTTAAATATGTTATATAGCCATCCTCTATAGTCAGTTGGTTCAGAAAGTGCATATTAAATACCTCAAATTTAAATGTTAGATAATGAACTTGTTTATGAAAATTGGACTTTAGGTAAGCTACCTTTAATTAAATTATTCAACCTTCTCCAATCTCTTCTCTATTTCATGACTGTTATGATTATTCACAAAACCTTTATACTGTGGATTAACATGTTCGTTGAAAGACTAGCGAAGAACAGAAAAGTGGTCATGTGACAAGCTCTTAAGCCAATCACAAGATTTCTGACTTGAGATGTTCGGCACAGGAGAACCAATCAAATCTCGGAACCAACCATCTCAAATCAGTGCGCATGCGCTGTAGAGCTAGAAGCGAGCAGACAGTTTCGTTGGTTGTTGTGAGGAGATTTTAAATAACCAGTTAATGTAAAGAGTGTGTATCTATGTATTGTATTGTGACACGACACAGCGTTATAATTTATAAGCATACATCAGGAGAATTATCTGAAATATATGATTATTCACTATAAAATAAAATATGTTCATATAAACAGCCTGTTTTAAGTTAGCGTTGCAATGCATCATGGTTCAACATGGTGTGTGAATTGCTGCACTACTGAGACAGATACTGCTTTATATTTTCGACATATGTTTGAATCAAGCTTTAGGCTACCTTTTACTCCTTCCTGCGGTGTCCAGATGTTTAAGGTAACTTACCTAGGTTACTACGGTTTGTGTTAAACCTAAAAACTTTATTTCACACGAGATATCGTTTCTGAACTTGTATAAAGCTAGTTCCTTGTGATTCAATCATATTTACTGGGGACTACCTTTTATTAAGTAGTAACCTACATTGCTTTGCCCCCACAACCCTTGATAATAAACTCCCTGCTTACACCTCTCTACCCTTCCCTTGTTTACTAAACTATATTATTATTATACGCTTTAAGTATTAATTACACTACTAGATTAGGAAATGGGAAAGTTGAATTAGAAGAAGTGAACCTGCATTTGCGTGGGGGATTGTGGAAAACCCATTTAGGGAAAACCACCCCCCAGTTCACTCGACCGAGATTCGAACCTTGATCTCCTTGTCCTCAGCATTCGAGCTCAACACAACTAGCGCGTTAGCCGACTACGCCACCGAGGCGGGTACTAAACTTTTTACCCCTGTAATCTGTTCAGGGAAGAGCCGTACGACAACACTTGAAGAATGTGTATGCCTGCCTCACGATGTCGACAATAGCGGCGAGTGTGGGGGCTTATGTCCACGTGTTCACCCAACTGCTCTCTGCTGGCTTCCTCACAGTCATCGGGTCGATGGGGCTCCTGGTGGCCCTCATGGCCACGCCTGATAATGGGAAGAACAGGAAGTTGCGTCTGGGCTATTTACTTGGATTCGCTTTCTTCACAGGTAGGAATACGATGTGCCGTGAATGTTTTTTTTTTTTTTTTTTCTGTACGGAAGGAGTCATATTTGGTTAAAAACGACCATTTTCGGTGGCCACATGGACTAAGGCGTCACTCTCACAATAGACTAGAACGCCGATGACAGGGCAACTAAGGTTGGCTTTTTCCGAGATGGTTGTGACCTCTCCCTTCACACAAATGCTGGTACAATTTCTTTACTCTATGTGTAATACATACATATGCTTATTACATTAACAGATGCAATGCTAAAAAAGTTAGTATTTTTATTTTTTATTGTACATTTTTCTACTCATCTATGCATTTCAACAGTGTTTGATTTTTCGTAATAAATAAGTTAATGTGGACAATTTTCAACCCTCGTGACAGTATTTTTCAATCTTACGGTAATATTGTGATATCGTACCATATGTCGTCCTGACAACTTTTCAGTTCAAGCTATGTTGTCATTTTTTTTTTATTTTTACCAGTGATAATACATCCATAATGATTGACAAAAAAAATATCATGGTTGTGAAGTGGGTTCACCATGCCTACGACTAAGACTCCTCTATTTTTCTACTGTCAAACTCCAACTCCTTCAGTAATATTAATTTAAAACTACCGCAATAAAATGCTCACATACAATATATTAATTTATGGGAGGCTTCTTTGGCATTGTGTATTTAAATAAATGTTATCTTATGTTTTTTTAATATCATAAGTTTTTATTTTTAAGCCGGTGTCATTACCTTTTTACGGACTCCGTCCAGAACTGCTTTCGACTCCACAGGGCTGCTAAATACTGGTGGGGTTTTCTCTAAAAAAAAGGGTTCATTAAACAATATGAAAGAGAAGAAATATCAATTATTGAAAACAAGCTCTTTCAAAAATTGTGTTGTTTTATACAACGGGACTTTAAAACCTCTCTGCCCCCATCGGCAATTTACAGTCTCGTTTGAAACCAAACAATTTAGCCTAAATATTTCACAAAAGAGGGGTATAGGCCTAAATGTAATTTACATAATAACATGGGTGTTGAACATAAGTATTTTAAATAAATAGTAAAAAAAATGTAAAGTCCGTTCAGCGTAGGAATTGTTTTCTGAAAGGCCTTTTTCCCTACCAGAAATCTATTATATAGTAGGATATTGGTAGGAAAAAAGACCTTTCAGAGAGTAATTCTTACCTGAATGGAGTATACATACTGTCTCTTGTAGTGTAACGAAGTTGAACAAAATTATTGTCTACCTCGATGGTTTGTTGGTACTGGTCTTAAGATCCGATCTTCTTGGTTTCTACCCAGCAATAAAAATCTGTAGCACAACTTTCTTCAAAGGGAAAGTAAAGCCTCGTATCGACTTTGGCAAGTTAAAAAAAAAAACCCGAAAGGTGTGTGAAAATACGTTTCCCGGCAAAATTAGTAGGCTCTTTGAATATCGCTCACAAGAACTTCTCATGTACGTATATAATTAGTTGGATCAGAAAGTGCATGTTAAATACTTTAAATAAATAAATAAAAATAAAAGAGCAAAATTGTTAGATATTTTCTAAAAATTTAACTTTTTCAAAAATCGTTATAATGTTAAGATGATTGGTCTTTTTCATTTGGGGTAGAAATGTAGAGCCCATAGGCACAAAGTTATCTTTTAAGAATTCTTATTGTTTTGCAATTTTCTTTTCGGGAAACAGTTTGTTTTAATAACATTACAATTTAACATGACAATAAAAAATAAGAAAACTGTAAACAAATTAATTAACAATAATAAATTACATTATCTTAGAAGGGGTGTTGAAAATATTAACTTAAAAATTTACTCATTCTTGAGAAAACTTGTATTTCCAAATATGATTTTTCCGGTGGCTAGCGCCTTTACAGTTTCCGTGATACATCTGTTCTTGTTGGCAAGGATACTTCGGTCGATAATGAAAGCACACCATGCCGTTCACTCTCCCTCCCACCATCCCATAAAATAGGTTTTAGACTTGCACTCGACGAGGCCAAGGGCCTTAATTTCTTAAGAAAAACATATATAGGGCCTATACATGATATTTACACACACACACACACACATATTGGACGCAAAGCCAAAAACTGCCAATGGACTTTTTTTTTCAATCCTATGATTGGACGTTTTAAAATGACCAAAGCCCGAAGTTCTGTTCAATTGTCTCCAAACAGCCAAACCTAGGATTGTGCAATTATTACTAAACAACCAAAGTTGAAAATACAGTTAGGTTAGGTTTAAAATTAACAAATTTGGTCAGGTGGTCTCAATAGTTTAAAATAAATTTGTAATTTCTGGCCAGTTCTGTTTACATATCAATGAGATTCACTCACCCTCTTGAATTCATGGGGTTTCTCAAAATTGGATGCACACCACCTTCTCAGTTTGATCGAGAAACGAACTAAAATATTATTTCAGTCCAAAATGTTATTTCAAGCTTTGGCTGTTTAATAATTGAACAAAAGATCCGTTCATTGACCATTTTCAGTCTTTGCACCCGACATAAATTAATTATCGTTTGGGATGTAAAAACTTTGAGCTATTCTTAAAATAATTAAACTAAAGAAGAAATTAACTAGGCCTATTAATAAACTATCCTTAATTTTAGGGCAAGTGTAAAACAAAACTACCCTTATCAAGTTTGAACAAACTTCTTTAAGCCGTTTCAGATATATTCCCAGGGATAGAATATTGTAAAATTTAAATCTTTTGGATTCGGGGCACTCATCATAATCTCAAGGTCGAAAAATTTAACGATTACAATAAAGTAATGGCAGTGTACCCCCTCCAGGTCTTGGAATGGGCCCTCTGCTCGAGATGGTGATACAGGTGGACCCAAGCATCATCGTAACCGCACTCATAGGCACTGTCGTCATCTTTGTGTCCTTCACTCTGTCGTCACTCATGGCTGAGCGTGGACGCTGGCTATACCTCGGCGGGACACTCATGTCCCTGCTCAGTGCTCTGCTCGTCTTGTCGCTGGCCAACCTCTTCATCGGATCATACCTCATTTTCCAGGTGAGTCGGTAGAACACGGGGCACAAGTCAAACCTTAGGATACTCGCTTTGGTGGTCGTGTCAACGTTTTATCGGGAGGGTGGTATCATGAGTTAAAAAAATTAATATTATCGGCATGTTTAGTCACAAACTTAATTACACGATTATTCTAATATATAGAATAAAATGAAGATTATATAAAATGTTAAGAGCTACTTTTTATTTTACCATGTTATGATTATCTATAGAAATCAATAAAAATGGTTAAAAATATAAGTTCTGAAAATTGAAAAAATGACACCTGGACACGGAATCGAACCCGGGACCTGTGGCTTAGTACGCCAATGCTGTAACCACCGAAGCCCCCAAACTAATAGCTTTGGCTATTTTATTGTTAAATTTTAATGAAAAAAGCCTGTAGAGGGAAAATGCGGGAAGATTCTTCTACATGAAGGTGACATCTTTTTTTCTTCTATTTTCTATAGTAGACATGGTCAAACACACATTTAACCAACACAAAACACTTCTTTACTAAAGTTTGTGTTTCACTACTTTTATAATATAAGAAAGATGTGGTCTTTGTGAAATGGATTCTTCCTCGTGTCTTAGGTGGGCTTTCTTAATTTAATTTACACTTATTAATTGATTTTTATCAGTTTCCATTATTATACGATTATTTAGCCATTGGGCCACATCGTTTTTAAACCTTTGACAATTTATATCAGAAATTTTATGCTTTATTTTGTAGCATGTGTGTGAATATTACTTTTCTATTCTGTTTTAAGCGTAAATACCTTTCACCCTTCACCTACAACCGCCCTTTGTCATGTTGATAAGAAAGAAAGCTATGAAACTTCTTATCTCGAGGTAAGAGGAAAGCTCGCTGCTATTTCTCAAATATCAAACAATGACTGTATTTGTTAGAGGAAACTTCTTATCTCAGGCAAAGGGAAAGCTCGCTGCTAGTTCTCAAATATCAAACAATGACTGTATTTGTAGAGGAAACTTCTTATCTCAAGGCAAAGAGGAAAGCTCGCTGCTAGTTCTCAAATATCAAACAATGTCTGTATTTGTTAGAGGAAACTTCTTATCTCAAGGTAAAGAGGAAAGCTCGCTGCTAGTTCTCAAATATCAAACAATGACTGTATTTGTTAGAGGAAACTTCTTATCTCAAGGTAAAGAGGAAAGCTCGCTGCTAGTTCTCAAATATCAAACAATGACTATATTTATTAGAGGAAACTTCTTATCTCAAGGTAAAGAGGAAAGCTCGCTGCTAGTTCTCAAATATCAAACAATGACTGTATTTGTTAGAGGAAGGCTAAACTAGCCCCCTTTTTCATAGAGAATAGTCTCATAGCTTCGTGAATATGACTAAAGCGTTGTTGTTGAAAATGCGCTTCTGTGTTAGATCTGGACGTCTACGCTGCAATTTCTAGGTTACCGAGCCGGTCCTCTTATAGGTCCTTGGGAGGCATAGAATCATGAATCGGGCTTGCAATTTTGACGTGCCTGTTAAGGTCTAACTCTCGCAATAGACAGGACTGACAAGGAGATTGGCGCTTCAATAGACTATACTGAGAATGGGTTTTCCACTCTCCCTTCACACAAATGTGGCTACATTTCATATAAACTCAACCTTTAATCATCCTTAACACGTTTATGTACAGACCAAATGGATTGTGAGAAAAGGTGATGAATTAAAAAAAACACTTTTTGGGTCTTTAAATATTCAAATCCACATAAAAAATTATTATTATTATTTTTTTTTTTTTTTTCTAAAACATTCAAACATATTTTACAATCTGTCTGTGGATAGATTGAATTAACCTTTGTTTATTCTAATGTGAGCTGTCATTTGAGAATTTCACAAACCTTTACTTGATAAAATACTATTGTTACGGTTCATTTTTAGTCAATTGTGTACATTAATGGTGATTTCACAATGTAAGTATTACCAACCGGGCACTTTGGACCCTTATCTGGCATTGTTTATCATAGACAATGGTATAATTATGTTGTGTACGCAATACCTTAACAGATATAAAGTGGCGTGACCACTTATATTTTTCTCCAGAACCTGTTTTAACAAAAACCAGACTTGGCATTTGCGTTAGGACAACTCTAACTATCCCTGCAACCGATTAGTGATGTTAATCATTCCATACAGCGTGGCGTTTGGTTGTTAGGTTTCTTCTTTTTTATATTGGGCCAATCCACTACAAAGCATTATAATAAAAAATTAAAAAATCCGACACCCTAACTCAGTCGATAGGGCATCTTTCCACCGAAGACAATAGTCCCTGGCTCAATTCTCGGCATGACCGATACATTTATTACTGGTGAAATGTGTTTTTACCCTTTAACAGTGAAAGAGTTAAATGCCGGGGGACTGGATGTTGTGCCTGTCATAGTCCTAAGTTAGATTTAAAGGCAAATAAACAGTGTCACCCAAGTCACGAAAATTTATTAATTGCAATAAAGATAAACGAAAGTCCCTTAAAAATCACGAATTTTCAATATTTTAGTCAGTCACAAAAATATTGTTGTTTGAATATCCCGCGCATCGAAACAACGCGAACGCATTGAATGTCATCGTCTCCCACAACCCATGATGCCATGCGCTAGCCGCAAGTTATATTGTTTTTACTGTTATACCAAGGACACAGTTAACGTTCAACATCTAGTTAAAGTTAAAGTGATCTGGAAAAAGGAAAAGTCTGGGAATTTGATCAACTTTCTGGAATTTCCACATACTCGCTAAAATAATAGGCCTACACTACTTTCATTTACAATAAAATAACTGTCAAAAAAAAAATTCTTCGCTGCAAATTTCTTTTACTACAGTTGTGCATCTTCTTGGAATGCACGGCTCATTGCTTTCGGCTGACATCCTTGAAAACTTCCCCTTCATAGAGTGTTAACATTTCAAAATGTGAGAGTTGAAATATTAATACAATAATGTTTGTAATATAGTGAATGGAAAAGTTGGAAATTAACTGTGGAAAACCTGGAAAGGTCAAGGAATGTTGAGTTCACTATGCCTATATATGCATTACATAATGTTTGACTGTTTACAGAAGTAATTTTGTGGTCAAAAAAAAGTCACCGAAAAGTCACTAATTTTGGTTTCTCCAACTAGATAGACACCCCGATGAAGCTAAACAGGCCTAACCAGCCGGTAATGGAACATTTATGGCTTGAATAAAAAAACTGACCACAGATTGTAAACAATAACAGATGTATGTAAAAAAAACTGTGGTTAGAACTCGCAACCAAACAGTCACTGTCATTAGCGATAATAGTTCTAACATTTTTGTATAAAAGGTGTCATGTTGTCAGCATAACAACATTTCCAGATGTTAATCTCAGTTTTCTAGACTCGAAGCCGCTACTTTATTTGTCTTCGAGAGTTCGACCTCATTCCAGATAACACTGCAGTCATAGCTCTTAAAGGATTCTAGATGAGAATTATTTTATAATATTTTTGTTTTCTTTTAAAATACAATCTTGAATTTTATTAAGAATTTGTAGATTCTTAAGTAGCCATCTAAGCCCATGAATAATTGTTTGCGTTGATACAGCAATTAATATAAATCGTATTATAATGAAATAGTCTCGACAGAATTGAAATGAGTAAAATTATTCCTCCAACAGCATTAGGAGGAGTTATTCTATAGGTGTGTATGAAGCCTGCTTTGGAGGAAAGGAGTGTTAAACAGGGCAAACTCTTTTGCAGAAACATGGACAGTGAATGCAAGAGAGACAAGAAGAGCATGTTAGCAGTCACGAGGAGAAACAAGATTAGGAAATAATGGGGGAATAAGGAGTATGTGAGATAGTAGAGGAAGCAAGAGTGAGATGGTATGGACATGTAATGAGGATGTTGGAGTACATGAGATAGTAGAGGAAGCAAGAGTGAGATGGTATGGACATGTAATGAGGATGTTGGAGTACATGAGATAGTAGAGGAAGCAAGACTGAGGTGGTATGGTCATGTAATGAGGATGTTGGAGTACATGAGATAGTAGAGGAAGCAAGGCTGAGATGGTATGGACATGTAATGAGGATGTTGGAGTACATGAGATAGTAGAGGAAGCAAGAGTGAGATGGTATGGACATGTAATGAGGATGTTGGAGTACATGAGATAGTAGAGGAAGCAAGACTGAGGTGGTATGGTCATGTAATGAGGATGTTGGAGTACATGAGATAGTAGAGGAAGCAAGGCTGAGATGGTATGGACATGTAATGAGGATGTTGGAGTACACGAGATAGTAGAGGAAGCAAGGCTGAGATGGTATGGACATGTAATGAGGATGTTGGAGTACATGAGATAGTAGAGGAAGCAAGACTGAGATGGTATGGACATGTAATAAGGATGTTTGAGTACACGAGATAGTAGAGGAAGCAAGTTTGAGATGGTATGGACATGTAATGAGGATGTTTGAGTACACGAGATAGTAGAGGAAGCAAGGCTGAGATGGTATGGACATGTAATGAGGATGTTGGAGTACACGAGATAGTAGAGGAAGCAAGGCTGAGATGGTATGGACATGTAATGAGGATGTTGGAGTACACGAGATAGTAGAGGAAGCAAGGCTGAGATGGTATGGACATGTAATGAGGATGTTGGAGTACATGAGATAGTAGAGGAAGCAAGGCTGAGATGGGATGGACATGTAATGAGGATGTTGGAGTACATGAGATAGTAGAGGAAGTAAGACTGAGATGGTATGGACATATAATGAGGATGTTGGAGTACATGAGATAGTAGAGGAAGCAAGTTTGAGATGGGATGGACATGTAATGAGGATGTTGGAGTACATGAGATAGTAGAGGAAGCAAGTTTGAGATGGGATGGACATGTAATGAGGATGTTGGAGTACATGAGATAGTAGAGGAAGCAAGTTTGAGATGGGATGGACATGTAATGAGGATGTTGGAGTACATGAGATAGTAAGGAAGCAAGTTTGAGATGGGATGAAAATGGAGACAAAAATAAAGCGACTGATGGAGATAAAGATGTAGGGAAAAGAAAGCGATCGATCGGAGAAGCAGATAATAGCTTATCTTACAGAAAATTTACTTGATTTATTTTTATATCATCCTACCTCAAGTCAAGTAATTTTAGATATTATCAATACCTATAAAATAACATTGTACCATATTATTAGCATTATCAAATTTGGCCGTAAAAAAATTTTCATTTTTCAAAATATCTCTCTTATTAAAATTGGACTGTATGCAACATATGTTGTTAATATTAACATTTGAACCTTGAGGGTGTTAACAAACACATTCTGCCCTTTTACCCAGAGAGTAAATATTTTCCACGCTACAAAGTAAAGTTAACCTTTGCACTTACCATCAAAAGTAGGTGAAGGGGCAGTCTAGCAGTTCTTCTCGGTCCCTGGAGAGCAAAAGATGGCCAGGTCGTCTCGCATGGAAAACTATAAAGGAGGAAAAACTTATTAATACTAAATGTTTTAACCCATACCTAAAATATTATTTATTTACTTTAATCGTAGTATGAGTACAAAGTCATCAGTATAGTCTATTCTTTAACAGACAAGTAAAGATTCTAACTCCGTCTGGGTGTTGTCACGCAAATGCAAGTACACTTTCTCTAAATCAACATACCTCATTTAAAAAAAAAGTATATAAATATATCCTAACGAGTGGCGAGACAAGGTGCTAAAATATTTGATTCAAAACTATTTGTTTTAAAAATGGTTAAAATTTAATTAGATAATAAATAAAAAATAACTAGCATTAATTAAAAGTATTTATTTAACAGTGAGTAAATTGGTAATATTTCTTTTATCACTTTAAAAATGTTTTCGATTCATAAAACAATTAATGAGAAAGAAACAGGATAAGACCTGTGGGGTGTTAAAGGAGGTTTGAGTAGTAAAGTAAGTATGTTTCAGTATATTTAGTTTTTAATAACAAAACACTTTTTTACTGTAAAAATCAATAAAATTCTTTTAATAGATAAGTCTAGTTTACTAAGCAATTTCATGCAATTTAAAAATGGACCAATTACACGAGAATGTCTATGATCGAGAGTGGAAGAACCTACCAATTTCACCGGGAAAGTTATCTCCACATACCTTCCAGGGTTCTTTTACGTGTTACATTCGACATGAGACTGACTTCCACTCCAAAGGAAGTTGTGCTACAGATTTTTATGGCTCAAGAAAAATCCGCCGATCCTTGTTGGATTTGAACCCACGATGCTAATTACCACTATTAAAGAACTGTTGAGAGTACAGTGTGTAGAAAATTAAATTAAAAGTAGCTACCGAGGCATAATTTGATTATTTGGTCCAATTGGTGTTTTATTATAATACTGAACATAGACACACCCTACCTGAAACCAGTTACTAAAAATTTAAGGCTGTGTGAATCTATAATTTTCAGTTTATAATCGTAGAATCGAATTTGAATTGAAACTCATACCTAATTTTTTTTTATCAAAATTGAATCTTTAATTACGTCTTATTTCATTGAGCTAACCTTTGTGGTCTTGGGATAAAATGTTAACCTCAGGCCATCAAATTGAATATAAGAATTGTTTGGATTTGAAATTTTGACTCCAAATTTGAATCTTCCAATATTAGGGATCAACATTTCGAGTCTAATTTTAATATTAGTAAGATTCCGATTTGAAATTTCTAAGGTTCACACGGGCCTTACAAAAACTGAAAGGGAAAACACTTAAGACAAAAGAAATGGGATTGAATCTTAACTTTCATTGGTTCTTTTTAACATCCAGCCTGTGGTCAGTTTTTTATTCCATCCATATATTTCCCACTACCGGCTTGCTAGGCCTGTCGTAGCTTCATATGTCTTATAATCTAACTTAAGACTAGGACAGGCACAACATCCAGTCCCCTGGCTGTTAAGTTATTTCTGTGAAAGCGTAAAAACCACATTACACCAACGACAAGGTTTTCGGCCGTGTCAAGAATCGATCCTGGGACCCCTTAGCTCAGTAGACAGACAAGCTACTAACTTACCAGCTTACCAACTGAGCTAAGGTGTTGGTTATATTTCACTGGTAACGATGCAACATTTTGATGTTCTTTATTTGTTAGTATTAACGTAATAAATATTTTGGTTGAGACTTTCAGTGAAAAAATCAACCAAGCTGTCTTATCTAAGTGTACTTTGTGACTTAAGCTTACTAACATTCGACAACACTTAGTTATCTCGTTTCTGTCAGTGACCTTGGTATTCTTTCTTTATCAACATCAGTCCTATCTCATTAACTTTTTATGTTTTCGCATGGAAATAAAACTCACCTTGCTCTAATTATAGTTCACCTTATCTGCTTGTGCTTTAAATGCTTGTACACTTCTTGCTCTAATTATAATCCACCTTATCTGCTTGTGCTTTAAATGCTTGTACACTTTGGTTTAGAAAATCACATAGACCTCTTGAAAATGATGTGTCTTCTTTTTTTATATATATCTCTAAAAATACATTCTTCATTTATCTATTAAATCTAATTTCACATATTTATAGTCAATTGATGATATCTTCAGCCAGCACTTTTGATAGATCAATACCTATAAAATATATTTAGTATATGTTATCATTGCTGATTTAAAAAACAAAAATGTATTTTCTAAAAGCCCATTCTTATGAAAATTAGAATAAATATTTCCTTGAGTGTTCAAATTGTTAGTTGTGTGTACTTTCAGATTTTCTAGAATTTTAAAATTCAGTTTTTTTTTTAATCGAAGTCTGTCAAATTTGTAATTAATATTCTTTTTTTAACAGAGATGTTCCTCTTTTCTTGGTTTCTGTAGCAGTTTGTACTATATCACTTATTTAATTTGGTAAAATGTGAATCATGCCATTTTTTCCCCCCCCCCCCATTTCATTTCAGGTTTCACATATCTTTATAATAAATTAATTATCAATTTATTTGAATCTTAGATATCATTGAATGTAATATGCATCTTAATTTTTCAGTACCACAAAAAAGGGCTTTTATTTATTTAAAAAAAAAACCGCTAAAAATGCCCTAAATCTCAGAGATATTTTTATTACAGAATTTGATTTAAAAACAACTTTAGTGCCTTATTTATCAGTACATATGTCATTCAGCTCTTCCTTCTGAATCAATATCATTCCGAAACTACTGAGCCGTTATTATCTGTTAGTCATCGAGAGCATTGGTCGAAAAAAATACTGATTCTAAGACACTTAGATTACAAGACTTGTCTTTTTTTTTTTAGAAACACCAAAATGGGGAGTGTGTCTTGGAATTGAAGCAATATGTTAAGTGGATAAATGGCGATGTAAAATAATTCACACTGTTAAGAACCCTTAAATAAGGAGTGTTAGTACTTAAGTTGATTATTAGCACCGTGTCTTACTACCCTTTTGGGTTACACGCACTTACGCTAATGTGTAATGGTAGGGTGATTGTGACATGGAATGGAGGACCTACAGTTTAACGTGGGATCCGAACCACGGTGGAGGCCTGGCATTCTCACACATTCACAAGTTGTTATTAATACACGTCTTGTCAGAGGTGAAGGAAGGGTTTGGTAATTAGATAAATCTGTGCATGAACCGAGGATTGAACCCCAGACCCCAGCACAAAAGTCCGACACCCTATACCGCCAGGTCACCTAGTACTTTAGTTGTATTATTAGCTAACCTCTTGGTTAGAAAGTGCACATTAAACCAATACGAATGATAGCTAACCTAGCAGCTGGTGTCTAATGTTTGCAGGGATACCTGTATATCGGCCTGGCCCTCATGTGCGGCTTTGTCCTGTACGACACCCAGCTCATCATTGAGAAGCGTAGGAATGGCGACAAGGACTTTGTCACCCATTCCGTCGATTTGTTTGTCGACCTCATCGGGATATTTAGGCGCCTGGTCATCATCCTCACACAGAGGGTGAGAATTTTTTTTTTTTTTTTTGTATCCGGACTAATTAGTATGTACTTAATTTCACCATTAAAATAAATTACATATGTCCTTTCTTTCCAAGTTTAAGTATTTAGATATTTTTATTTAATTCGGTTTAATACATTTTATTCTATTCGATTCCTCACTAGCGTTCTCTAGATTGATACTATTTGTATTGATCTCACATTTTATCTTAGTTTGTTGTGTTTTGATGGTTCAATATCTAAATCCAAATACGGAATATTGAGTATAACGATGCTAGAACAAAGTTTTTCGCTGAATCAGCAGTGAAGTTACATTCTATTTCTAATTTGTCTTCTGGTTTTCCATTGGGAGGGGGAATATAATATAATATAATGTTGATGTAGTAGTTGGTAGGATTGTCTTCTAAAAAAATGTTAGTTTTTTTTAAATTAGGAAAAGTTGCAAGAAGATCCGAGTTTCGAATCTCGGTCAGGCGTACCAAGGGTATTTTTTCCAAAATGGGTTCCCACTTTTTTCTACACAAATGTGGATACACTTCATAATAAATAAAACCCTAATCTCTAAAAGTATTGGTGTAATTAATACATAAACATTTAACATATGGTAATGCGTGATGCTAAGAAAATCAACATCCGAGAGAGAGAGAGAGAGAGAGAGAGAAATAAAGTTTTGAATTCACAAACTCAGATCTTAATTTTACCTTCGATTGAATTTGAATCAGAATCTTGGACAATATTATGAACAAAAGAGGAAATAGAGTTAATATAATGCAATAAAAATTAATAGAAATAGGAAATGAATGTGTTATACTAAGTTTTTTTTTCCTTCTGTAATTATGTTGAGGTTAAACCATCACTAAACGTTATTGAAGCTTTAAAACAAAACCATATTATTGAAGGGTAAAAAAAAGATCATATTTTATCTTGTATTTTAGGATACCTATCCATAAAGATTTGAATACATTTCACATTTTTATGAATTCTTAAGCTATGTAATTCTCTCTCTTCAGGAACAACGCAGAGAGGAACGCAACCGTCGCAATTGAATGCGATAACAGCTATAAAGATGTCATCTGGTCTATTATGGAGATGACACACAACAAAAAATATACTTTTATATATAAACTAACTGTATTTTGAAACTTAATATATTCAAATGAGCGAAAATAAAAATATTATATAGCCTAATCATTTTTTGTCATATTTGTACTTTTCAAATTTTTTTTTGTGGGCCAGTGAATAATTAATTTGAGATTATTATGGTGTATTTTGATGTAGTGCGTTTTTTTTTTTTAAATCATATCAACTATTTGTAAAGTGGCTAATAATAGTTAGTGTTTGATAACTTAGTGTAGTATCTAATCAGTTTGAAAATAGCATTAGTTGAAGTTTATTTTTGGAAATGTAGATTCTAGTATTTTAACATATTAATATTAAGTGTAAGTTAACTTGTAAATTGAGAGATTAAAAAAAAAAAGTTTGTATAAAGAACGGACTATTCTATTGGCTCCCCCCCCCCCTCCCCCCTTCGTTAAAATAAAGTAAATATTGGTTGTTTTTTTTCTAATCTATATTATTTTGCTTGTTTGAAGATATGTGACTTTTTTTTAACAGTTACAAAGGTTTGTAAAACGATTTTCTATAACTTTTAAGGGTGTTAGGAGCTGCGAATATGCGTCATCTTTGACTTGGCCAGTAAAAATATTTAAAGTTGAAAAAACACTTTTAAATGGTTTTCTACTTTCCCTTCGCACAAATGTAGGTTCACTTGCGGTATATTCAACCTATTAGTGTGATTATTATTCAAGCATATAACCTGAGAGTGTAGTAAGATGTGGTACTAAGTATAATTCTGTTATTTAGGTCACAACTTAATATTCATGTGACAAAAACCTAAAATAATTAAACTCTAGGGTGGGATAGTAACCTTAATAACATATTTTGTCTTAAAATAGTAAATTATGTTTCCGATATAGCAGTTTGTGAACGATATCTTAATACCTACATTTATTATATTATGAAGCATATACTATAACAGTGTTAATCTTAAATAATCAAGACCGAAGCGTGCTACAGTATTTTTAAGAATTTTAAATTACAATTTATATGTATGAAATAAATAAAGTGAATTGAGCAAAAATGATAGAATATTAGGAAAATGGTAGAGCACAAATAAAAGTAAAAACACTTAGCAAAATATCAAAGTGTGTGTAAATATGTGTTAAGTGTTTTTACTTTTATTTGTGCTCTACCATTTACCTAATATTCTATCATTTTATTTATTAAAAATTAAATTATATTTGAATGAGTTTAATCAAATTATCAATTATTTGACTGATGTTTAACAAATAATACAATCCTCAGTCCCGGCGCAGATTTATCTGATTACCAAACCCTTCCTTCACCTCTGACAAGACGTGTATTAATCACAACTTGTGAATGTGGGGAATGCCAGGACTCCACCGTGGTTCGGATCCCACGTTAAACTGTAGGTCCTTCATTTCATCTCACAATCACCCTACCATTACACATTAGCGTGAGTGCGTATAACACGAACGGGTAGTAAGACGCGGTGCTAATATTAATAAAGTTGAGCATGGGGTGTAGTATGAACCAATATAGAAGTTAGGGCCAGATGGAGAAATACATCTGATTGGCTGAGCTTGTGACTGAACCCATTAGTCCAAAATTCTAGATAATCTGAACACACTTTTAGAACAAAATAAAAAAAAAAGTCGACTCAAATATATTTAATTGCCAAACAAGCTAAACGTTAAAAGAGAATTGTAAGAAACAGTTAAATCTGATAGTTAATGCTTAAAATAATGTTGTAATCAACACAATATGTTTTCTTGTAACTGAAAATAATTACAATACATAACTATGTAATTTATATTTGGAATTAAGGTTCAGGGAAAGTGGATAGAAAATATTTATAAGGGAACAAACGCAACATGGCCGTTTCAATTAACACAGCTTACACTTTAAATTAATGCCATTGGACAAATGGCTGCCTTTTGAAGAAAATTGATCACCACCACCCGATCCCTGACCTAGGTTTAATTGTTTCAGAATTCATCACGGAGGAGTGTGAAACAGGCAACGCAACTTTCTATCCCCATTTCCATTTCCTTATTTAAAAATATATTAAAAATTAACTCAAATAGGGAAAAAGTTCTGTGTTTGTACTTAATGTTATTCCTTTTACATGATCCTTTCTAAGTGTCCTATCATTCTTTACAAGTGTCCTTTTTATACCTCTTTTAGGGAGTTTAACCCGAATGGGTAGTAAGACGCGATGCTAATAATAATAATAATAATTTTAGGGAGTTGTGTTGCACATTTCATACTCCTCCTTGAGTTCCGATAGAATGAAACCTAGGTCGGGGGATTGGGCGATGACCATCGATTTTCTTAAAAGAAGCAAACCATACCTATTTGTACAGTGACAGTAATGTGTAAGTGTGAACTGTGTTTATCTTTTGATTTTAACAGCCATAATGTGTTTGTTCCCTTTTTTTTTAAAGTGTTCTATCCACATTTCTGGGACCTTCTTCCAACTATACATTACAAATTACCCCAAAAAGGTTTATCCTTAATGAGTACATATTATTATTAGCACCGCGTGTTAGTGTTACTACCCGTTCGGGTTATACGCACTTACGCTAATGTGTAATGGTTTGGGTGATTGTGAGATGAAATGGAGGACCTACAGTTTAACGTGGAATCCGAACCACGGTGGAGACCTGGCATTCCCCACATTCACAAGACGTCTTGTCAGAGGTGATGGAAGGGTTTGGAAATCAGATAAATCTGTGCCAGGACCGAGGATTGAACCCCGGACTCCGGCAAAGAAGTCCGACACCTTACCCCTAGACCACCAGGTCACCCCTCAACTTTATGCACGATACACTATTCACTATGTATTGATTATAAACGCCAACATTGAAAGTAATGTATTTCAACTTCTTGTGCACTTGGTATCCACTGTTAGTAATGTGTTAAGCATAAATATAAACCAGTTTTAACAAAGTCCAAATCTTACATTAGTAGTCATGCACACATATAAGCTTCGTTGTTTTAAAAATGGTGTTATGCCAACTTGTGAAATAACTATTGTAGAATCTGGCTAATTCGAAAAACTGTGTAATTCAAGCTATATTTAAATCAATGGTAAAAAAATAATCGCATTTTATTCAAATTTTAGAAGGAAATCTTCAGAAACCATTCTCTGTTAATTTTCTCGAGTTTGTGCTCATTTCAAACCTAGTTCGAATTTTTTAAGATATCCCTTGTGGATTTCGAACTAAAAAAAGTTCTATATTAGTAAATTATTACAATTTTTTTTTTGGGGGGGTGGGATCTATTTGGTAGATATACAAACCACGAGTTTGGACATCTCAAAGAAAAGGGGGGGGGGACTGGATAGTTGGTGATTAGTCTGGACGAATATTTAGGGTACGGGAGTACCTGCATTACATGGGGTAGGGTGGGGGTTGAGTCACCCTGCCCCCTTCTCCAACCTCTCAAGAGACTTCTATAATGACTCTTGATTCGCGTGAGCCTTTACTACAGTTAAGAGATGTAACATCAAGGCTAGGTCAGAAAGCGGACTGTTGAATGTTTAGGACAATGTCAAAAGCACGGATCTATTGCCATTTTTTTTTTTTAGCACCGTGTCTTACTAACCGTCCGGGTTATTTATACATCACTGTATTAATTACACTAACGTGTTAGAGATTAGGAGATATGTACTCACATTAATTGCATGGAGGGAGAGTGGAAAATCATTTTTTGAAAAACCACCCTTAGTACACCCGGCCGAGATTCGAACCTCGATCTCCCCGTCATCGGCAGTCTAGTCTAGTGCGAGAGTAGCGCCTTAGACCACGCGGCCATCGAAGTGGGTATCTCAATTTTTCTACCCTAACTTGTTCAACTACATCACATTTTATACCTCAATTAGTTCCAACAACCTGCTTTGGTGGGCGCATGGTCTAAGGCGTCACTCTCTCAATAGACTAGACTGCCGGTGACGAGGAGATCAAGGTTAAAATGTCAGTCGAGTATACAGAGGGTGGGTTTTTTTTTCCAAAATGGTTTTCCACGCAAATTCGGGAACATTTCTTTCTTATATAATCTTCCTAATCTCTGAAATCAATAGCATTGTTAGTATATATGTGTATAACCCGAACGGGTAGTAAGACGCGGTGCTTAGAAAAAAAGTCATTCCCTGAAAATAATATGAAAAAAATAATACTACAATATCCGTGCGGATGCGGAAATTAGGTCTTGCGGATGTTTTTTTCGGTCAGAACTCAGGCATACAGTGGTCTACCAAAATATATCTACTTCAATATCAGTCTATGACCTTGACCTTATGATGAACGTGCGCGCGCATCGTGAATGGAACATTATATTAATAACCCCCCCCCCCCAAACTCTCCCCTTTCGATTTTTCAAAATTCTAAACTGTATCCTTCCGCGTCCAAGCTCAGTCTTAACGTCAGAAATAAAAAGGAAGGAGGGAAAAATTATTTATATATTTTTATACCGTTATTCCAGAAAAGTTTCTTGAGAAGTAATCCAGAGTTTGGAACGAGGTTGGGGTGATGGGAGACCTTCCCCCCCCCCCCCCCCGGTTTTAATTAAAAATCGAAAGAAGAAAACAATTTTGTTCCCTTTTTTTTTAACACACGAACGAGTGAAAAGGGTCGCTTTTTACCCCCCACCCCAATCATTTTTTTCCCCATCAGTACCCAAGCCCTTGGATTTTTTTTTAAAGGGTTTGTTGAGGGGAATGGTGAAGGGGTAGCTCGAACGCTTCTGCGCAGAACTTGTTGCGCACTGGATAGAATTTTACTAGGCCGACGAGACACCGTTGTGTTGAGGGGGGGATGGGGGGGAATGATGCTCCAGGGGTACTTATATACAATTTTTTTATGGCGAAGGGGGGCGGGGGGGGTTGAGGATGAGGGAAGAACAAGAGGTAGCTGGGCCAAGGTTACCCCCGGGTAAAGAGAAATTTGACCTCGTTTCCACCTACCACCCCCCCTCCCCTTTACTCGGTACATCAACCTCTCTCTGTCTGACCTTGCCTAGACGCCCGCAACACGTCGCCGCGACGCTTACCCCCCACCCCTCCTTCCCCTCATACTCTTCTGCGGGCTTATGGACGTATTAACTGCACTGTCTTTATATATATATATATATATATATATATATATAATATATATATATATATATATATATATATATTACCTACTTTTAGTGATTGGAAGACTTGACCGCCAATGACGGGGAATATAGAGGTTCGAATCCCGGTTGAGTGTAGCGAGGATGGTTTTTTCTTCTAAACGGTTTCCCACTCTACCTCACGCAAATTCGTGAACATTTTCTTTAAATTTGACCTTTATTGGTCCATAACACATTAAGCGTAAATTATTAGAACAGATGCGTTAGGCAACAAAAAAAAAGTAATTATTATAAGCTGAAAAGGATTATGAGAAAGAATTTATAAGAAATGCACCGACATCAGTAAATGGGGAGGGGGGAAATTAATCCTCTCGATTCGAACCCTGACCTTACCCTTGAAAGGTGACGCAAGTCTAACGCTTTGGACGGCTCGGCCACCTTTGCCAGTTAAAGCAAAGTTTAACGAGAGATGTTTATTATTATTATTATTATTATTATTAGCACCGCGTCTTACTACCCGTTCGGGTTATACCCACTTACGCTAATGTGTAATGGTATGGTGATTGTGAGATGAAATGGAGGACCTACAGTTTAACGTGGGATCCGAACCACGGTGGAGGCCTGGCATTCCTCACATTCACAAGTTGTGATTAATACACGTCCTGTCAGAGGTGAAGGAAGGGTTTGGAAATCAGATAAATCTGTGCCGGGACCGAGGATTGAACCCCGGCCGCCAGTACAGAAGTCTGACACCTTACCCCTAGACCACCAGGTCAGACTATATCGTATCTCTAATGGTTCGTCAGACCTGTATCGTATTTATTTCATCAAATAACTTCGCTAAAAGAAATGACAGCTGTAATATCAGCGTTAACAAGAGCCATGATAACCTTCAGACCTTGTACGAACACCTGACCAGTTTGGATACCGCCCAAAACAAGTTAACGGAGGGGGAGGGGGGGACAGATAATTAGTCAGTGTGGCTTGGCATCGGCCGTTTTTGGCCACTAAAATTAGACCCGAATTTATTCGACCATGAAGGGCACCCCCTTCCTTCTTGCCCCCCCCCCCCCCTTACCTTACATGACTGACGACACCCATCAGTTGAAGATCGTCCTTCGAGACGCAACCGAGGTGGTAAAGTATATCCGTTACAGGACTGATGGTAGCTAAAAATAACAAATTACAGTCGGCAGAATTTCGTTTCAACATCTCACGTTGTCAGGTGACCTGGCGGTCTAGGGGGTGTCAAGATTTCTATGCTGGGGGGGTCCGGGGTTCAATCCTCGGTCCCGGCACAGATTTATCTGATTGCCAAACCCTTCCTTCACCTCTGACAAGACATCTTGTGAATGTGTGGAATGCCAGGCCTCCACCGTGGTTCGGATCCCACGTTAAAACTGTAGGTCCTCCATTTCATCTCACAATCACCCTACCATTACACATTAGCGTAAGTGCGTATAACCCGAACGGGTAGTAAGACGCGGTGCTAATAATAATAATAATAATAATCTACCATCCTGCCTAAAATGTTGACATTCCAGTGTCGGATGATACGGAATCCGAGTGTGAATAATTTTCAGTATGGGTTTGCCTACTTTTTTTAAAATGTCCACAGAACATTTTAAATTTGTTTTTATTTTCTGATTGCTATGTAAAATAGAAACACAGTAGATTGTAAGGGAAATAAAAAATTAAACGCGACATAAAACGTGAAAATCTTTACTATACAGTACTTTTATTTTGGCACCTTTAGGAGGGAATGTCTTCTGTATGACGTCATAGAAGGAAAGGTTGAGGTAAAGAGGAGCTTAGGAAGGAGGAGGATTCAAATATTGGATGACTTGAAGAAAAAAAGAAAATTCTGGGAGCTGGTAGCATTGGTGGTCTAAGTTCACTGACAAAAGAAATGGACATGTCGTAAGACAGAACACCTAATAATAATAATCTAGATCTATTAAGGTTAATATTGCTTTGTCCAGACCCCCTCAAATATATTATTTAAAACAAATCATTGCTTACAACTTTCATAAGTACTGAGGAAATTAAAATAACTGGGTTTTTATAAAATAGTAGTACTCAATCCTCCTTTTAGTTTTTGATACTACCACTCAAGCATATCTGTTAGAAGGTATACATAACAAATAATTCTCAGGGGCACTTAACATTTTCTCAATGCTAGCTGTCATATAGCCTATTTTTGAACTAGACGCGAGTTAACCTAATCTAAGGATACACTATTAGAAGTGCGAATTTTAAGAGAGTTACATAAATACATATATATATATATATATATATATACATCATCAATAAGTTAATTTTTACCATCACGAATAAAACAAACTAAAAATGTCTTGGCTTCATCCAGAAAACAAGTATTAGCCATCTGCTGGCGAAGATAGGTACGATGACAAAGGATATCAGGTGTCATGTAGTTAACACAACGGACCCTTTGGCTGCTAATCTCAGTTTTCTATACCCGGAGCTGCTACTTTTTTATTCAATCAGTGAATTAAAATTGCCTTAAAACGTAATAGCTCCGTTAAGGAAAACTGTGATTAATGGTGAGAGGGTTTGTTATGCTGATTACATGACACCCTTTATCCGCAGAAGATGGTACTATCTTCGCCAACAATTGACGGCCGCGTCTTACCAACCGTTCAGATTATACGTTTATGTACTAATCACGTGAATGGTTTTTAGGGATTAGGAAGGCTATATTTTGAGGAAGTGTACCTGTATTTGCGTGGAGGGGGAGCGGAAAACAATTTTTGAATGGCCTCAGTACACCCAACCTAGATTCGATCTTCGATCTCATCGTCATCGGCAGTCTAGTATATTGGGAGAGTAGCACCTTAGACCATGTGGCCACCGAAGTGGGTGGGTACAATTTTAGATCAGGGAGTCGGACCAGAACCGGAATTGATAATCTATTTAGGTTCATAAAGATTCTTAATTGTATAATTATTTTATAATTGCGGTTTATTCTTTTCTTTCCTTAACTTAATTTCATTTTGAAATACTCTATTTTGTGATTTTTTTCAGGGTTTTTATATCAAAGATTTTTTTTAATGTAAATCACTTTTATTTTGCCGTAATTTAAAAAAAATTGTATCTAACTACGAATATTAGAATGTTAATTTGACTTGTTAATTTAAAAAAAAAACTGAAATAACGGTAACCTAATTAAGGACAGAAAATAACAGTAACCCACTTCGGTGGACGAATGGTCTAAGGTGCTACTCTCACAGTAGACTAGATTGCCGATTACGGGAGATTAAGGTTCGAATCTCGGTTGGGTGTACTGAGGGTGGATTTTTTCCTTAATGGTTTTCCACTCGTTCTCTCTCTCCACGCAAATACGGGTACACTTCCTCTAAATATAACCTTCCTAATCTCTGAAATCAATAGCATAATTAGTACATAAGCGTATATCCCGAACGGGTAGTAAGACTGGATGCTTATATAAAAAAAGGAACCTTAAAATGTTTCTTTGGAGAACCCGAACATGATAAAATATTTCGGTTCGACTTCTTGCGATTTTAAGGACGTAAGAAAAAAGTCAGTTTTTATCTCAAAACATTTGTTTTTTGTCAAAATAAATCAAATATTGCCTCATCACAAACCTAGAGTTTAATTTTCTTCCCGTGGTGATATCAACAATTGTTGAATATCTGTCAAGGGATGTCCTGGAATTTATTGACAACTTTTTCTCTTCATTTAAAAAGTTTCTCGTCTAATGTCGCTATTCTCATGACAGATATTCAACAACTGTTGATATCACCGTGTGAAGAAAACTAACCTCTAGATTTATACTGGAGAAATATTTGATTTATTCTGAACAAAGAAAAATCTTGTGAATGTGGGGAATGCCAGGCCTTCCACCGTGGTTCGGATTCCACGTTAAACTGTAGGTCCTTCATTTCATATCACAATCACCCTACCATTACACATTAGCGTAAGAGCGTATAACCCGAATGGGTAGTAAGACGCGGTGCTAATAATAATAATAATAATATAAAAAAAAAAAAGTTTTTCTCCATCTTCAACGAAATTGTTCCTCCTGCTCAAACAAACCACTACATATGAAAGCTTGAAAAATATATATAACTAGATAGCTGTTGCCCGGCTTTGCTCGCGTGGAAGTTGATTATATACAAATACGAAAATATACATATGTATTTACAGATTAATTTAAAATATTACGTTACGTTGATGACCATAACTTGACCTCAGATTAAAAATAATGCAAAGTCCGATACAAACTTTCACCCCCTTTTTCATCCCTTATTAAATAAAATTTCCAAAATTCCTGAAACACGTATTTATTTGTTTTACGTCAATAACCGAAATACAAAATTTTGTTTATGTAACTTTCAAAATGACGGACTTTTCATACATATTATCATTCCCTATTTTGACCCCTTTGGGGTGGAATTTTCTAAAATCCTTTCTTAGTGGGTGCCTACATAACAAAATGAATATACAGTCCGAATTTCATGCTTGTAGCCTTGATAGTTTGCGCTCGGCGATGATGAATCAGTCAGTCAATCAGGACATGTTATTTTATAAGTATAGATTAATTCTAATACCGACATTTGACCAACTTATTGTGGTCACACGACCAAACACCCACCAAGTATTACTGTCCCACGATATTGATCACGCCTTGGTTGGAGGGGGTTGATAAAGAGGGTTAGGGGATGGAGGGGAAGTCTATCTTGAGCCGTGGTTTAACCTTCACCTAGCCACCAGTGGCCAATGCCCTTCACCGGCCTCGCACCTTTCAAAGAGGGGAGGGGGGATAGGGGAAGAGGAGGGAGGGGTAGAGAAAGGCGCATGCACCAAACACGCAATGGCTATTAATAGCTACCCTTGGAAAGAGGATGCAGGACTGTTTCGGACTAACCCACATCTTTTTTTTTTTTAGTGTTTGACAGATCAACTCCCCCCCCCCCTCTCAATACAAATGGCAACAATTCAAAAACGGTGACCTGGTGGTCTAGGGGTAAGTTGTAATACTTCTGTGTTGAGGGTCCGGGGTTCAATCCTCGGTCCCGGCACAGATTTATCTGATTACCAAACCCTTCCTTCACCTCTGACAAGACGTGTATTAATCACAACTTGTGATGTGTGGAAATGACAGGCCTCCACCGTGGTTCGGAGCCCACGTTAAATTGTAGGTCTCCTCTTTTTTGGTCCCCACCTAAGAAATAAATTCCTCAATACACCAGGAAAGCAGAGGTCAAATATATAGATCATTAGCCCCCCCCCCCTTTCCACACATAATTCTATTTCGGATGGTGTAGACTAATTATAACTTTTTATTTTCTAAAACTAAAAAAAAAAAAAAAAACATTAAAGGTAGCAACACATCGTGACATCAAAACGTATTTAAAAAAAAAAAATCTGTGGAGTGAAAAAATATATTTGAGGGATATTTAATTGATGACATGTTTTTTTTTAAAACGTGGAAAATATCCAAAAATAATTAATTTTTTTTTTAAAAAAATTTTGGTTTTTGAGGATTGTTTTAATAATAAAGAAAATTGTAACCCTGTAAAAATAACTAAATTTAAAGTTAGTTCAGTTTCTTTAAACAAGCTTTCTTCTCCCTTAGCGATTATATTAACCTTTGTTTTGCTCGCAACGGTGGCTACGCGGACAAAGGCGTCTTGTCCGGCCTTACTGTTGACGGTTAAGGGAACGGGAGGTATGAGGGAATGTGGAATTTCCGAAAGGGTATTTCAAAATAGTTTTTTTTATTTAGATGGTTTTCCACTCTCATTCCACGTAAATACAGGTGTAAGATTGATACTTTTCTTTCAATAACAGTACGAGATTGATATTTTTTCAATAACAGTACGGATTGATACTTTTCTTTCAATAACAGTACGGATTGATATTTTCTTTCAATAAAGTACGAGATTGATACTTTTCTTTCAATAACAGTACGGTATTGATACTTTTCTTTCAATAATAGTACGAAATTGGTTATTTTCTTTCAATAACAGTACGGAATTGATACTTTTATTTCAATAATAGTACGAGATTGATACTTTTCTTTCAATAACAGTACGGTATTGATATTTTCTTTCAATAATAGTACGAAATTGGTTATTTTCTTTCAATAACAGTACGGAATTGATACTTTTATTTCAATAATAGTACGAGATTGATACTTTTCTTTCAATAACAGTACGAGATTGATATTTTACTTTCAATAACAGTACGAGATTGATCATTTGCTTTCAATAATAGTACGAGATTGATACTTTTCTTTCATTAATAGTACAAGATTGATACTTTTCTTTCAATAACAGTACGAAATTGGTAATTTTCTTTCAATAAGAGTACGAAATTGTAATTTTCTTTCAATAATAGTACAAGATTGATACTTTTCTTTCAATAACAGTATGAAATTGGTAATTTCTTTCAATAACAGTACGGGATTGATACTTTTCTTTCAATAATAGTACAAATTGGTATTTTCTTCAAAAACGGATGATACTTTCTTTGAATACAAGTACGAAATCACTACCTTAATGTCCACACTTCATCTATCGGTGCCTTCTTAAGAAACAAGAGAACATCTCCCCGCGAGCTAAGGTGGAACAAGATGGAATATCCGAGGGTGAACGAACGGGAGGCCACTGACTTCCGACGACATGGTGGTTCGGCCGTCGACCTTCCTCAAAGTCAAAATACCCCCTCACCCCACACACCAAGCCCTTGTCCATCCATTTTTCCACGTACAAAACTGTCCGCGGCTCATGATACACTCACTCGTTGACAGCAATTTTTTTTTTGGTCGCCCTGTTTCAGTTCATGTTTTTTTAGCACCGCGTCTTACTAACCATTCGGGTTATACGCTTATGTACTAACTACACTAATGACTTAAATATGAAGGTTATATTTATAGGAAGTGTACCCGCATTTGTGTGTAGATAGAATAGAAGAACATGTAACGATTAAAAACACCTCATATTACTCGAAAGATAATAATAATAATAATAATAATAATAATAATAATATTTAGCACCGCGTCTTACTACCCGTTCGGGTTATACGCTTTAAATACTAATTACGCTAATGGATTAGAAATTGGGAAGGTTGAATTAGAGTAAGTGAACCCGCATTTGCGTGGAGGGAGAGTGGAAAACCATTTAGGAAAAACCACCCCCAGTTCACCCGACTGAGATTCTAACCTCAATCTCCACCGTCCTCAGCAGTCTAGCTCAACACGACTAGCGCCTTAGCCAACTACGCCACCGAGGCGGGTTACTTGAATGAGATTCGAACCCCAATCTCCCAATCCACGGTAATCCAGTTTATTACGAGAGTGACGTTTTAGACCATTACTTTACATCCATCATTCTTCCCAGCTTGCTAGACCTGTCGTAGCTTCTTATGCCTTATAATATTACTTAAGACTATCAAAGGTACAACATCCAGTCCCCCGGCCGTTAATTTGTCAATATGAATAGGTAGACCAACATTTTGCCAATGATACATTTTTAGGCCATGCCAGGGATCGAACCCTGAAATCTTAGCTTAGTAAACAAACACGTTACAGACTGAACTAAGGTGTCGGGCAAATAGTTAATTCTAAAAAAATATATATTATGGGTTTGATCACGTGGCATAAGGAGTCGGGCTCGCAATAGTCAAATTCTCATAGGAAGAACCTTATCTGACAGCTAGAAAAGTTACTAAAGTCCACTGTTCATAGGAAGGACCTTATCTGACAGCTAGAAAAGTTACTACAGTCCATTGTTCATAGGAAGAACCTTATCTGACAGCTAGAACAGTTACTACAGTCCAATGTTCATAGGAAGAACCTTATCTGACAGCTAGAACAGTTACTACAGTCCAATGTTCATAGGAAGAACCTTATCTGACAGCTAGAAAAGTTACTAAAGTCCACTGTTCATAGGAAGGACCTTATCTGACAGCTAGAACAGTTACTACAGTCCAATGTTCATAGGAAGAACCTTATCTGACAGCTAGAACAGTTACTACAGTCCAATGTTCATAGGAAGAACCTTATCTGACAGCTAGAAAAGTTACTAAAGTCCACTGTTCATAGGAAGGACCTTATCTGACAGCTAGAAAAGTTACTACAGTCCAATGTTCATAGGAAGAACCTTATCTGACAGCTAGAACGGTTACTACAGTCCAATGTTCATAGGAAGAGCCTTATCTGACAGCTAGAAAAGTTACTACAGTCCATTGTTCATAGGAAGAGCCTTATCTAACAGCTAGAAAAGTTATCTGACAGCTAGAAAAGTTACTACAGTCCACTGTTCATAGGAAGGACCTTATCTGACAGCTAGAACAGTTACTACAGTCCAAATGTTCTCATAGGGAAGAACCTTATCTGACAGCTAGAACAGTTACTACAGTCCAATGTTCATAGGAAGAACCTTATCTGACAGCTAGAAAAGTTACTAACAGTCCAATGTTCATAGGAAGAACCTTATCTGACAGCTAGAAAAGTTACTACAGTCCAATGTTCATAGGAAGAACCTTATCTGACAGCTAGAAAGTTACTACAGTCCAATGTTCATAGGAAGAGCCTTATCTGACAGCTAGAAAAGTTACTACAGTCCATGTTCATAGGAAGACCTTATCTGACAGCTAGAAAAGTTTACTACAGTACTAAGTCCATTATAGGAAGAACCTTATCTGACAGCTAGAACGGTTACTACAGTCCAATGTTCATAGGAAGACCTTATCTGACAGCTAGAAAAGTTACTACAGTCCAATGTTCATAGGAAGAACCTTATCTGACAGCTAGAACAGTTACTACAGTCCAATGTTCATAGGAAGAACCTTATCTGACAGCTAGAAAAGCTTCTACAGTCCATTGTTCATAGGAAGAACCTTATCTGACAGCTAGAAAAGTTACTACAGTCCAATGTTCATAGGAAGAACCTTATCTGACAGCTAGAAAAGTTACCACAGTCCAATGTTCATAGGAAGAACCTTATCTGACAGCTAGAAAAGTTACTACAGTCCAATGTTCATAGGAAGAACCTTATCTGACAGCTATAAAGTTACCACAGTCCAATGTTCATAGGAAGAACCTTATCTGACAGCTATACAAGTTACTACAGTCCATTGTTCATAGGAAGAACCTTATCTGACAGCTTGAAACGTTAATACAGTCCAATGTTCATAGGAAGAACCTTATCTGACAGCTAGAAAGTTTCTAGATCTACTTTCTCTAATTCATACAAGTCATCTCATTTGCAGCTGTCACTCTTGATAGATACTATATAAGTATTAAAATATTACACACTCAGCCCTAGCTCCTGGATATTTAATAATTAGAGAGCATGACTTACAAACTAGCTTAACTTAGGGCATTAAATACTCACTAGTAAACTGCAATTAATTTGAGAGCTACAGTCATAATAATTTTAAAAAACTTCCCTAGGCATTGCCTTACATTATATAGTTATCAAATTTGAACCAAATCTATCAAACCGTGACAGAACAGAATTGTAAAATCAACTTTTTTATGTTTTAACATAAAAACTTAAAGATTCAAATCTAATCTCAAGATCTATAATGTACAAGATTACAATACTTTCTCTTGATATGAGAAATTAAAAGTAATCTTGATTTTCGTTCTTCAGCATGTGGTTTACCTCGGTGGTTTTTGGGTGATGTGCTCGTCTCAGAATCCGATGTTCAAATCCAGCCGAGGTCAACGGACTTTTATTTATTTTAATTATTTAGCACCACGTCTTACTGACCATTTGTGTTATACGCTTAGCTACTAATACACTGCTACCATTACGATAATGGGTTAGAAATTTGAAAGGTTGAACAAAGAATAAATGAACCCGCATTTCCGTGGAGGGAGAGTGAAAAAACCACCCCAAGTTCACCCTGGGATTGAGATTCAAACCTGAAATCTCCCCATCCTTGACAGTCTAACTCAACACTAAACTAGCACGTTAGCTATCATTACGCCACCGAGGCGGGAGAATTTTTTTCTTGAGTGATAAAAAAAAATCCGTAGCACAACTTCCTTCGGAGGAAAGTAAAGACATGTAAAAGAACACAAGAAAGTGTGTTTCCAGACAAAATTGGTATGTTCTTTCACTCTCGCTGATAGAAAATTCTCGTATGCTGATATAATTAGTCAGTTCAGAAAGTGCACATTAAATAACTTTAATAATATATTATAAAATTGATGTTTTGCAGAAGATATTTTTTTGCCCATCGATGTTCATTTCTAGGCTCCTCTTCCCCCCTCTCTCTTCCATTCATCTCCCCTCTCTCTTTAGGTATAGACAGAGAGAGAGAGTGAATAGACTGGTTTTTGAGTCTTCAGCTGAACAGTCATGTCGATGCTATTTATCCTTCTATCTTTTTATTTCGTAACGACGAATTTTAACCAAGGTCGATCGTAAGGCAGGCGGTAAAATAAAAATAAATAAAAAAAACACTATACATGCAAATCGAAATTATATTTTAAGAGAATACAAGTCACTAAAGACATCGAAATATCTCGAGACGATTTTTTTTTTTTTTACCAACTTTTACGTTAAGCACAGAGGTCTTCAAACTACATCCCGTGGTCCAGATCCCCTTTGACAAAAGATTACCTAGTAAGAATAAATAGTACGGTGTACCACAAAAAAATACTTACTCTTTAATCTTAAAAAAAGGAGACATTTACTAAAAAAAAAAGATTGTAATATATGTGTGAAACTATCTAATAGACATTGTTGCAAAAACAATGATAAAAAAGTTGTATCAATGTACAACAAAATTCCCATTTTCCAGACCTCAGTTTAAAAAAAACATATTTGCCAATAGCTAGAAAATTATTGGTTTAGTAAAAATATTTTTCAGATAAAAGTTTTATTTTTAAACAGAAACACAACTTTACGATGATAAGATATATTCCGTTCACGATAGGTTTTTACCTGGATGACAGTTCGAAAATCATATGACCCGCCTCTGTGGCGTAGTTGTCTAACGCGCTTGTCGTGTTGAGCTCGACTGCTGAGGACGGGGAGATCGAGGTTCGAATCTCAGTCGGGTGAACTGGAGGTGGTTTTTCTAAATGGTTTTCCACTCTCCCTCCACGCAAATGCGGGTTCACTTCCTTTAATTAAACCTTCCCAATTCCTAATCCATTAGCGTAATTAGTACTTAAAGCGTATAACCCGAACGGGTAGTAAGACGCGGTGCTAAATATAAAATCATATGTTTAGGTTTTGGGTTGCCAACACATGTAAAAGATCACAGTTTTGTTATAAATGTAAATATATTTAATTACCTGTTATATATTACATTTAAAATAACGTAAACTTAAATTTTCTCATACTATTTAATTTAATTTAATGTAAATATAAGTGAATAGTAGGGATGGGTAGTAAGAAACAAAGAGAGCCGTGTCGTCTGGCCACGCTAAAGGAATATTACTCCGGTAACATTGAGCTTGACCTGATACAGTATAGACGGAGTGTACTGCTACTTAGAAATCTAATTATATATATTTCCACCCTTCCGCCCAAGGGTGAACTTGGATCAAAAGGAAGTGACCTTGGAAACACGTGCCAGAGGCTGCTATTTGAAAATGAAAATAATAAAAAAATAAAAAAACCTAAATACATTTTCTACCCCTTTCACTTTTTGAAGGTCATGAAACAAGACCCTCAACGCACACAACCCTTATTTGTTCTCGATGTTAAATTTGATCTGTTAAAAAAAAATATTAGGCCTTCCCCTCCCCCCCCCCACTGTGTCTTATAGATTCATTCTTTTCAAAAAGGTTTAACAAACAATTCTGAATGAGATAAATTAAAGAGCTAAAATTAGAAAAAAAATTGTTATAAATAAATATTCTTTCTTATAGCAAAATTAATATATCTATTTATTAAAAATAATCAAAATGTTTAAAAAAAACTTATCTTGTTAACAAATAGTGGTTATATTTGGTTTATTTATTTCAATGGCCACATGGTCTAACGCGCTACTCTCACAGTAGACTAGACTGCCAATGATGGGGGGATCAAGGTTCGATTCATAGTGAGGGTGGTTTAAAAAAATAGTTTTCAACTCTCCTTCCGCGCAAATTTGTGTACACTTCCTCTAAATATAACCTTCCTAATCCCTAAAACCACTAGCTTAATTAGTACATGAGCGTATAACCCGAACAGTTAGTAAGGCCCATTGCAAAGAAAAAAATAAATAATTAATTTGCGTTGTTGCAACCGTTTAAACACGCCTGCTAAGCGGGTAGTAGAAGAGAAAGGCGCTAGGAAATATTGTGTCAAGCTGTCAGATAAGGTTCTTCCAATGAATATTGGACTATAGTAACTTTTCTAGCTGTCAGATAAGGTTATTTTTATGAACATTGGACTGTAGTAACTGTTCTAGCTGTCAGGTAAGGTTCTTCCTATGTACATTGGACTGTAGTAACTTTTCTAGCTGTCAGATAAGGTTCTTCCTATGAACATTGGACTGTAGTAACTTTTCTATCTGTCAGATAAGGTTCTTCCTATGAACATTGAACTGTAGTAACTTTTCTAGCTGTCAGATAAGGTTCTTCCTATGAACATTGGACTGTAGTAACTTTTCTATCTGTCAGATAAGGTTCTTCCTATGAACATTGAACTGTAGTAACTTTTCTAGCTGTCAGATAAGGTTCTTCCTATGAACATTGGACTGTAGTAACTTTTCTAGCTGTCAGATAAGGTTCTTCCTATGAACATTGAACTGTAGTAACTTTTCTATCTGTCAGATAAGGTTCTTCCTATGAACATTGGACTGTAGTAACTTTTCTATCTGTCAGATAAGGTTCTTCCTATGAACATTGGACTGTAGTAACTTTTCTATCTGTCAGATAAGGTTCTTCCTATGAACATTGGACTGTAGTAACTTTTCTAGCTGTCAGATAAGGTTATTTTTATGAACATTGGACTGTAGTAACTGTTCTAGCTGTCAGGTAAGGTTCTTCCTATGAATATTGGACTATAGTAACTTTTCTAGCTGTCAGATAGGTTATTTTTATGAACATTGGACTGTAGTAACTGTTCTAGCTGTCAGGTAAGGTTCTTCCTATGTACATTGGACTGTAGTAACTTTTCTAGCTGTCAGATAAGGTTCTTCCTATGAACATTGGACTGTAGTAACTTTTCTATCTGTCAGATAAGGTTCTTCCTATGAACATTGAACTGTAGTAACTTTTCTAGCTGTCAGATAAGGTTCTTCCTATGAACATTGGACTGTAGTAACTTTTCTAGCTGTCAGATAAGGTTCTTCCTATGAACATTGAACTGTAGTAACTTTTCTATCTGTCAGATAAGGTTCTTCCTATGAACATTGGACTGTAGTAACTTTTCTATCTGTCAGATAAGGTTCTTCCTATGAACATTGGACTGTAGTAACTTTTCTATCTGTCAGATAAGGTTCTTTCTGTGAATATTGTACCTTAAGTCATACAAAGCCATAGAGAAAAATATTGTAGAATTAGATGTAAGAAAGCTACCTCTTTAACATATTCTTGAATATCAAGACATATTACTCGCCAAGGCTAACCGTATATTTACACTAATGAGCATAGATATGTAGAAAAAAAAGTTAAAAAATTTAGGTTAAGTGTACACGCATTTGAGGAATAGAGAACTGTTAAAACTCCTTAAGGAAATAAAACCTCAGTATAATGAGGTCAGGATTCAAATCCCGACCTCTCAAGTGTCCTGTCAGACCAACCTATACGAGACTAACATCTTTTTACCACGCGCCCACCATCTGACATTCAAACGATGACAATATCTACATCGGTGTCCACATAATCTAAGGCGTCACTCTCGTAGTAGACTGGTCTGCAAATGATGGGGAGGTCTGGGTTCGATTGATGATGGGATTTACCTTAGGTGGTTGTCCCCCATATAAATGGTTCCCACTTTCTCTCCACGTGAATGTGGATACATTTCCTCTACAATTTTTCCCTTCCTCATCCGTAAATTGTAATTAATGTATGTCTATAACCCGAACTGTTAGTAAGACACAATTAAAACAAAACAATAGGCATGTTCTCAAATCAACAAGTAAAAGGGAAGGGGGAGGGTTCAAGTTTGACCTTGAACACCGAGGGTTTGGAGGAGGGAGGGAGGGGGAATGACCATAAACAACCTCGTTTCGGGTGTGTGGGTGTAAAGTGGGTTAAGACAAGAGATGGAGTCTCGGATGGACTAAAAAACCTTGAGAGGGAGAGAAAGAGAGAGAGATAAAAAAAATTATGGAGGAGAGAAGATGTTGGTCGGTGTGTACCATCTCCTCCTCTATTCCCCTCTATTCCTCTTCATCGAGAGTTCAAGGTCGGACTTAAAGCTTAAGAGACCAATGTACCGGCCCGGGCGGATGTACTCGCCTCGACGGAACAAAACGCTATAGGAGAGAGAAAGAGAGAGAGAGAGAAAGAGATATTGATACGCAACTCTCTAAAATTATTATTATTATTATTATTATTAGCACCGCGTCTTACTACCCGTTCGGGTTATACGCACTTACGCTAATGTGTAATGGTAGGGTGATTGTGAGATGAAATGGAGGACCTACAGTTTAACGTGGAATCCGAACCACGGTGGAGGCCTGGTATTCCCCACATTCACAAGATGTCTTGTCAAAGGTGAAGGAAGGGTTTTGAAATCAGATAAATCTGTGCCGGGACCGAGGATTGAACCCCGGCCGCCAGCACAGAAGTCCGACACCTTACCCCTAGACCACAAGGTCACCAACTCTCTAAAAGAAGATGAGTAAGAATTAATAGCGTGCATCACACGTCAATCAACTCTGTGACACAGTCGGCTAGAAATAGTAAATTTACACCAACACTATTGCACGTGGATCATTTCTGATTAAACATTAATGGAGATAAAGAGTTAATAGAAGTTCCTAACACTAAACATTGTTGAGATATTTTTTACTTTATTTTTGCGCGTCATATTTTTAAATTACGCAACGTAGAATTAAATATTACGTTAGACCGATTCCACACTAGTGGTTTAAATGCCGCGGTTGTTGCAGAATGTTTTAAAAATAAACATTGTACAGGCTGGATGTATCGCGGGACTTATTTTGTTGGCGAAAAAAACAAAACTCGTCAAAAGAGACGTTGGTGGATCACCCCACATTATCGAGCCGTTTCTCAACAGGACAGTTTCGTATTATGTTTATGAACCACAGAATGTTTGTACCATAAATGTCTGTGGTTTCATTTGAAGAACTACTTGGTTTAGTGAATGAAAATATTGCAAAACGTGATACCATCTTGAGGAAGAGTATATTATTCTGCTGAAAGACTTGTGACATTGAGGCACATGCCTGATGTAGTTTGTTCGCGTTTCTACCGCTAGGCGGTTTTAACACCTTCAGAGGTAGCAGTCAAAACTTATTTTCTAACTTGATAACAAAGGTTTCATTCAAAGGCGCGATTGTTAGCGTTTTAACCGCTAGTGTAGAATAGTCCTTAGAGGCTGAATTTTCTGAATGGGATTTTTTTTTTTGCTTACCGAGACGGTTCACTTTAAGTATATTCGATACCGGTAAGAATATAAGAATAGAATTTGTCACCCCGATGCTACCAGATTTGAGAAGTGAACGCTAATATCAATCAGGTCCGTTGCGAGACCTACCACGTGATCAACTTACGAACAGGCGAGTGTATAGTGTAGGGAGGTGTTATGGCGCGAATAAAGTTGATTTGTCACTTCTCTTTATGCTAATCACTTTCACTTGAGACGCTGTTTCGGAAAACAAGCAACTATTTGAATATATCTTATACTAATGAGATTACTGTTGATAATTTTACTATTGATGACTAATCATATACGAGATCCATATGGGAAGATGTCTAGCTATACTGGTGACCTGGTGGTCTAAGGTTAAGGTGTCAGACTTCTGTGCTGGGTGTCCGGGGTTCAATCCTCGGTCCCGGCACAGATTTATCTGATTACCAAACCCTTCCTCCACCTCTGACAAGACATCTTGTGAATGTGTGGAATGCCAGGCCTCCACCGTGGTTCGGATCCCATGTTAAACTGTAGGTCCTCCATTTCATCTCACAATCACCCTACCATTACACATTAACGTAAGTGCGTATAACCCGAACGGGTAGTAAGACGCGGTGCTAGTAATAATAATCTATCTATACTGGTAATGGAGATGGAAGACAGATATGGGGTGATTTCTGGAACTAGAATCAAGGTAAATGTTTATACCAAAATAAATAAAATATTTCTCCAGTATAGACACATAAAGTTTAATTTTCTTCACACGGTGATATCAACAGTTGTTGAATATCTGTCAAAGGTGTCCTTGAATTTAATTACAACATTTTCTTTTCATTTAAAAAAAATTGTTCTAATCTAATGCTGTCTCATGACAGATATTCAACAACTGTTGATATCACCGTGTGAAGAAAATTAAACTACATGTTTCTACTGGAGAAATATTTGATTATTTTTTTGACCAAAAAATTGTTTAGTTATAAAACTACAAAAACACTTGCCCAATCTCCCACATCCCCATCTTAAGGGTGCAGCTATATAAGAGATCAGTCAGGAACGTTCAGAACTTCTAGAAATTCCGGCTTATTTATGAGCTGTTTTGATATTTTATTAAATTGTTTTCAACATTTATTATTATTATTATTATTATTATTATTATTTAGCACCGCGTCTTACTACCCATTCGGGTTATACGCTTTAAGTACTAATCACGCTAATGGATTAGGAATTGGTAAGGTTGAATTAGAGCAAGTGAAACCGCATTTGCGTGGAGGGAGAGTGGAAAACCATTTAGGAAAAACCACCCCCAGTTCACCCGACCGAGATTCGAACCTCGATCTCCCCGTCCTCAGCAGTCGAGCTCAACACGACTAGCGCGTTAGCCAACTACGCCACCGAGGCGGGTTGTTTTCAACAAAATGTAGTCGTAAGCTCTGACCAGTTGAAAAAAAAAAGTTTAAAATTTATTAAAAAAAATTGTCTGACAAGTTACATAAACCCCAATAATACAATCCCACATTATTTTAAAATGTTCTGTTTTAACCTTATATAAAAACATGACTTTATTTGTTAAAGGAAGGATAGGAAATGGTTTATAACTTTTTTTTTAATCTTTAATAATTTAAAATAATTTAAAACTGATTCAGAAACCTGCTGATTCATTAAGCATGATAAATAATATATATATATATAGAACTTATATTATAAAATATTATTAAATTACATTATATATATATAATAACTTTTAAAATTATAAAAAATTGTCTGACAAGTTACATAAACCCCAATAATACAATCCCACATTATTTTAAAATGTTCTGTTTTAACCTTATATAAAAACATGACTTTATTTGTTAAAGGAAGGATAGGAAATGGTTTATAACTTTTTTTTTAATCTTTAATAATTTAAAATTTTTAACTGATCAGAAACCTGCTGATGTAATTTAAGCATTATATTATATAATATAATATATATATATATATATATATATGTGTGTGTTACGTAACACTGTGGTGTACCCACCCACTTCCCTATGTAACACCATGTAACACCTGTAGACATTACAGCTAGCTCATGTAACACCAGTAGACATCACAGCTAGCTCATGTAACACCATGTAGACATTAGATATAATTCATGTAACACCATGTAGACATCACAGCTAGCTCATGTAACACCATGTAGACACTAAATAATTCATGTAACACCATGTAGACATTACAGCTAGCTCATGTAACACCATGTAGACACAACAGCTAATTCATGTAACACCATGTAGTCATTAAGCTACTCATGTAACACCATGTAGACACAAGAGCTAACTCATGTAACACAATGTAGACACAACAGCTAACTCATGTAACACATGTAGACACAACAGTTAACTCATGTAACACATGTAGACACAACAGCTAACTCATGTAACACAATGTAGACACAACAGCTAACTCATGTAACACCATGTAGACACAACAGCTAACTCATGTAACACAATGTAGACATTACAGCATAACTCATGTAACACAATGTAGACACAACAGCTAATTCATGTAACACCATGTAGACATTACAGCTAACTCCTATAACACGGTTTTTAGTCTGGGTACGACTTGTAATTATTGATAATTTTCAGCGAAATATTTTAAGATAATTCTCTGGCGCCGGAAAGGTCCATAAAGCTACCCCTTGTTACATACAATCCTCCAAACACACAAAGATCGACGTGTGAAGTGTCCGATGTTGTTGGAATGTATTCTCGTTAAGACCCTCCTGTTAAGGGACAGAAAAAAAGTCGGCCATTGCACCGAAAGGTAGAGGCCAGCGGAGGTCAACCTTAGAGCATTCACTCCCGTCATATCCGACTTTATAAAGACGGGTCTGGTCTCGTGGTCAGCGCTCTCTCCTTACCTCTCCCTAGGCCTGGTCCCCTCGCCCTCATATGACAAGGAGAAGACGGCCTCAAGGATCAGTCCCTTTTAACGTTAGTGATCTGGGAAACCTCAGATTCCTTATTGTGTAGGCCATAAAGCATAACATTGTCTTCGTTCGAATAAAAAGTTTAATTTCAATAAAAAAATAACCTTATCTGACAGCTAGAAAAGTTACTACAGTCCAATGTTCATAGGAAGAACCTTATCTGATAGCTAGAAAAGTTACTACAGTCCAATGTTCATAGGAAGAACCTTATCTGACAGCTAGAACAGTTACTACAGTACAATGTTCATAGGAAGAACCTTATCTGACAGCTAGAAAAGTTACTACAGTCCAATGTTCATAGGAAGAACCTTATCTGACAGCTAGAAATGTTACTACAGTCCAATGTTGATAGGAAGAACCTTATCTGACAGCTAGAACAGTTACTACAGTCCAATGTTCATAGGAAGAACCTTATCTGACAGCTAGAAAAGTTACTACAGTACAATGTTCATAGGAAGAACCTTATCTGACAGCTAGAAAAGTTACTACAGTACAATGTTCATAGGAAGAACCTTATCTGACAGCTAGAAAAGTTACTACAGTCCAATGTTCATAGGAAGAACCTTATCTGACAGCGAGAAAAGTTACTACAGTCCAATGTTCATAGGAAGAACCTTATCTGACAGCGAGAAAAGTTACTACAGTCCAATGTTCATAGGAAGAACCTTATCTGACAGCTAGAAAAGTTACTACAGTCCAATGTTCATAGGAAGAACCTTATCTGACAGCTAGAAAAAATACTAGATCTATTGTCATGTATTAATACGTCAAGTCTTGTGATCCACAGCTGTCACTTTAATAGATATGATATATTATGTTATTACTTTACACACCAGTCCTTATATCTAATATAGTCAATACGTTGTTGGCATGACGATTAGTAAATAACTCTGAAAACTGTCAGGTGAATATTAACTTCGAGTTGTTTGATTATAGCTTCCCAATCTATAAAAAATTGACAAATTGTAGTGGAAGCCGTTTGACTTCTGTACTTACTAGTGGATGTGTTATAGCCGATGAACATATTATAGCGTACAACCATGTAGGGTATTGGGCATAAAGGTTCAGTCTAAAAAAAACTGACAACCTTGCAGTAGAGGAACTATAACTACAAAACATATAAGAACTGACAAACTTGTAACGGATGGAGTGTAGCTACCAAACCTACAAGAACTGAAAACCCTAGTGGTTGGAGTATAGCTACTAAATCTACTATAAATGACAACCTTGCAATAGAAAGATGGTAGCTATAAAACATTTAAGAACTGACAACCTTGTAACGGATGGAGTTTAGCTATCAAACCTACAAGAAATTAACAATCCCAGAGTTTCAAGGACCGCGTCAAGGCCGAACAATGACCACCAACTAGACCGAACCCTCTTCCACGATGAAATCATTAATACCTAATTAATTGACAATGAGATTATTACTATCAAGACATACTTATTATAATAATTCTTAAATCCCCATTTGACAATTAATACGCAAAAAAAAAAACCACTCCCTACTGGTTATCTGGAAGACAAACAAATGACAGTGATTTGCGAATCCAAATGAAAGCATCGTTCGAAACGGTCGCCATTTTCTAAACGTATCGTACCTTCATTTATTTACCTTTAAGTAGCCATTTTTAAAACACTTTTAACATATAATTTGGTCACTTTAATTCAAAATATAAAATGAAAAAATAGAACTGAAAATATTTATTATGTTTATATAATTTTTGTTAAAGTGGGTTTTTTTAAACTAATTTTACTGGACAGAGATTGTAGTTTCTCATTGGGTGACGTGATATCATGTGATAAAGGACACAAAATTAAAAATCTTTAAATATACGAACAGTGACGGGACGTGGAGTGTTGCTAGTGTAAGCAGAGCGGATGTAAACTGCTAATTGTTTCATTTACTTTATTTATTTATTTAGCGCCGCGTCTTAATACCAGTTCGGGTGCTATACGCTTAAATACTAATTGCGCTAATGAATCAGGAATTGTGAAGGTAGAATTTAGAGGAAGAGAACCCCAATTTGCATGGAGGTAGGTTGGAAACCCGTTTAGGAAAACCATCCCCAGTTCAACCAACCGAACCTTGATCCCTCCGTTCTCGGCAGTCTAGCTCAATATGACAATAGCGCGTTAACTAACTACGCCACTGAGGCGGGTAAGGAGATATCATAATTACCACGGGTAAAGTTTTAGTAACTTTTCTAGCTTTCAGATAAGGTTCTTCCTATGAACATTGGACTGTAGTAACTTATCTAGCTGTCAGATAAGGTTCTTCCTATGAACATTGGACTGTAGTAACCTTTTTAGCTGTCAGATAAGATTCTTAATATGAACATTGGACTGTAGTAACTTTTTTATCCGTCAGATAAGGCTCTTCCTATGAACATTGGACTGTAGTAACTTTTCTGTCAGATAAGGTTCTTTCTATGAACATTGGACTGTAGTAACTTTTCCAGCTGTCATATAAGGCTCTTCCTATGAACATTGGACTGTAGTAGCTTTTCTAGCCGTCAGATAAGGTTCTTCTTATGAACATTGGACTGTAGTAGCTTTTCTAGCTGTCAGATAAGGTTATTCCTATGAACATTGGACTGTAGTAACTTTTCTAGCTGTCAGATAAGGTTCTTCCTATGAACATTGGACTGTAGTAGCTTTCCTAGCTATCAGATAAGGTTATTCCTATGAACATTGGACTGTAGTAGCTTTTCTAGCTGTCAGATAAGGTTCTTCCTATGAACATTGGACTGTAGTAGCTTTTCTAGCTGTCAGATAAGGTTATTCCTATGAACATTGGACTGTAGTAACTTTCTAGCTGTCAGATAAGGTTATTCCTATGAACATTGGACTGTAGTAGCTTTTCTAGCTGTCAGATAAGGTTATTCCTATGAACATTGGACTGTAGTAGACTTTTCTAGCTGTCAGATAAGGTTATTCCTATGAACATTGGACTGTAGTAGCTTTTCTAGCTGTCAGATAAGGTTCTTCCTATGAACATTGGACTGTAGTAACTTTTCTAGCTGTCAGATAAGGTTATTCCTATGAACAATGGACTGTGGTAACTTTCCTAGCTATCAGATAAGGTTCTTCCTATGAACATTGGACTGTAGTAACTTTTCTAGCTGTCAGATAAGGTTATTCCTATGAACAATGGACTGTAGTAACTTTCCTAGCTGTCAGATAAGGTTATTCCTATGAACATTGGACTGTAGTAGCTTTTCTAGCTGTCAGATAAGGTTCTTCCTATGAAATTGGACTGTAGTAACTTTTCTAGCTGTCAGATAAGGTTATTCCTATGAACAATGGACTGTGGTAACTTTCCTAGCTATCAGATAAGGTTCTTCCTATGAACATTGGATTGTAGTAACTTTCCTAGCTGTCAGATAAGGTTATTCCTATGAACATTGGACTGTAGTAACTTATCTATCTGTCAGATAAGGTTCTTCTTATGAACATTGGACTGTAGTAGCTTTTCTAGCCGTCAGATAAGGGTCTTCCTCTGTGGGTTTTAGTAACTCAAGTTATTGGGAAGAAAAGGTATTCACGCAGTTTCAAAGTTTGTTCCAAACGATAAACACATCAATAAAAAAAAACTCATTTCCTCTTCATTACCAAGATGAATGTTTCAACATTTATTATAATTGACATTTTTTTTTTCTGAATCTCGAGTAAAATAATTTTAAGGATTCGAAAATTCTTCTCTAAGGTCAAGTACTCGAGAGTTCGATAATGTTACGGTTCAGGATTCGAGGATTTGAAGGTTCCAAGTATTCCATCACTAATAATTATTATTTCTCCCCCCTTCATATTGTTTTAAGGCCGTCGTGTGTCTGGGAGCACCGTTACTATAGCAACCGCCAGGGGGGGGGGGAGAGTGAAGGGTGATGAGTAGGGTAGAAATGAGAAGGGGAGGGGGGGGGAAGACCCCAAACTCCCATCATTTGTGTGCGCAAGCGCAATGAAGAGCGATGAAGAAGTGGGGGGGGGATAGATCGCTGTACACTGGGGCAACGCCCGGAGCTGCGTGGAGCGACGACCTTTGACCCCCCCGCTGCCCCCTCTCTTATATCCCACAGACTCACCGCTCTGTTAGGGGGTAAAGGGGGGGGAACCCTCTTGTGTGTGTGTGTGTGTGTGTGTGTGTCATCCGAACCAAACCGACCTCGTACGATCAATGATAGGTTTTTAGTATTTTAATATCCCACATCTTTGGACAAGTAGACAAGAATTATTATTAGGTGTTCTGTCTTGCGACAGGTACATTCTTTTGTCAGTTAACTTAGAGCACCAATGCGCCGGCATCCTCTGCCTTCTTCTTCAGCTTCCAGAATGTTCTTCTTTCCTTAAAGTCCTCCAATATTTGAATCCTCCTCCTTCCTTAGCTCCTCTTTCCCTCAACCTTTCCTTCTATGACGTCATACAGAAGACAGTTCCTCCTAAGGATGTGTCCTGTCTGCTTTGTACCGAAGAATCACATCCAAAATGGTTCTCTTCTCACCCCACTCACTCTTTATCTTCACGTTATCGCGTCGGTGGACATGGAGACAACGCGTGAGGCTCATCTAGTCTGTTTCTCCGGAGATGGTTGGGGTAAGAAGGGGGTGGGGGAGGTTAGAATTCTGGTAGTTATTTCTGAAGATGTTTCTTTTTATAAACGGCTAGATAGATAGATAGATAAGGGTTTATGTGGTCACGCGGACGAAACGTCAGGCTCGTCCATTTCCCTTTGTTTAAACAAAATAATAACTCAATTCTTACTTGAGTGGTATGATACATCAAGTAAATATAGATCTGGGGGAGGGTAGTTTTAAAGTTCTTACTGTGGCGTGAAGGATAAAATATAGGTTACGTGTTTTGTTTTAAATTATACACAGGAAACTCAAAATGTATTTAAAATTAATAAGGAGGTGATATATATATATATACACCTCCTTATTAATTTTAATATCGAAAAGATCGAGAGATCCCAGGTTTGATCCCCGACGCTTCCAAATTTTATTTAAAGCAATGGTTCTGGAACAGGTTCAAACTAAGCCTCGTGTGGACAAGTGAAGATCTATTTGAATAAAGAAGTAGCGGCTTCAGGTCTAGAAAACTGAGATAAATTGCCGGAAGCATCCTTTAATCTGATAATTTGACACCCTCTATACCCAAATGTCGGCACTATCTTCGCCAACATGTGCCCGGTGGGTATAGCCTGCTTGTGGGATGACGTCATGGTGTATATATATATATATATATATATATATATATATATAATATATATAAGGTACACTGGTGGATCATTGCAGTGATGAATGCAGATTATCGCGTCAAAAGGTATTCGTAACCTTTTATAAGTAAAGGTTCTTTAGAATGAGGCCTCAATCGCCTTTCCAATTAAAGGTTAACTCTTCAAAGGCTATCATTATTCATTTTAAGTACATTTTGAGTTTCCTGTGTTTAATTTTAAGCAAAACACGTAGCCTATATTTTTCCCCTTCACACCACTGTAAGTATTTTAAACGACCTTTCTCTCCCAGATCTCTATCTATTTGTTGTACGTCTCAAGTAAGAATTGATCTGTTATTATTTTTTAACCAAACATAAATATTTTATTTACCGATCTACAATCGTATATAAATCATGGTTTCCATGGTTATGTAAACAAATAATGACTGTAGAGGTGAGCTATAGCAGAAAAGATGGAGATTATCTTGGAAAATACTAATTTTGCCGACATTTTAGGCTCCTAACCTATAAAATCAGTATTCATTTGTCAAAATTAGTTCAGCCGTTTTCTCGTAATTTCAATCACCATTGAAGGACTTATAATTATTTACAGACATATCTACTAGTCTGAGATATATATTTCTCACCACCCGGTGACGTCATCGACCCCCTTCCTCAAAGAAATGTGGGTCAAACTGAAAGATGGCTTTCAAGATCTCAACCTTGACATTCTTTCTTTTTAATTTTTGTTTGACATATCAGACATAGTCTAAATCAGGGTTTCACAATCTTTTTATACTATAGGAAGTGGTCTAGGGGTAAGGTGTCAAGACTTCTGTGCTGAGGGTCCGGGGTTCAATCCTCCGTCCCGGCACAGATTTATCTGATTACCAAACCCTTCCTTCACCTCTGACAAGACGTGTATTAATCACAACTTGTGAATGTGGGGAATGTCAGACCTCCACCGTGGTTCGGATTCTACGTTAAACTGTAGGTCCTCCATTTCATCTCATAATCACCCTACCATTACACATTAGCGTAAGTGCGTATAACCCGAACGGGTAGTAAGACACGGTGCAATAATAATAATAATAATAATAATAATAATAATAATAATAATAATAATAATAATATATACTAGAGGAGCCCTAGCATAACAAAATTACATGTTGGTACCATCATAAATATTTGCTACGCACATATTATGAACACTCAATAAAAACCTTCACCAGCTTCGGTGACCTCGTGGTCGAACGCGCTACTGTCGCAGTAGACTAGACTGCCAATGACGGGGAGATCAGGGTTCGAATCTCAATCGGGTGTACCGAGGTTTTTTTTTTCTAAATAGTTTTCCACTCTCCATGCATCTAAATAAAACCTTCCTAATCACTAAAACCATTAGCTTAATTAGTACATAAGCGTAAAAAAAAAAAACCGAACGGGTAGTAATAATACATGGTGCTAAAAATAAAACTCAAAATGTAGGTTTTTTTAGGTAAACGAGCCGTGTTGTAATCTTTCGAACTTTATTTTGGTGTGAATCATATTTTTAAATACCCCATCGTTGAATTAAATATTGCGTTATAGCTGAACGTCCAAGCGGCCATTTATCGCTTCAAGAGGCGGAACCCTTAACAATCTTTGCAATATTAAGCAATTAGTAAGCTAGATTTCAGCTTGTTACCTTATCGGTACATGTTTACATGACATAGTAGAGGAAGCAGGACTGAGATGGTATGGACATGTAATGAGGATGTTGGAGTACATGAGATAGTAGAGGAAGCAAGACTGAGATGGTATGGTCATGTAATGAGGATGTTGGAGTACATGAGATAGTAGAGGAAGCAAGACTGAGATGGTATGGACATGTAATGAGGATGTTGGAGTACATGAGATAGTAGAGGAAGCAAGGCTGAGATGGTATGGTCATGTAATGAGGATGTTGGAATACATGAGATAGTAGAGGAAGCAAGACTGAGATGGTATGGACATGTAATGAGGATGTTGGAGTACATGAGATAGTAGAGAAGCAAGGCTGAGATGGTATAGTCATGTAATGAGGATGTTGCAGTACATGAGATAGTAGAGGAAGCAATACTGAGATGGTATGGTCATGTAATGAGGATGTTGGAATACATGAGATAGTAGAGGAAGCAAGACTGAGATGGTATGGACATGTAATGAGGATGTTGGAGGACACGAGATAGTAGAGGAATCAAGACTGAGATGGTATGGGCATGTAATGAGGATGTTGGAGTACATGAGATAGTAGAGGAAGCAAGAATGAGATGGTATGGTCATGTAATGAGGATGGAAAAAGAGAGGATCACAAATAAAATTATGGAAATGAAATAAGTAGAAAAGAAGACTGCAAGGGAGGTTAAAAAAGAGATGGGAGGAACGAATAATAGAAAGTGATCAAGTGAGAGGAGAAGAATAGAAGATATTAAAGGAGGAAGAGTGGTGGAAGAATAGAGGAGGATGGAGGAATTTTACTAAACTGACCCGGTCACAAGCTGTTGTTGATGATGATGATAATCCAGACCGTAACTCGAGCTTTCAGGTAACGTTCCAGTTGAGCGACTTTATTTGGCTTATTCATCTCATTACAGAACATATTCATCGTCTACTGTCAGGTTGGCTGACCTGTCCTCGAAATGAACCCTCACGCTTGAGAGCATAATTAGACCATTCCCCTCCCCACGTACATTCACTTACATCGTCGTCTCGAGATGGACACCAGACAAAGGTGACCGACCATTCGTCCGCGAATTAAGATTTTTTTTTGACACGGATAGAGATGAGAATATTTAAGTTAAATTTTCTATACGGAAATTAAAAAGAAAAAGTAATTTTTCTACGGAGAATGTTGCATAAAAAATTTCGTTAAATCTTCATTCGAAAGTTTTATATATAAATAAAATCCAATCAATTTTTAATCCGAAAATATTATAGATAATATTTTGGCTATAATTTCAATTTTTTTTCCCCACTATAGGGCTTGCGACCTATTAAAGGATGGTCTTATAACTCCTGGATAAATATTAATCTGGCAAATAAATTTTTTTATCTGGTGGATAAGCTAAAAGTGAGTCTTATGACTGCCTGATAGCAATTATCTGCCAGATAAAATGTATTTATCCATCACATTTTTATCGGGAGGTTTAAGTACCCGATATCTTTTATCTGAAAGTTAAAATGGGCGTTGCCATAGTGACGCGTTGTTTTTAATGATGTCTAGCCAATCAGAATTTGTTTTTAGGTTAAAATATTGGTTCACGTGTTTAGTAATCACAGGCCCGGGCTCTAACTATATAAAGTTAGAACATTTAATTCATAATTTATATAAACTGACAAGCTATTTTTAGAGTTATATTTATATAAGAACAGATTATCAAAATGTGAGTACAATAAATGAAATTTTGTAAACGTTGTACCCAACAATTGACCAAATTTTGGCAGACACCGAAATTAGTACTTGCAAGACATCTTAGCTTCTGCACCCACGTGACGTCATCTGTTCACTCGCACTCGTTTAGCCGCCATTATTTAACAAATGTTGAGCGTTGTCGCCACTTGCCAGGTGGTAGCGGTAGCAGCAGAGCTTATACGCATGCGCACACCAGTAAAAACAGTACCAACCTTGCGTGTTCTGAATAAAAATATATTTATCCTTCAAATAGATATCCGGCAGATAAATTCAGTTCATAATACGAGTAAAATATTAAAGTGGCTGATAACCTTTATCTGGTCGCTAACTTTAACCTCCCATAGCAATATTTATGTGGTAGTCGTAATACCGGCCCTAAGTAGGTGAGGTGAGGGTTTGGAAAAAAAAAGTGTTAGGAAGGGGGTTGGAGGGGAGTGATAAACATGAGATTTCCATTTTGTTTGTAATGTTAAACAATGCCTAGATACGGAACTAATAACAATTTTGAAAAAATCAATTTTTTTTACCATTAAGTTAACTACCTTTAATTTGAGGGGTAAATGAATAATTACAAAAACACCTGTTTGTAAACTTATGAAAACGCTAGATACCAAGTTCTTAGCCGATCGATAAAATAGTTTCGGCTACAGTTTTAGTAACAGATGGATAAACAGACGGAAATGCAAAAATATTTTTTCGGGTTCAGAAAGTCTTAAAACGTCAACTTCCATCAAATTTTCGATTTTTTTTATTTTGATCAAGGTGTCCAGAAATTAACAAAAAAAAAAACAGAACATTTTGAAGTAATTAAGTCAAAACTTTCACACTTGATTGAATTTCTCGCGTGCAAATCGCCGTTAGATAGATAAGATAGGCTATATGGCGTACAGTATTGATTTACAAATAGTATCATTAAGATATGAAGGGGCTAGAAGGAATTGATCTTGGCGTGAACTATGATTCCAATAGGAATTTTATCGTCCTCGAGTGAATGAAACCATTATTGGTTGACTAAACTAATTGAGCAGAAATTTCTAAACGGCAGAAACCAAGTGAGTCTATAACGTTCTTGAGAGGAGTTGTCTTAAGTAGGAGAACAAACAGGGGAAGATGAATATACAAATTACAATTTGTTGTGACCTGCCTATTAAATAACATCATTCTATTCACAAAGATCCATTCCACGCTCTTATAACAGTTACCTTTTGTTTACCGGACATTTATCTCTTAAGAGCGTGCATCATAACAGAACCAACTCAGCTCGCGCGAGGTTTGGGAGTAAAAGGGAAAGGAAAAGACAAGAAATGTGTGCAGTACATTCGTATTTGAATGATTACTCGATATTTCCCGCGGTGACGATGGGGGAAAAAGCGACAAAGTTTCTTGTTAATAACTACAGTATGTCCCTGTTATGACAGAATGAAGATTTGTGCACAGTGCTTATCTGTGAAGACATTCTAAAATGGTAAAAAAACGGCCTTTTCAATGCAGTTTTTATCCAAATATCATTTAATATTCAACAATGTTCAGTATTAGGACTTCTATTAACTCTTTATCTCCATTAATGTTTAATCAGAAATGATCCACGTGCAATAGTGTTGGTGTAAAGTTTACTATTTCTAGCCGACTGTGTCACAGAGTTGATTGGCGTGTGATGCACGCTCTTAATGATGAATATAAATATGTGGGTTTTTCAAAGTGAAAAATATTAACTTTTAAACTACGTGATCCTTCTTTTTAAAAAAAAAACTTGTTCGCATTTAGCTACCATAATCAGTAAGTCCCAACGCTATCAATTCTAGGTGTGTAAAAGAGCCACCGATGGAAAAACCAAACGAATGCACAAGCAAAAACCCAATGACGTGCTGTTACCTAGGAGACAAGTCTGTGAATCCCCTAGTTTTGTAACCCAGCAATCCCGAGAGGGGGAGAATTTTATTCCTGTCTTCCCTGAATAAGTGTGTGTGTGTGTGTGTTTGGGGGGGCGGGGGGGGGAAGAGTCGTGTAAGTTAGGGTGAGGTAGATCATAGTCACCCTCTATCCAAACTTCCCTTCTTTTAGATTTTTTTTTGTAACCAACACAGAGCGCTCTGTGAACATAGCCTTGACTCAAATCTATCTTTACCCTTCCTAAGCCTGTTACCGCGCATATCTTACCACGCACCTGCGTGCGCAGATCTAATTCCCTTTCCTTTCCCCTCCGGCTGGTTTTTTGTTGCGCGCGCATCACGCATACATACAAAGTAACGATTTGGCCTTGACCGGGAAACTGGAATAATGAAGAGCCGATACTTTAGGGTGCGAATATGTTTTCTCTCTTGCTCTACGGAAGAAAATTTATTCTAGCGATGATACTATCAACCCTTTTATAGATACACCCCAATTTTCATACGAAGGGCCTTTTAGAAAATACAAAGCTTTTTCTTTTTGCCGTTAAAATTGCTAGAATTTAAATAACTCTTATGTTATCTTATAGATATCGATAGTATCTATCAAGTCGACCTTTGTGGTCTTGGTGTAAAGTGCCCACCTCAGGATCCGATGATCGTGGCTTCAAACCCAACCGGGGATGATGGCTTTTTCTTGAGCGGTAAGAAAAAATCCTTAGCGTATCTTCCTTCCTAGGGCAAGTAAACCCGTCTGTCCCATCTCGATTGTGGCCTTGTAAAATAACCCTGGAAGCTATGTGAAAATACCTTTCTCGGCAAAATTGGTAGGCCCTTTCGCTCTCGCACATAGAAATTCTTGTGTGCTAATATAATCAGTCGCTTCAGAAAGCGCTAGTTAAATATCTCTAGTAAATAAATAAATAATATCTATCAAATGTGACAACTGCAGATTACATGATTTGACGTATGAATACTTGAAAGTAGATTTTGTAGCTTTTATAGCTGTCAGGTAAAAAAATCTATAAGAGATTGAACCTTAAATATAGATTTTTTGACTGTTTAAGAAAGAAAAAACGTATCATTTTTAAAATAATTATGATCGTATATTAATATTAATAATATTTAGGGTTTATTAAAGTCAATATTTGTAGTAGATATTATTTTTAAAACACGTTCATTAATGATTTAACAATAATGGTGAAGTAAGCCATTGTATTGTGTGTTTTTGTATGAGGTATTGAAACGTTTTATAAACTACCGTATCTAACTTTAATATAGAACAAATACAACACAACCCCCCCCCCCCCCTCCCCACATTTTACCAAAGATGTTGTTGTTGTTGTTGTCCACGCCGTGAATCAAACCCGGGACCATAAACTCAATAGTCAGACGCGATCGACTGATTTAAAGTATCATAGGTACCGTATTTCTGTAAAAAAAAATAAAAAAAAATGTGAACGACTCATCTCGGTGGTGAGACTGTTTAAAGTCGTCACTTTCGCAATAGACTGTACTCCCGATAACGAGGAGATGGGGTTAGAAACTCGGTCAAGTATACTAGGGGAGGTTTTTTTTCCAAAAAATGGTTTTCCACTCCACAAATGTGGATACATTTCATTTAAATATAACCTTCATAATCCCTAAAGCGTATATAACCCGAACGGTTAGTAAGAAACGTTGCTAAAAAATAAAATAAAATAGTTTATTCATGATGAATTATGGTGTGTACAAGCGATTCATTTTTTCGAATTAACCAAAGTCAAATTAATAAAATTACCATATATATAACATTTAGATATATATATATATATATTTTTTTTTACATCCTCTACCGTTTCCTGGGTGGGTCAGTTTTTTTTATTCAAGCCATATATTTCCCCCTACCGGCTTCCTAGGACTGTCGTAGCTTCATATGCCCTATAATCTAACTTAAGACTAGGACAGGTACAACATTCAGTTCTTGGTCGTTAATTCATCACCCAGGATAAATACTTAGGTCATGCTGGGAATCGAACAAGTGACCTTAGCTCACTAAACAGATACGCTACCATTTGAGCTAAGGTGTCTGATTGTATATATACATAAATATGACTATACTATAAAGCCACACGGCTGACTCACTCACTGATATTAATGTTTACCCACTTACAGATGAGCTTGAAATTTGGTAAACTTATAGCTTCTAGCCTGTAACCGACGAGAAAATTCCAAATTAAAAAAAAAAATAGTTTTTAACCCTGAAGAAAACTCAAAATGGCGAAGCAACTTTAAAGTTGGTGCGGACCTTTTTTTTTTAGGTCTCTTGGGGTTAAACGGTAAGACCTATCAAAAAACGGATTGCACCAGAGCTAGATTTTTTTTAAAATTGATTTTAAGTAAATTTTGCACATTTTCCACACATTTTTTAAATTTTCTAATTTTATACTTATGGGACAGCTAGAATCATAAAATTATAACAATAATGAGCAAAGCGAGTGTATATATATATATATATATATATATCACACAACAAAATCCGACACCTTATCTCATTCACGGTAGGAATTACTCTCTGAAAGGTCTTTTTTCTTACCAATATCCTATTATATAGTAGATTTCTTGTAGGGAAAAAGGCCTTTCGGAAAATAATTCTTACGCTGAACGGAGTTTATATATAAAAAGTAACCTCTATGTATTCTCTCTTTAACGTCCACACGCGGGCAAGCATGTCCGCGCATACGCCTATAGGGTACGCACTCGTATATACCCCTCCTTCCCCCCCTTTAATAGTGCGCAAACTCCCCGCCGCAACGCATCTTGGATGAGAAGGTCAATCACCTGTCGTACGACTCTGCAGAAGGTCGGGGTCACGAACTACGGCGGAAAGACACGAACCCCGGTCACGAATGTATTACGGTTGTCAAAGAGGGGTGGGAGGGGAAAGAAGGAGTGGTTACCATGGTAACTAACGACAGAGTCAACCGACGCGTCCCAGATTCTTGTCCCCCCCCCTTCCTTCATTTCCTTTTTTTTGTGGGGGAAAGGGGAGGATCGAGATATTCGTTTGATTAATTTATTTTTATTTATGGTCCTATTTGACACTTTTATTTTAATTTCTAATGTAATGAAAGTATTGTAATCATAAAAAAATGTTCGTCCCCGAGATTATGATAATGATATTTTGTGTCCTTGACCTAAATTGGGTTTTACAAATAATTCAATCTTTATATAAACGGGATTAGAACCGAAATATTTTAGTGGATTGATTACATTTAAATGATAACATTTAATTATTACTTTTGAATCTTATTTTTTTGCAAAGTTTTGTACTTAAACCTCCAATTAAGGGTAGTTCACTAAAAACTAATTTTTTTTATCATTCTTTTTTTTTCCATAATTGAGTGAACAATTTTGTTTAAGATCGATATTAGCAGACAATTTGTTTAAGGTGGGAGTGTAAGGGACGCGAGAAAAAGTCGTTTTTATAGTTATTTTTATCAACATATTTATTTGGTCCAAATAAATAAAATATTTCTCCAGTACAAACATAGAGTAGAGATTAATTTCCTTCACACGGTGATATCAACAGTTGTTGAATATCTGTCAAGAGCATGGCGGCATTATATGAGAAACTTTTTAAATGAGGATAAAAAGTTGTCATTAAATTCCAGGACACCCTCGACAAGATATTTAACATCTGTTGATATTAGCATGGACAGAAAACTAAACTCTATGTTTCTACTGGAGAAATATTTGATTTATTTTGGATAAACAATGTGTTTCTATAAAAACTACAAAATAACCTTTTCTTTAGTCCCCTAAACTGGCTGATTTTTTAACATTTTAATTTCAAAATTGCGCTAGTGTATTTTGCCAAAAATGAGTATCAGGAGAGTATTTTATACTGTTTTTAAAAAATGTGTTCAGTTTTACAACAAAAAAACTAAATAATTTGAATTTAAAAAATGTGTGTCGTTTAAACAAGTTCAACTGTAGAAATTACTGCCGTAATCCACATTAAAGTAAATAGTTCCTGGAAGATAACTGATATATACATATATATCTAATACCAAATTTAGCATATATCTATTTTAATCTAAGTCAGAAAACGCAAAAGAAGTTTTGCCTTCCACAATTGTTCGTTGTTCTGTTTATGGAAACACTAGCCCTTCCCCGTAAAAAAAATATTGTAAAGAATCCTGTTAAACAAAGCTTCAAATCATCCATCATGTCAATATAAAAACTAAACTTTTTTTTATTTATTTAAAAAAAAATACAGTTCTACCATCACTGTATAGCCCCCTCCCTCTTTTTATCCTCCCTCCTATTTTCATCTCATTCCTCTTTCCTCACCCCTACCCCCCTCGCCGCCCCCTTCACCAACCCCACTTTCCCTTCAACAACTTTTTTTTTCCAACGACTATATAATATACTATCGACATTTTTATGAGGAATAAATTTAATTTTCAAAATAAAATATAGCTTATGTTACTCGCTGATAATGTAGCTTTATATTGGTGAAAGAATTTTTAAAATCGGTCCAGTAGTTTTTGAGCTTATCCATTTAAAAAAAATCAAATCTTTCCTCTTTATAATATTAGTATAGATTATACAAGTCACAAATAGCAATAAATTGATCCTAATATTTTTTTATCGATTTATCTAGAAACACAATAGTAACATATTAAAATTAATTCCGATTGGATAATCTTAAGGTCATATGATGACACTAAATATTTTGTTACACAATTTTAACAAGTGTATATCTATAAACTGTCAACCTCAGTGACCTTGGGGTAAAGTGCTCACCTCAGGATCCGATGTTCTTGGGTTCAAACCTGGCCGAGGTAGACGGATATTTCTCGAGCAACAAAAATCCGTAGCACAGCTTCCTTCGGAAGCCATCAGTCCCCCATGTCTATTGTGACGTCTAAAAGAACCTGTGAGATGTGAAAATATTTTTCCAAGCCAAATTGGTTGACTCTTTCACTCTCGCTCATATAAATTCAATGTGTATGTCAACTTGTAACCAACACAATTTCTTAGCTCCTCTAGTACACGTGATTTCTACCAGACGGTGCAGGTATCACTAACCAGTCGAAAAGTAATGTAAACACCCAGCTACGGATGGATGGAAATTACATCAAATCAACTTTCGGTTAGTTTAATTTAAGAATAAATATTATTAGCTATAAATAATTAATCATTGATTTAAAATCATTACAATTTATGAGTTAAAAGAAGTCCAACTTGCTATTTTATGGTTTTCCAGTGTCATTGTTAAGGAAAAGTAATTAAGAGCGTGCATCACACGTCAATCAACTCTGTGAACAGTCGGCTAGAAATAGTAAATTTACACCAACACTATTGCACGTGGATCATTTCTTATTAAACATTAATGGAGATAAAGTGTTAATAGAAGTTCCTAATACTGAACATTGTTCAAATATTAAATGATATTTGGATAAAGACTGCATTGAAAAGGCCGTTTTTTGACCGTCTTAGAATGTCTTCACAGATAAGCACTGTAGTACAAATCTTCATTCTGTCATAACAGGGACATACTGTAGTTATTAACAAGAAACTTTGTCGCTTTGTCCCCCATCGTCACCGCGGAAAATGTCGAGTAATCATTCAAATACGAATGTACTGCACACATTTCTTGTCTTTTCCTTTCCCTTTTACTCCCAAACCTCGCGCGAAATGAGTTGGGAACTGATATCATAAACGATATTTATGTACGGGGTTGAAATTTACTATAACTACACATCCATATGAGGTGTACACAATAAAGTATTTATAATATGTTTAAAAAATATATGTTTTAATATTCAAGCTGTTAAAAACGTAGTAAAATTATATAATTTTTAATCTTGTATAAATACTGGTTTTTTATAACACAATGATTTGATTTCATCTCATTTTATATGAGACCATTTCATTAGTTAGGATTAGTTTTTTAACCTAACTCTGATCATTAATTTTATTAATGTGTCTGAATTGATGATTGAAAAATATAACTTTGAAATGTCTTTTTCATGAAATCTCTTGTTTTGACTGTACCGATTGTAGAGACCCCACAGACTAGCAGAACATAATATGTCAAGCCGAGGCAGAGGTTCAGATAGTCCCAACTAATGACACACCACGTAAAAGTGGACGCCGGATTCTTTACCTCGTCGATGTTACTGGAATATACTGAGACATTTATACTTGATATATTTTACAAGATGGCTCCCACACGCCTCTATATGATAAACTCTCTGCTAAGATGTTATTGACTCAAAACAAATCTTGATAATTCTTATTGCCGAATTATCTTAGATATAATTATTTGAAAATATTGTTCTAGATCAAAAATGTAACAAAAGATTTTTGCACTTTTGGGTTCACAAGATTTGTTTTGAAATCGTTTAAAAGACAGTATTGATCGCCATTTTTTTTAGCAGCCCATCTTACTACTCGCTCTGGCTGTACAGTTATGTAATAATTACGCTAGTGGGTTTTTTTAAGGATTAGGTGAGTAATATTTACATAAAATTTACTCGCATTTGCGTAGAGGAAAAGTGGAAAACCATTTAGTAAACTCAACTGAGATTTGAACCTTGATCTCCCCATCATTGGTAGTCTAGTCTAACAAGAGAGTAGCTCGTTAGACAACCTGCTCAACTGACTCCCCTTCTGGCTAAGGTGTTCATGATTCTAATCACTAACTTGGTTCTCTAGCTACTACATTGTTGACTGTTTATAGTAGTTGCTATGGTTACTCGGAGCAATTTTAATGGCCTTTTTTCGTGTGTAATTTGATACAAGAGCCTTTGATTTTTTTTGTCATTAATTATTACTTATTTTTATATATTTTTTTATATTGAATCGACTCATATCAGAAGACTTGTTTGTGTTCACAAAAGTCACCCAAAAAAAAATCCTTAAGATGATCAAACCAGGGAAGGATAAGAGAATGGAGAAGAAAGAATCCGACAGTAATAAAAAAGCACCCAAGAAAAAACTGAGCAAAAAAGAGAAGAAACGTCTGAAAGAGGAACAGCTCAGAGAAGAGGAGGCACAGAGGGAGAAGGAACGACTTGAGACCGAGGCCTTGGAGAAGAAGCGTGAGGATGAGGAGAGGAGAGCAGCCGAGGAAAAGACCAAGAGGGAGATCGAGGAACAAGAAACGAGGAAGGTCCAACTGATTGACTCTTGTGGATACCTCCGAGGTATCCTCGAGGCCCGACGCCGACAGAAAATCTCCGTCAGACGCGAAGAGAAATGGCGGCGTTACCTGAGATGCGACGGTCTACCGGAATGCTCAGAGACATCCGCGACGAATACGTACGTCTCTTTGTGGGAAGACCCGAAACTCCACATAGATATCGACGCCGTGAAGAAGAGAACGGAGGAGGTGGTCGTTGTCCTCAACTGCCTTCAGACGTTGCTCGACGAACCTCTCGATCTGTCGGAGGAGATATTACTGCAACTGAGAGACACCAGAGATAACGTCCGTTGTCGGCAACGCGAGTATCTTGACGCCACGACGTTTTTACTGACGAGAAAAATGGAACGGGAGTTTGAATCCGTCGGGGTGCACCTGGTCTCATTCGTGAGAACCTCGCCGTTGCTCGGGTTAGGCTTGTGGGGGCTCCTCCCGCTACCGGAGCCTCATGGTCGCAAGGCCGGTGACGACAGACCTCGTTGGGAATGCGATTTCCGAGAGATGGGGGTCAAGGTGAAACTGCCCCGCGAAATGAGCGACCTACACATGGTCGTGAGGGCTCTCTGGGAAAAATACGATCATTTCTCCGACAGTTGCGGAACGTGGGGGATGAAACCCTTACCAGAGAAGCCAGCGGAAGACCTTTACACGGCGCGATGGCGGAATGGGCCGAGAAGCTTGAGATTGAACAGTCGCAGAAAAGGGCGGCCGTTGAAACCGAAGCTGCTCTGGCCGCGGCTGTAACCGCCACTCTTATACAACCCGACCCGACGAACGACACCAAAGGTAATAAACAAAAGAAATACAAGGGAAAAGGAGGCAAGAAAGGTAAAGGAAATAAGAAGAACTCCAAAAAAGGCAAGAAGAAAGGTAAGGAAAAGGACGTTAAAACACCGCCCCCTAACGAGCCGGACCCAAACCCCACTCCCAGGGAGCTGCCCAAGTCTCCCTCGAGAGTGTACCTCGACAGAGAAGAGGACCGCGACGACGCCGCCAGGAAAGAACTACTCTACGAGGTCGCCCCATACGAGTTGAACCTGAGAGAGCACGTAGTGGTAGGTGGGGTGCTACACGTAGACCTCTTGCAGCAGCCCAAACAGCCCGTGGAGTTTGAGGACATATCTTTCGCCATCTTAGATGTGCCCCTCGCGTTGAAAAGGTTCGATTACCGCGTCGAATATTCTCCCGAACAGGAAATGTCTGCTGAAGACTTTAGCGCATCCGGAGAAAAGGAGCCTAAGAAAACGTCGGTTATATTGGCGGCGCAAGAGGTTGACGCTGAGGGTAAAGAAGAAGGAGAGAATAGTTCTGTCGTCGGGGGCTCTGAAAACATTAAAGAGAACTTCAAAGCCTGTCCCAAGAGCCGTTAGAGAGCGAGGAACTAGAAATTCTTAGGATCGTGTCGAAGGAAATGCAAAAAGAGCTCAGTAAACAGCGAGAAAAGGAATCGCAAGAGCTTATCGAACTGGTGAAATTAAGGAAGAAGAAAGAATTAGAGAGACTGATATCGGTCAGCGTGACCCTTCCGACTGACATACTCTGGTCCAACCAACCGATAGTCGTCGAATGGGACGACGTCTCAAAGCATTGGTCGACGAAAGACGTGTACGACCTCAAGTTCGACGAGGAACAAAACTCCTTGTCGTTCCGTACTCGCAATTTCGGTCCGAAAGGCGTCGCCGTCCCCAGGTACTCCAACCTGCCTTACCGCTCCTGGGAGATGCGACCGGACCCTTCCGACGCCTACGCCGTGGCGTTCAACCTGTCGACAGCCAGGGTGACCCTCGAGTTCATCGTCAGGTGTGACGGGATCTGCCTGAGTCGTGTGGACGGCGCACCTTCCGATGTGACGTTGGGAATAGTCGGGGATTATTACACGTTGGAGAAGCTGATGAGGCTATTGCGCGCGCGCGCACTGGACGTGTTTCCGACGCCCGACGGCGCCTGCTACGTGGACGGATACCCCAAGCATCGGGTGGCGGAAGACCATCTCTACCAGTGCATGGCCGTAGCATGCGGGACCCACCGTTTCTCTTGGAGTCGCTGGAACAGATCGGCGGGTAGGAGGAATATGGTTCTGCGGATGAGTAAGTTCCACGAGAGGATGGAAGTCAGCGATTTTAACACCTATCTGATCACCCCTCTCAGAGCCACCTTAGTCGACGTCGAGGAGGAGAGTGAAGGGTTCAACGACGCTCATGTCCCTGGAAGGGCCTTCTATTCGGACCTCTACTGTTTGATTCAGGAGCAGTCGTCGGCGAAAATCAAGCAAGACATTGAGGGCACTCCTCTTGACTTGATCGGATACGTCTATGAGTTGCTTTCCAACATAAAAGTTATGAGTTTTTCATAAAAGAGAGAGAAAAAAAATCCCGGCATGTGCTTGTTGTATAGTGTCACTGTCTCTTGTGTCTGACTGTACTTGAACCCTGGTGAGTATCATAATAAAGGACAACCGAGGTTCGGTTCAAAAGAAACCTTGGCCTTCTTCGCCAATACGGCGATGATACCATCTTTACTTTCTCCTACAAAGATGTAATCGTAAACATATTAAAACTCACTTCAGTGGTCGCATGGTCTAAGGCATCATCACCCTCGCAATAACTGGTGGTGACGGGGATATTCCAGTCTGGTGTACTTGAGGCGGTTTTTCCCCAAGTTTTAAACTCTTACTTCCACCTAAAGGCGGGTAACCTACACTTCACTTCAACATTACTCATTACCCGTTTCGGTGACCGCATGGTCTAAGGCGCTAATCTTGCAGTAGACTAGACTGCCTATGACGGAGAAGAGTGAGGTTTGAATCTCGGTCGGGTGTACAGAGGTTGAATTTTTACAAAATTGTTTTTACACTCTCCCTCCATTCAAATTCAGATACACTTCCTATAAATTTAACATTCCTAATATCTAAAACATTAGTGTAATTAGTACACACACGTAAAGCCCGACGGAGTAATAAGACGCTGTGATTTAAAAAAAAACAACACTATTTTCAACCCTAAATCTTAACGTTTTATGTGCTCCCGAATTCAAAAAATCCCTTGCATTTATTATTACTATTATTATTATCACCGCGTCTTACTACCCGTTCGGGTTATACGCACTTACTCTAACGTGTAATCGTAGGGTGATTGTGAGATGAAATGGAGGACCTACAGTTTAACGTGGGATCCGAACCACGGTGGGAGGGCCTGGCATTCCACACATTCACAAGTTGTGATTAATACACGTCTTGTCAGAGGTGAAGGAAGGATTTGGTAATCAGATAAATCTGTGCCGGGACCGAGGATTGGACCCCGGACGCCAGCACAGAAGTCTGACACCTTACCCCTAGACCGCAAGGTCCCTCTACTCTTCTTATTAAATTTGTACCCGAGATTTGGAGGAGAAACCTTTTAATGTGTTTTGTTCCAACTTCGTATTAAGATGTTAAATGGTCATACATCAAGGATATATCGCTATTTTGGTTCTAGCCATAACATTAAGGATTGTTTACTGATATTAATATTTTTGAAAATCTTTAATAATATAAAGGAAGACAAAAAGTCCTGCTTAAATTCTGAAATGTCTATGATTAATATTCAAAATCTATATAAGTCTACTAAACGTAAACAATTAAATTAAACTTATCTAGTTTAGTAATATTCTATTTATTTTGAACAAAAAAAGTTTTTTTGTTACAAAAGAAAAGGTTGAGAGACGCACCTTCGTTAGTGTTTCTTAGTGCCCCCCTTAAAGAGGACGAATAATACAGTCCAATGTTCATAGGAAGAACCTTATCTGACAGCTAGAAAAGTTACTACAGTCCAATCTTCATTGGAAGAACCTTATCTGACAACTAGAATAGCTACTACAGTCCAATGTTCATAGGAAGAACCTTATCTGACAGCTAGAAAAGTTACTACAGTCCAATTTCCATAGGAAGAACCTTATTTGGTGGCTAGAAAAGATACCACAGTCCAATGTTCATAGGAAGAACCTTATCTTACAGCTAGAAAAGTTACTAGAGTTAAATGTTACTACAGTTAAATGTTCAAAGGATGGGCTTTATCAGATACATATAAATGCTACTAGAACGGGTTTTTTTCCCACGTATTCGTACGTCAACAATATTATAAAAGCTCCTTACTGCGAAGATTGGACTATAGCACGGATGTTGTTATGTTTCATCATGCCGGTGGGATCGTTTCCAAAAAGGTTAGCGAAGACTCTTCATAAGTATGGCCTTGGCCACGGTGCGCGAGGGTGAATAACCTACATCCGTTTCCCCCCCTTATGCCCTCAACCATCAATCTCTCTCTCTCTCTTTCTCTCGGGAGTGGAGAGAACTAGGTTGGCTTTGGGATGACTAAAAGGATGTAGGAGTATTGATTGCTGCTAGGATAGGTAGACGGGAGTGGGATGATGAAAATAGGAGGGGAGGGGGGATGAGAACACGCACGTCTGCCCTAGAGACGTCGCGACGCTCCCACTGCAAGACGCGCGTTGTCTGGTGACACCATTTTACCCCCTCCTGAATCCCTGCCACCCCACCGTCACTAGTGAACAAAACCCGGTACAAGTGAGAATACCACACTTCGGTGGCCGCATGGTCTAAGGCGCTACTTTCTCCAGTACACTAGACTGCCGATGACGGGGTGATCGAGGTTCGAAACTTGTTCGAATGTACTGAGGGTGGTTTTTACAAAATGGTTTTATATTTTCCCTTCACGCAAATTAAGGTATGTTTTCGATAATTTTACGTTTCTAATTCCCCAAAAACAACTAGCGTAATTAGTAAATAAGCGTATAACCCAGACGGCTAGTAGGACGCGGTGCAAAAAAAAAAAAAAAAAATTAAAATTCCGTACTCGGATTATCCGTTTTTATTGATTATCCCCGTGTACATTTCTTCATTAATTAAAACCTAATTGAAAAAACTCTGATAACTGAGGATTGATCTGTACTGCACATAAAATTATCCACGATCGGTGACAACGAGACGCATCTAGGGAAACACTGTATCCCGCGTCTGCGACTCATCACCACACGTTTGCGGCCTCAGACGTGAGCCGCACTGAGGGAATCCTACCTTAAGGTGGGTGGTCTGTGTGTGTGTGTGTGTTTCGAACGATTATACACGTGATCCACCATTGAGAAGTGTTTGAGAAACAAAGGTATATGACTATCCAGTATCCAGATCAACTCTCATGTATCCATTCGCCAAACCATATTGTAACGATTATATTTTACACCTCCCTTTCAACCAATTAATAGAGATAATCATATCTAGTCCAACGTAATACTATTACAAATTTATTTAATTCGCACTTTATTTCACAGTAAATATCTACGTTGCGCAACATACTTCTGTCTCTCTATATCGGCCACCTAGGCAAAATCTTCTCGAGGGATAAGGAAAGGGGGGGAGAGACGAGGGATGATTTCATTACGTAATTAGAACAATATTGAAGCAAAATCTTCGCAAACAACCCCGTTGGCAAGCGGAAGTGACGACACTCGCGTAATAGTCACCGAGAATTCAATACCTGTGTTCGTCGAGAGAAAACATATTTTTTACTAACGTGATTAGCCCTTTTCATTTGACGTGGTAATGCAGGGCCATGGGACAAACAGTTATCTTCAAGAATGTGTATTGTTTTGCAATTTTCTTTTAAGAAAGAGTTTGTTTAAGGATAAAAGCATGTTTATTAAGTTATACTTTTTATATACACACACCTCCTATATGATTTTAACAATGATCAAATATCGATAAAATTGACATTTTTTAATAGAAAACTGCCGGCTTCATAACAAAAAATTAGAAAATGTAACAATTAACAAACATCGATACATTATCTTAGAAGGGATGTTAAAATATTAACATAAAAATTTCACTCGTTCTCGAGAAAACTTACATTTCCAAACGTATGATTTTTTCGCAAGACCTGTCCGGTAGGTACGTTTTCCGTGATCCATCTGTTATTCTTGGTGTGGAAGGATACTTTGGTCGGTTGTGAAGCCACGCCACGCCTTTCACCCTCCCGCCCACCACCCCAGAAAATAGGTTTTGAACTTGCGCTCGACAGGGCCAAGGGCCTTAAGTCGAATCCTAGTCAGAGTCAGGATCATAACTATTCCACACCGGTCTCTAGAATGGATCAATCAATTGATCCAATTCCATTTTAATATTACAGTTCCTTAAGAGGTGAAAAAGCAGCACGTGTGATATAGTATCGTATATTTACTCTGTTCAATATAGCAATAACGCTGAATAAATACATATTAAATTCACTTAAGTGATTTCAATTATAAACTAATAAATAATCTCCCTAAATGAATTATCCCCGCATGAACAGTCAACAAGAACAATAGGCCGGTATCTAAAACGTGAAAAATAATGTTACAAATATGTTGCTCTCTACAGGTCATGAACCACGAACCGTAAAACCACAGATATGACTACCAACTTTAACTGGGAGAAGAATAACATTACAATAAAATCCTCTTTTCTTTTTTCAAACAGCTTATACATTATTCTGAAAATTGAAAAATGAAACCTGGACACGGGAATCGAACCTGGGACCTTCGGCTTAGTACGCCAATGCACTTACCACTGAGCTATCCAGCTATTCTTGCACTTTTTGAACCGACATAATTATATCAGCACACGACTTACTAACTAAATTAAAAACAGAAAAGACCCAACCCTCAATCCCCAGATGATAGTTCATCACTGGGAAAGATTATACCAGCATTTCCCAAATGAAACATTTTTTTCGGCAATGCCTGGAATCGAATCCATGACCCTTTGCTCAGTATATGGACACGCTACCAACTGAGCTAAGGTGACAGGTGATATAATACATTATTTTTTTAACACATTAAGTATTAAATGCACATTTTTTATTATTAAATGAGACAAGTTAAAAAAAAGCTGTATTTAACTTCGCATAAATAAAGACGATATTAATATTTTGTTTATTAGATTCCATGTCGAAACGACGCAAACAGTTGAATCATCCGCTCTGTTGTCTCGAGTTATTAAAAATAATCCCCTAGCAAAACAGAAAAAGATCATATTTGTTGAAGGTCGTGATAAGGCCCAGTTTGGGTTCATCATCCTTTGTAATGTGACAATGCGAAGTGATAGATAACAAGTTCAAGGCTTCTACGCACTTTGCGTTTAACAGGGGTGGGCCAACAGTTCGAATGATGGCCATAACGTGGCCCTCCCTGTACTCGATATCATCTCTGAGGGAACTGTATGGTTACTATTGGTAAACAGCTTGTCATTCTCTTGTTTTCATGTGGTCAATCTTCAAATATCATCTCTGAGAGAACTGTATGGTTACTATTGGGAAACAGCTTGCCATTCTCTTGTTTTCCTGTGGTCAATCTTCAAATATCATCTCTGAGAGAACTGTATGGTTACTATTGGGTAACAGCTTGTCATTCTCTTGTTTTCATATGGTCAATCTTCAAATATTATATCTGAGGGAACTGTATGGTTACTATTGGGAAACAGCTTGCCATTCTCTTGTTTTCCTGTGGTCAATCTTCAAATATCATCTCTGAGAGAACTGTATGGTTACTATTGGGTAACAGCTTGTCATTCTCTTGTTTTCATATGGTCAATCTTCAAATATTATATCTGAGGGAACTGTATGGTTACTATTGGGAAACAGCTTGTCATTCTCTTGTTTTCATATGGTCAATCTTCAACTATCATCTCTGAGAGAACTGTATGGTTACTCTTGGGAAACAGCTTGCCATTCTCTTGTTTTCCTGTGGTCAATCTTCAAATATCATCTCTGAGAGAACTGTATGGTTACTATTGGGTAACAGCTTGTCATTCTCTTGTTTTCATATGGTCAATCTTCAAATATTATATCTGAGGGAACTGTATGGTTACTATTGGGAAACGGCTTGTCATTCTCTTGTTTTCATGTGGTCAATCTTCAAATATTATATCTGAGGGAACTGTATGGTTACTATTGGGTAACAGCTTGTCATTCTCTTGTTTTCATATGGTCAATCTTCAAATATCATCTCTGAGAGAACTGTATGGTTACTATTGGGAAACGGCTTGTCATTCTCTTGTTTTCATGTGGTCAATCTTCAAATATCATCTCTGAGAGAACTGTATGGTTACTATTGGGTAACAGCTTGTCATTCTCTTGTTTTCATGTGGTCAATCTTTAAATATCATCTCTGAGAGAACTGTATGGTTACTATTGGAAAATAGCTTGTCATTCTCTTGTTTTCATGTGGTCAATCTTTAAATATCATCTCTGAGAGAACTGTATGGTTACTATTGGAAAATAGCTTGTCATTCTCTTGTTTTCATGTGGTCAATCTTCAAATATCATCTCTGAGGGAACTGTATGGTTACTATTGGGTAACAGCTTGTCATTCTCTTGTTTTCATGTGGTCAATCTTTAAATATCATCTCTGAGAGAACTGTATGGTTACTATTGAGAAACAGCTTGTCATTCTCTTGTTTTCATGTGGTTAATCTTCAAATATCATCTCTGAGAGAACTGTATGGCTACTATTGGGAAACATCTTGTCATTCTCTTGTTTTCATGTGGTCAATCTTTAAATACCATCTCTGAGAGAACTGTATGGTTACTATTGGGAAACAGCTTGTCATTCTCTTGTTTTCATGTGGTCAATCTTCTAATATCGTCTCTGAGGGAACTGTATGGTTACTATTGGGTAACAGCTTGTCATTCTCTTGTTTTCATGTGGTCAATCTTTAAATATCATCTCTGAGAGAACTGTATGGTTACTATTGGGAAACAGCTTGTCATTCTCTTGTTTTCATGTGGTCAATCTTCAAATATCATCTCTGAGAGAACTGTATGGTTACTATTGGGAAACAGCTTGTCATTCTCTTGTTTTCATGTGGTCAATCTTCTAATATCGTCTCTGAGGGAACTGTATGGTTACTATCGGGTAACAGCTTGTCATTCTCTTGTTTTCATGTGGTCAATCTTTAAATATCATCTCTGAGAGAACTGTATGGTTACTATTGGGAAACAGCTTGTCATTCTCTTGTTTTCATGTGGTCAATCTTTAAATACCATCTCCGAGGGAACAGTTGGCCAACTATTTCTTAAACAAGGGCAACATGTTGGCAAACTATGTTTCCTAATGCATACTAGGCTTTAGATAAGAAAGGAACATTTTCCAGTAAATTTCGAAATTATTTAATTACTGCAGAGGGAGATTGTTGTTTACCGACTATCGTAATTAATACATGTGTGTATAACCCGAACGGGTAGTAAGACGCGGTGATAATATTAATAATAATAATAATAATAATAATAATAAATCAGAAAATGTATTGGTTGAAAATATTCATCCTCTGTATCAATACAGAACCAAGCATGTCATACCCCTGTAAGTAGACTCCCTCCTACGACACGTAGAGATGAACATTTTCTGCAGTGGCGGCTTGCGGTGGAGAGAATTGTGGAGGTGGCACCTAGACCCTATTATACTTCAAAATATAGTGGGTTAAGAGACGAGTGGGTTATAAGGAGGAGGAGGGGTAGATAAGAATCATGGAGGATAAGTGGTAAAGGGGGGGGGGGGGGAGAATTGTTGGGCCAACTTAAAATGATTTTAAATAAATTATTTTTGATAAAAAATAAATATGATTTATGAACATAACGGGTCTACAAAGGCCCGCATTCATTTGTTTCTTCACTACTTTTTTTTTTAAGCTCCGCGTCTTACTACCCGTTTGGTTTGAACACCTATGTACTTATTACGCTAATATGTTGAGGGTGAGGAAGGTTAATTTAGAGGAATTGCACCAGTGAGAGTGGAAAACTATCTAGTAAAAAAACCGCCCTCGGTGAACTCGACCGGGATCGAACCCCACTTTCCCTGTCATCTCCAGTCTGGTCTATTGCGAGAGTAGCGCTTTAGACCGTGCGTCCACCGACGCTTGTTTGATGATGTTTCTGGTGTTAACGCCCTTAAGGAGAAACTAATCTTAAGTATAAACGTTGACATTTAGGATATCTACATCACGATTACGTTAGTTAAATTTAATTAGTTGAAATTATTTTACAAAAATATTAATTGACAATTTTTCACAGAATTTTCTCTGCTGTGTCTTAACCTCAGATCGTGTTATCCTCATATCAAGGGCACCCGCAGGATTTTTCTCCGTGGGAGGGGGGGGGGAACCGGGGGGGGATATTCCCCAGTACGATGGGGAAGGGGGGGTCCTTCCCCTGGGAAAATTAATTAAAATTGAAGCCTCAAAAACACGCCTTTTAAGGCAATCCTTGTCTCCTTAAAAATAAGATACAACATAAGATTTTTTTTTCTTTCAAAATTCAATAAAAATTCGTGGTTGGGCACTCGACCTTGACGATTTGAATGGCGAATGCTATTGGAATTTCTCGCGCATGCGCCAGACTATCAACCCTAAAATCAGCAAATGGCGAGCGCACACTGTTGGCGGTATTAGACTACTTATAATATTTATACAACCTCAAAATCTCAGGGGGGCAATTGCTCCCTTTCTTACCTCCCCCCTGCGAGCACCCCTTAGCTCATACGCTCACCATGGTGGGCCGTGATGATGAAGAATATAGAGTTCATTGAAATACGAACAGAAACAATATCTTCACCAGAAAACCAAACAAGACAAGACTGTCATCTTTCCCAAAACGGAAAATTTTCCGAAATAAAACATACGTACTTCCCATCCGTACCGTCACGGTTCAGGCCACGAGGAAAGGGACAAATCTAGGTCATCAGAATGAATCAACAACTATCAAGATGACTCTTAGTACGGCTTTGGGCAAACACTGACTGACACAAGAACAATTATTTGTTGTTTTCAACACCAGAGAGGGCCTTGACTGGTGAACTGTGACCACCGTCTGCCCCTTTTCTTTTCCTTTTTGTTAATTGTTCTAGTGGGGTAATCACAAGTCTTGAAGACCGATAGGTTTCGATTCTGGGTGGTGTTGAACTGGGAAATATTATTTAGAATAATAATAATATTTAGCACCGCGTCTAACTAACCGTTCGGGTTATACGCTTTAAGGCGCTGGGGCCGACTAGTGCATTAATTCTGCAGTTTTTATAGCACAAACATATTTTGGCCAAAATAAATCAAATATTTCTTCTATAGAACTATAGAGTTTTGGGTTTTCTGCACATGCTAATATCAACAGTTGTTGAATATCTGTCATGAGCATGGCAGCATTTGGTGACAAACTATTTAAATAAAGAGAAAAGTTTGTCACCAAATGCGCCATGCTCATGACAGATATTCAACAACTGTTGAATTAGCATGTGCAGAAAACCAAACTCTATGTTCTATAGAAGAAAGATTTGATTTATTTTGACCAAAATATGTTTTGCTATAAAACTGCAAAAATACTGCCCTAAACTCACGCTCACTAGCACTCCACCTTAAGTATTAATTACGCTAATGGATTAGGAATTGGGAAGGTTGAATTAGAGGAAGTGAACCCGCATTTGCGTGGAGGGAGAGGGGAAAACCATTTAGGAAAAACCACCCCCAGTTCACCCGACCCGAGATTCGAACCTCGATCTCCCCGTCCTCAGCAGTCGGACTCAACACGACAACGGCGTTAGCCAACTACGCCACCGAGGCGGGTAGGTAATTATTTAGAGTTAGATTCTATTCAATTAGTAAATAACCGCTTTGGTGGCCGCGTGGTATAACTACTCTCGTGTTTTTTTCGAATACCACTCGGGTGTACTGAGAGAGTTTCCCCCCCTCTAAATAGTTTTATACTCTCTCTCCACGCAAATGCAGTGCACTTCCTCTAAATTAAACAGTCCTAATCTCTAACACATTAATGTAATTATTACATATGCAAAATCCAAACGGGTAGTAAAATGCAGTGCTAAAAAAATAGTTAATATCTAGGAGCTAAGTATGTATGTGTAGTATTAGACGTGCTGTTCTAGGTTAAGTTAGTTTGTAAGTGTCCTGTTATCCAATTAGTATAAATTTATACTATCCCTGTTAATAGTATATTATGTGTGGTATTAGAACGTGCTGTTCTAGGTTAAGTAGTTTGTAAGTCTGTACCTTAGAATCTCTATATATATAAGTGTTTTAGGGTTATATTGAGTGATCTAGAGGAGCTAGGGGGTGTGTAGTATTAGACGTGCTGTTCTAGGTTAAGTAGTTTGTAAGTCCTGCTATACAATCAGTAAATATCTAGGAACTAGAGTTGTGTGTTTATTATTGAGCCGGGTTTGGACTAGAATAGAACAATGAATCGAAAACTGTTGGTCAGTTTTAAGAACATTTCTCTGTAACCAAATTTGTTCGCTATTCTGTTCCGACAGTCGTGGGTTTTTAACCATAACATCAAAGTATGTTCGTGTTCGGGACAGGGGTTATTTGAACGTCACCCAAACTTTTACCCAGTGGCGTCTCGTAGCTAAAATTAGTGGGGGTGCTGCCTCAGAATTTTTTTTTTAGCCTTTGTTTTAAAATTGTTTAAAGGAAAAAAAAATTAAAAAAAGAAAATGTATTCAGAACTTGATAAAATCTTAACAAAAAAACAACATATTTTACTTACTTTAACTTAAATTGTTACAGTTCAAGCTTGATCTATTAATTTTAATATGAAATCCATTCTTCTTGTTTTAATTTGTTTAAAAAGTTCAATAATTTTCTCCTTGATCTCTGAATGATAATTGAGGAAATTTTCCTCCATTGAAAGTACTGCAAGTGCATTTAGTCTTTCTGTTAAATAAAAGAACCGAAAAAAAAATGAATCAAATAGAATAGCTGGGAGTAGAATAATAATCTAACTCTACACTCTTCTACAATTTATCACATTCAAGAATATAGTACACGATTTTTAAGCACAACACACGCTGAGTAAAAAAACTTCCTTCCACAATCACGCCAGAGCCGGCACTGCGAGAGCAACAGTGCTCTCTCTCTACCTGGCAGTCCCGCCTTCCCCCCACCTCTCTCCTATGTGCGCATGCGCACAACAATCAAACACCACGTGACTTTGAGGGTACTTTACATTTGGGAAATTTTCTTATTTTCATAATTTCTCCGCAACTATTTGAGATATGAAATAAATTATCATTGTAAAGTTGTAGTATTATTAAAGATAAAATCTTTATTTGAAATATATTTTTATAAAACTAATAGTTTCTGAACTATAATCAAATATATATACTTTTTAATTCCAAGTCTTTGAAAATTAATTTGATTCTTATGCTCTTTGGAGGACAAAGATGTTTCTCTTTTCTCAATTTTCCTGTAACAGTGTTCCTAGTTCCTAATGCCATAGAGAAAGTAACAGTGTTCCTAGTTCCTAATCCATAGAGAAAGTAACAGTGTTCCTAGTTCCTAATCCATAGAGAAAGTAAAAGTGTTCCTAGTTCCTAATGCCATAGAGAAAGTAACAGTGTTCCTAGTTCCTAATGCCATAGAGAAAGTAAAAGTGTTCCTAGTTCCTAATGCCATAGAGAAAGTAACAGTGTTCCTAGTTCCTAATGCCATAGAGAAAGTAACAGTGTTCCTAGTTCCTAATGCCATAGAGTAAGTAACAGTGTTCCTAGTTCCTAATGCCATAGAGAAAGTAACAATGTATATTATTTAATTTATGATCTTTGGTGTAATGTTCCTACAACAATGTATAGAACTATTGTTTCGTTTCACAAATCTTTCGAGTTTTTAGTAAATGTCTATTTAAGATAAAAGCGGGATAAATTATGTGCAGTGTACCGTAAAAAAAATTTATATTTTTTTTTTCTTTGGTAGTAATGGAAGCAAGGCTGTGTGTGTAGTATTAGGTATGTTGAAACTATTCTAGGTTAAGTTAGTTAGTTTGTAAGTCCTGTGTTGCTAAAATCAGTATTTATGAATGTGCACATTGGATGCTCCAATAAAAAAAAAGTAAAGCGACAAAATAATTTAAAAAATATTAAATGAAGTTATAAATATTTTATGACGGTAAACTGAATTTTTTTAAATTCGTATATGATATATTTTGAGAATGGGGGTTGCAGCAAACTATCTACAGAGAGAAAAAGGGAGAAAGTAGAATAGAGAGAAACAGAGAGAGAGAGTGATAATGGAAGTCCCCTGGCAAACACTCTCACTATCGACGTTTTGGGTCACCTCTCCACAAGAAGGAGGGGGGGGGGGTTAAGGGGAACTTTTAGAGGAGAGGTAACAGGCTTCGGGGTCAAGGTTAACCCTCGTCGCAGATTCACTTCTCCTTTTTCCCCGCCGTCCGGGGGTCGAACTGCAGCCTCTGAAAGGAGCATGCTCATTTTTTTTTTGTTTAGGTCCTAATCTGACAGAAAAATTACTACAGTCCAATATTCATAGGAAGAACCTTATCTGACAGCTAGAAAAGCTACTACAGTCCAATGTTCGTAGGAAGAACTTTATCTGACAGCTAGAAAAGTTACTACAGTCCAATATTCATAGGAAGAACCTTATCTGACAGCTAGAAAGTTACTACAGTCCAATGTTCGTAGAGAACCTTATGACAGTAGAAAGTTATACATCCATTTATAGGACCTTATCTGACAGCTAGAAAAGTTACTACAGTCCAATGTTCATAGGAAGAACCTTATCTGACAGATAGAAAAGTTACTACAGTCCAATGTTAGAGGAAGAACCTTATCTGACAGCTAGAAAGTTACTAAGTCAGTTATGAAACCTTATCTGACAGTAAAAGTACTACGTCAAGTTCATGGAAGAACTTATCTGAGCTGAACGTACATATATACTTTCTTGTACTCATGCGTCAAGTCACGTGATAATCGTGCTGTATTGTTGATAGATATTATCAATAGCTATAAAATAAGCCTAATATCACAGTATCATGTTATCAATGTTTGTATTAATTATATAGACCCTTCCTATGAAAATAGACTGTACATTTCCAGACGGTCCTGGGCATTAATACCTCTTGGTTATAATTATATCAACACGACATGTCTGCGGACTGGCATTGAACCTCCGTCCCATTGGGCGCATGCGCCGGTAGAGGGGCAAAAGGGGAGGGAGGGGTCACGAGTCAAACTCTCGCTTGTAGGTCACACAGACCCCCCCCCCCCCATCATCCTTTCTCACGAGCTATAGAGCCCTGCAGGGAAGCGGTCACGGTCAAGGTCACACAGCCTGGGAGAACAGCGTCCGCTAGACAGAGAATAGAACTTTCTGCTCTGTAACTCTCGGAGTTCTGTTGCGCTTCGGACAGACGTCATTTGTTTTTTAGTTTACAAGGATTATTTATTATTATTAGCACTGTGTCTTACTACCCATTCGGGTTATACGCATCTACGCTAATGTGTAATGGTAGGGTGATTGTGAGATGAAATGAGGATCTACCGTTTAACGTGGGATCCGAACCACGGTGGAGGCCTGGCATTCCGCACATTCACAAGTTGTGATTAATACACGTCTTGTCAGAGGTGAAGGCAGGGTTTGGTAATCAGATAAATCTGTGCCGGGCTGAGGATTGAACCCCGGACCTCCAACACAGAAGTCTTGACACCTTACCCCTAGACCACCGGGTTACCTGAGGATTATTTATTGGGGATGAACATAGTAATTTTTTTTTCCTATTTTATCACCACATCTTAGTAACCGTTCAGATTATACGTGGTTTAATTGAGAGAAGTGCACCCGCATTTGCGTGGAAGGGGAAAGGGAGACCACTTAGGAAAACACCTCAATGCACTCGACTGGTTCGAACACCGATCTCACCGTCATGCGAGTGTCGCGTGTTAGACCACGCGGCCACCGAAAAGTGTAGCCTACCGATATTTTCTTTTAAAAAAAAGCTGATAAAAATACTTTTTTTTTTCAAATAAATTAAGCAATTGTATCTGAAGTACATATTTTCTATACAATGAATAAAAACTTCACTTTCAATTCAAACAAATTAATTTATAAAATAAATACATTAACATCAATTTAAAAAAAATACTAACCAGTACTTTATATTGTCCGTTAAATAATTAGAAATTACCCAAATCCGTCGTTCACTATTAGTAAAACCACTCATTTAGAAACCATATTTCCTTCCAAACGGTTTCTTGTATACATTGTCAAAGTTTGTCTTACTTTACCCAACACTAGTAGGAATGAACTTAGGTTAGGGTCTGTTCATGATAGGTTTTTACCTGAATGTCAGTTCAAAAATTGTATTATTTTGGTTTTGGATAATCAACACTTCTAAAAGATCACTATTTTACTATAAATGTTAAGTTTTTTGAAGTTATACTTCTTTAGGCGCGTTATGAAAAAATGAAGAGACTGAAATTTTAAGATGCGCGCGCATCATTGTAACACAAAAGTAACAGGTTGAAGGTAAACCGCTCACTAAGTCTCGAAAAAAAAAAGCTACCAACAAAATAGAAATAGAACCTCTGTTAGTCGCGCATGTTGGTAACGCTTGTCGCCTCTGATCACTGTTTTCATATATATAATATTTATCCACATGTTTCTAGTTTCTACATTCACAACACGTGTTTTAGTTTCATACAAGTGCGAATTATATATGTGCTAATAAATTATATTCAGTAATGATTTAAATTGAATATTTTGATTAATATTATTTACTATTCGTAAATATTAGGGAAAAAAATTGTGCTTATAGACTTTTTCAAGTGCTCCAATATAATTGAGGTTAACTATCCGTGTGTATTATTTATTGATATAAATTAAAATATTATTATTTAACATAATTAATACTAAGTATTATTAAATTATTTTTTATTTTTTAATGATGCCAAAGAAGTATAACTTCTCACGCGCGTACATAAGTACACACACCCATTTTTTTAATTACATGAGTATATTTTACATTTAAAATGACTTACACTTAAGTTTTCTGACACTATTTCATTACTTTTAATAATTTCTTTTTACCAAATCCGAAACAATATTTTAAATACAACTAAAAGTACTGGTTTTTAGTCTTGGAATGTTATCTATGATATGTAATATAGTGCATACATTAATACCTTTTAATACAGGCATCGTATTTACTTGGAAAAGACCCGCCTCGGTGGCGTAGTTGGCTAACGCGCTTGTCGTGTTGAGCTCGACTGCTGAGGACGGGGAGATCGAGGTTCGAATCTCGGTCGGGTGAACTGGGAGTGGTTTTTCCTAAATGGTTTTCCACTCTCTCTCCACGCAAATGCGGGTTCACTTCCTTTAATTAAACCTTCCCAATTCCTAATCCATTAGCGTAATTAGTACTTAAAGCGTATAACCCGAACGGGTAGTAAGACGCGGTGCTAAATATTTATTATTATTATTACTTGGAAGAGAGAAAATACTTTTCATTTTTGGAAAATATTAAAATTATTTTATGATTATTTTATCATATTTCGAAATATTTATCTGAATAAAATATTTGTATCCACTGCGTGGGTGCATTATTGTAAAGAGCTTATTTCCGTCATGATCAATCACATGGTTTAAATTCATCATTCACCATTCACCATTCATACGTTACCATATGTTTTATTACAGTTATATAAAGGGAGAGATGTCAGCTATTGGCGTAGGGATACATAAGGGACTATTTTTTAGTAGCTGTTTGAACTGTCATCCAAGTAAAGGCGTGTCGTGAATGTAAACTAGGGGATTAATAATTGGATTACAGGACAAAGAGTAGGTACAGTAGCCCCGTGGCTTCTTTGTTGCTGACTGACAGCTCACAGCTGACTTCTGACAGTCAACATTTAGGTATATACCTAAATTTTGACTGTCAGAAGTGACAGCTGCTAAACACATGTTTTTGCTGATCATGTGGTTCGGTGTAGGGATACATAATTTGGTCTGGTAACTTTTCAAACCCGTCAGCTGTCAGCTGTGAGCTGTCAGTCAGCACAAAAGAAGTCATGGGGCTACTGTATCTATGAGTTAACGTGTGGTGTTACAGATTTGTTTTAGGTTTTTTTTTATATGACGTTTGATGTTTTTTTTCGTTTGAGAAGTGAATTTAAAAAGAACTTACACCCATCATGATACGATAGAACACACTTTATAAAAACACAATCGTGGCTAACAAGTAACTTCCAAATTAATTTAACCTAATGCCGCATTCAGACAAGCGAGGTTTCCGTAGATAATTCAATAGAAAAAGCTTTTAACGAAATAATAATGGCAATAATCAACCAAATATCCGGTTAACACTAAATTTTGTTTATTAATTCCCACGTCCATAGTTTTCATACTTTTTATTATGAAAAGTTGAGTGAAAATTAAGACGTTTGTGTGAATTAGGCCTTAAAAGTTTAATGCAGTTTTTTTTCTAAGCTGTGGGTCGTGAGAAGATTTTTTTTCGTTGGGTCACGGAAAAGATTTTTTTTAATGTGAACATCTTGTAATTATTTGAAAATAGAAAATCATGCTAAAATAGGAAAGTTGGAAAAAATGATGCATAGTATGTAAATAGGGGAGTCAGGGTCTTATGTTCGTTACTATGACGTGTACGATTGTGACGTCATCAATAAAAAAATAGCACACCCTTCAGATATAAATCATCATTATAAATATTCCAATTTAATGTGAATTATATTCATCCTCTTCTTGTTGAAAGCAGTCTTGTCCATTGCTCTCCAGGTCTAGTTTGCTAGTCAGTAACCTCCTCTTCTTGTTGAAAGTAGTCTTGTCCATTACTCTCCAGGTCTAGTTTGCTAGTCAGTAACAACCTCTTCTTGTTGAAAGCAGTCTTGTCCATTACTCTCCAGGTCCAGTTTGCTAGTCAGTAACATCCTCTTCTTGTTGAAAGCAGCCTTGTCCATTGCTCTCCAGGTCCAGTTTGCAAGTCAGTAACAACCTCTTCTTGTTGAAAGCAGTCTTGTCCATTGCTCTCCAGGTCCAGTTTGCTAGTCAGTAACATCCTCTTCTTGTTGAAAGCAGCCATTGCTCTCCAGGTCTAGTTTGCTAGTCAGTAACATCCTCTTCTTGTTGAAAGCAGTCTTGTCCATTGCTCTCCAGGTCCAGTTTGCTAGTCAGTAACATCCTCTTCTTGTTGAAAGTAGTCTTGTCCATTACTCTCCAGGTCTAGTTTGCTAGTCAGTAACAACCTCTTCTTGTTGAAAGCAGTCTTGTCCATTACTCTCCAGGTCTAGTTTGCTGGTCAGTAACCTCCTCTTCTTGTTGAAAGCAGTCTTGTCCATTGGTCTCCAGGTCTAGTTTGCTAGTCAGTAACATCCTCTTCTTGTTGAAAGCAGTCTTGTCCATTACTCTCCAGGTCTAGTTTGCTGTCAGTAACCTCCTCTTCTTGTTGAAAGCAGTCTTGTCCATTGCTCTCCAGGTCTAGTTTGCTAGTCAGTAACATCCTCTTCTTGTTGAAAGCAGTCTTGTCTATTTCTCTCCAGGTCTAGTTTGCAAGTCAGTACATCCTCTTCTTGTTGAAAGCAGTCTTGTCCATTGCTCTCCAGTCCAGTTTGCAAGTCAGTAACCTCCTCTTCTTGTTGAAAGTAGTCTTGTCCATTGCTCTCCAGTCCAGTTCTAGTCAGTAACATCCTCTTCTTGTTGATGCAGTCTTGTCCATTGCTCTCAGTCTAGTTTGCTAGTCAGTAACATCCTCTTCTTGTTGAAAGCAGTCTTGTCCATTGCTCTCCAGGTCCAGTTTGCAAGTCAGTAACCTCCTCTTCTTGTTGAAAGCAGTCTTGTCCATTGCTCTCCAGGTCTAGTTTGCTAGTCAGTAACATCCTCTTCTTGTTGAAAGTAGTCTTGTCTATTGCTCTCCAGGTCCAGTTTGCAAGTCAGTAACCTCCTCTTCTTGTTGAAAGCAGTCTTGTCCATTACTCTCCAGGTCTAGTTTGCTAGTCAGTAACAACCTCTTCTTGTTGAAAGCAGTCTTGTCCATTGCTCTCCAGGTCCAGTTTGCAGTCAGTAACCTCCTCTTCTTGTTGAAAGCAGTCTTGTCCATTGCTCTCCAGGTCCAGTTTGCTAGTCAGTAACCTCCTCTTCTTGTTGAAAGCAGTCTTGTCCATTACTCTCCAGGTCCAGTTTGCTAGTCAGTAACATCCTCTTCTTGTTGAAAGCAGTCTTGTCCATTACTCTCCAGGTCCAGTTTGCTAGTCAGTAACATCCTCTTCTTGTTGAAAGTAGTCTTGTCCATTACTCTCCAGGTCTAGTTTGCTAGTCAGTAACAACCTCTTCTTGTTGAATGCAGTCTTGTTTATTTATATTTTTGACTTTATCTTCCCTGTACACTGCACGTGTCTGTCGCAATTAAATTTCCTAAATATTTGAAAAATTTCCCATTCTTCAACTGCTGATTTATCACTGTAATATCCAATGGTTCTTTTCTCTTGGAATATGGTCCTTACCTTTGACTTCTCGATGTTAATTTACATTCCATATTCTTTTTTGCTTTGTGTAGATAAAAAGATGAAAAATAATTTGTTTTTTAAAGGAATACGTCGCTATTTTCACCTTCATGGACATTATTACCTCCCTTCAATATCCCTTATACCTGGTGTCTTTTATTCCCTTCGCACGTACGATGAAAAAAAAAAATTCCAGCCAACATGCCAACTCCCTTCCTAGTTTCCGACCCCTTCCTTAGCAACGGGGTTTCCACCCCTTTTCTTTTTTTTTTTTTTGTTTAATAGATAAAGTGACATCTCTGGCGCAACCGACGGTTTTCAACCCCTCGACTAAAATTTCCTGGCCCCCCCCCCCCTCTCTCACGCAAACCTCTTTAATTAGCTACCTCACCCTCCTTCCCTTCTACCCTCTTAGCAACAACTTTTAATTGTTAATGTGCCGCCCCCCGACCACCCCAACCTGAGTGTTTTACGGTTTTTGTCAATAATGTTTTTCACCCTTAGGGATGTCTTGAAAAAAATAATTATTTTTTGTATAATCTATCAATATTTTTGCAAAAATGTGTTTTCGGTAAACACTCAGAAAATCAAAGTTTTTTTTCAAGGGGTCGGTTTCATATTCATAAGAAATACTCTTCAGATATAAATTTGGAGCAAAACCAAATTTTCGAAAATCTGGCATCAGTAAACTACCTTGAAATAATTTTCTTCTTAAAAAATGAAGGAAAAGAAAAACAAGTATACAGCGACCTACTTCAATGCCTGCATGGTCTAAGGCGTCACTCCCATAATATACTATACCACCGATTAAGAGGAGTTCATGGTTCGATACCGTTCGGGTATGTTGAGGTTTTTCCCCCTAAATGGTTTCCCACTCTCCTTCCACGCGAATGCGTATATGCTTCCTCTAAATATAACCAGAACGGATAGTAAGAGAAGGTGTTAAAAATAGTTTTTCTTATTTGATTAAAAATTTTGAACCCGAATGTGATTGAAAAAAAAAATGTGAATCAATAATTGAAAGATTTTTTTTTTCTTATCGTTTCAAATCCATGATATTGATATACTATATGGTCTTAAAAATAGTTTAGTGAACTCTAGTGAGAGAAAAGTGAACAAACAAGTCCAAAATGGCGATAGATGGTTTCTTTAAAGTTGTAGTGATTTTTTTTTTTTGTATTCGTTAATCGTATAAGCTTGATTCAGAAGATAATTAGTTAGTTAGTTAGTTAGTTCACTCGGCTTAGTTAGCTGGAATAATTTTTATCTTTATTTTTCTATTGATAAATAAAAGCATCGATACTGGGAAATATCGATATTTTTTTTTCCTATACGATTCTTGTATCGACACTTCTCGTTAATAATTTGTCGATACTCAAATAACGATATTTTTTCCGATATCTCATATCCCTAAATATAGTTAATGGAGTGGATACCGGCAAGATTGACCGAGGCCTCCCGTGACACTCTCACCCCCCCCCCCGAACAGTTGCTATGAAGGGGAAAGGGGGTAAAATTAGATTTTTTTTAAAAAAAGGAACGACCAGAGGCGCGGGAGTATTTGGAAAGAAAGGTGAAGAAAAGGTAAGGTAAAAAAGAGAGAATGGTAGAAAAAAGAATAGGTAAGAGAGGATCAGTTGGGTTAGGACTTAGGAGAACCATAGAAGAACAGGAGAAGAGGGGGTAGGGGAAGGGTTTAGAGGAAGGGATTAAAAGAGAGGTGAGGGAGGGGGTTAAAAAGTGGTGGGAGAAAGGTTTGGTGAAGGGTTTTGAGGGGGTGGGATAAGGGTTTTGAGGAGAGTAGGAGAAGGGCTTAGAGGTGGGGAGGAAGGGTTTTAAGGAGGGTGGGAGAAGGGTTTAAAGTAGGGGTGGGAGAAGGGTTTAGAGGTGGGGAGGAAGGGTTTTAAGGAGGGTGGGAGAAGGGTTTAGAGTAGAGGTGGGAGAAGGGTTTAGAGTAGGGGTGGGAGAAGGGTTTAAAGTAAGGGTGGGAGAAGGGTTTAAAGGAGGGGTGGAAGACGGGCTTAGAGGTGGGGAGGAAGGGTTTTAAGGAGGGTGGGAGAAGGGTTTAGAGTAGAGGTGGGAGAAGGGTTTAGAGTAGGGGTGGGAGAAGGGTTTAAAGTAAGGGTGGAGAAGGGTTTAAAGGAGGGTGGAAGACGGGCTTAGAGGTGGGGAGGAAGGGTTTTAAGGAGGGTGGGAGAAGGGTTTAAAGTAGGGTGGGAGAAGGGTTTAGAGTAGAGGTGGGAGAAGGGTTTAGAGTAGGGTGGGAGAAGGGTTTAAAGTAAGGGTGGGAGAAGGGTTTAGAGTAGGGGTGGGAGAAGGGTTTAGAGTAGGGGTGGGAGAAGGGTTTAGAGTAGAGGTGGGAGAAGGGTTTAGAGTAGGGGTGGGAGAAGGGTTTAGAGTAGAGGTGGAGAAGGGTTTAGAGTAGGGGTGGGAGTAGGGTTTAGAGTAGGGGTGGAGAGGGTTTAGATTAGGGGTGGGAGTAGGGTTTAGAGTAGGGGTGGGAGAAGGGTTTAGAGTAGGGGTGGGAGAAGGGTTTAGAGTAGAGGTGGGAGAAGGGTTTAGAGTAGGGGTGGGAGAAGGGTTTAGAGTAGAGGGTTTAGAGAAGGGGTGGGAGACAGACCTAGAACAGGGGTGGGGAAAGGGCTTAGAAAAAAGTTGGTGGAGTCGTTTATTGAGAGTATTGAAGGAGAAGATAGTGATAGAAGATCGAAGCGGCTCATTCAGAAACTGGTTAACCTAGGTATTTAAAAATAAAATTAAAAAATGAATTAACACAACTTAAGCTATAATCCTCGTATTCGGCCGGGGTTCAATCCTCGGTCCCGGCAAAGATTTATCTGATTACCAAACCCTTCCTTCACCTCTGACAAGACATCTTGTGAATGTGAGGAATGCCAGGTCTCCACCGTGGTTCGGATTCCACGTTAAACTGTAGGTCCTTCATTTCATCTCACAATCACCCTACCATTACACATTAGCGTAAGTGCGTATAACCCGAACGGGTAGTAAGACGCGGTGCTAATAATAATAATAATAATCCTCGTATTCACTGTCATTATGAACACAGCGTAAGAAGAGTAAGCATTTCTCTCTAATAGAGGTGACCCATATCATCTCACCTAAATGTTTATGCAACCTTTCGTGCTCGTCAATGCTGAGGGTTGCATAATCACCAGACAACCTTGAACTCAGAAGGCAGTGGATCTCTCTCTCTCTCACACACACACATTACCACTATATAGATATATTCAAATGTACTTTCATTCTCTTTTCATAAAACACACACACACACACACGTGCTTGCCAACTTGACATTTGGTTATGAATATCTAGTTTTGTGTACTTTACGAAGAAAGGGCCTCTCACCTAGAGTTCGGTGATACAGTCCAATATTCATATGAGAACCTATCTGACAGATAGAAAAGTTACTACAGTCCAATGTTCATAGGAAGAACCTTATCTGACAGCTAGAACAGTTACTACAGTCCAATGTTCATAGGAAGAACTTATCTGACAGCTATAAAAGTTATTACAGTCCAATGTTCATAGGAAGAACCTTATTGACAGCTAGAACAGTTACTACAGTCCAATGTTCATAGGAAGAACCTTATCTGACAGCTATAAAAGTTATTACAGTCCAATGTTCATAGGAAGAACCTTATCTAACAGCTAGAACAGTTACTACAGTCCAATGTTCATAGGAAGAACCTTATCTGACAGATAGAAAAGTTACTACAGTCCAATGTTCATAGGAAGAACCTTATCTAACAGCTAGAAAAGTTACTGCAGTCCAATGTTCGTAGGAAGAACCTTATCTGGAAGCTAGAAAAGCTACTTTTTTAAAAAAAAGACCCTTACTGTGAAAATTTGACTATCACATGTGTAGAGCGCAATATTGTTTTATATTAAATAAATTAGGTTCGTCCTGTTGTTTATATTTGCCGCCGCCAGGCTGCGAGAAATGCAGAGTGCGCTTATATTCTCAAACCCCCGTCCCTCACTCCTTGTGCGCGCGCGCGCGCTTGGCAATCGATATGCTGACGGTCCCCCTCTTCTGCCCCTCTGAAGCCCCTATCCCCCCTCATCAATCTATTTCCCCTTCAGCGGCCGACCACGTCGAGTTCAGGATCCTCGTTCAAGGACAAGGCCAAACACATACACACACTCTGCTGAATATTTCTCTCCCCGACGCGAGCCTTGGTTCCCCCCCTCCCATCCCGAATGCTGCCGAGTCCCTAGTCGTCTCCCCTCTCTTCCCCCCCCTTCCTTTCCGTTCATCCCGATACCCTCCCTCCCTCCCTTTGAAAAACTTACTCCCGTCTAGGTCAGGCCTTTTTGAAAACACATTGCAGCACGCACCCGTGCTATGTGTGTTAACAGTTGAAAAAATAAAAAATAAATTGTGCACGGCAAACGTAAAAAAGTTACGTCAACATAACACAACTGTCACATTGGAATAACTAGTGTGAACATTAAAAAAAAAAAACTTAGTGCTTATTTCTGAAATGGACGTGTGTTGTTTGTTTTGTTGTTGTTTTTCGTTTTTTCAAAATCGTGTGTGAACGTCAAAAATGAAAAAAAAAAGATACGATAGTCTAAAGAATCGATTGTAATAAAACTTAACTTGCCAGATGATAGAGGCAATATTTTTTTTTTTTCGTCTGATAAGAAATTAACCTTGAGCTTGAACTCGTATTTAACCGATATAAAAATAAACTTCTGGTGATTGAGTGTGTGTTTGTATGTGTTTTTTTTTTAAATCGTTAGTCCACAGACTAAAGAGAAAGTGTTTTTTTTTTTAAATCATCGTAGTTTTGTGCTTATGATGGTAGTGTTTTGTCTTTCTCTGGTCTTTGGTAGTACAATTTTTGATTCTTACGGATATTTTCGGTTTGTTATTGAATAATTTGAACCTTATTTGATTCTAATTGTTGAAACAGTTACGTTATTTGTAATTCAGTGTGAGAAACAAATGAATAGAGTCGTGCGCGATAATTCTTTAATTCTATTTTTAACTCTTATAAAAGAAAGGATCAAGTGGAAATAATAAATATGCAAGTGAACTTCGAGAAGTCTCTAGATCGACATCCATACGATACTCGATCCTCGAATTAAAACGACACTTTCCCTTTCCAAAACAACCTGAGAAGAAAAATAAAAGTGAGGTTATATTATTTCATGAGCGCGCGCGGTGTAGTAAAGAGGAAAAAGATTCCAATCGATGACGCAACATTTAGCGGTAAGGTTACCCCCGGCTCAAACTGTGTTTCATTTGTCGAACTATCCTGAACGTCACGATGGCTCTGTGGGTAAAAAATTGACTTGTTTCGGGAAAGGACTAGTTTGAGGAACGTTTTTGTTTGTTTGTTTGTTACGGTCTACAAATATTTTTTTTTTTTTTTTTTATGATCGCGAAGGTGGATGTTTTTTTTTCTAAGGATGCAACCTACCACTATAGTTTCTACGACCTCATCCCGGACGTGAAACCGACGTTAGACACGTCAGAGACTTTCACGTCTCCGCAACGATGCCCGTCGTACAATCGTCGACGACGACGATGATGGTAGAGACCAAACCGCAGATGGACGCCCTCGACGAATTTCGCACCCCGTCATCGATATCCGTCGTACAATCGACAACCACGGAGACGAGGCAGCAGTTGGACGTCGTCAACGAATTCCGCGTACCGGTATCCGTCGTACAGTCAACGACGACGACGCTAGAGACGAAACCGCGGATGGAAGACCTCAACGAATTCCACGTCCCGACGACCATGTCGACGCCGGAAGTGAGACCGCCGTCGTTGGAGGAGCAAGGGAAGGATTTCCGCAGCCCGTCCGCGTCCGTAGTGTCCTCGTCCACTTCCTCCCCGACGGGGGTGGCGTCAGTGCCGTCGGCGTCGTGCTCCTCATCGATGCGCCCGCCCCCACCTCCCCGCCGCCAAAGATTCGAGACGTCAAGTGCGAGCGCATCGGCCACGAAGAGCCGTCCAGTTCCATCCCAGATCTCGGTGAGTAAACAAACTCCTCAATAACAGTTTAATTTTTATAGGAAGAACCTTATTTGACAGATAGCAACAATAGTTATCTAAAAAGTCACAATGTTCATAGGAAGAACCTTATCTGACAGCTAGAAAAGTTACTACAGTCCAATGTTCATAGGAAGAACCTTATCTGACAGCTATAAAGTTACTACAGTCCAATGTTCATAGGAAGAACTATCTGGCTATAACAGTTACTACAGTCCATTGTCCATAGGAAGAACCTTATCTGACAGCTTGAAACGTTAATACAGTCCATTTTTCATAGGAAGAACCGTATCTAAGGGCTACCATATTTCTGTCTGCCAAAAGTGACAACTCAACACATGGTATAGCAGATCATATGGTTTGACATTAGAGTATACTTCTTCTAGCTGTCCCTCACCTACACTCCTATATCGATTGGACTATAGTACGGCGATTAATAGTAAATAAATAAACAAATAATAAATAGTAAAATTTTATCAATTTTTAACAGTTATTTTCCTCCCTCCTTTCTAAAAGGTTCTTCCTTTGAAAATTGAACTCCAAAAATTAAACCTTGCTCCAAATTCACAAATATTTCAGTATTAATTTTTTTTTTCCACCATGAAATTTTTTGTATTTTCTCAATTGTTTTTTTTGTCAGAAACAAAAAATAAAATATATTTTGTCTTTTCCCAGATTATCTGGTGCATGGCAACACTGAATCAGTTTTATTTAGAGACTTTTCAAGGAATTATCCGAGAAAGGTTCAATAAAGTGGTCAAGGCACCTACAGTCCGTTTACAAAATATAGACCTCGTTCTATTAGTAATTTACACGTGCGCTATAGTGTATATATATATATATATATATATCTATATATATGGCTAATTTTGCAAGGTTTTATTATTTTTCCTAACACGAGAGACTAATCGTGAGGAGGGTTAGCCAAGAAGGGATGTACCAGAATTCGCTTCAAGAAAAGAATGACGCCAGGCCACAGACAAGGTATATAACATATCCTCAGCCTTACCGTAAGTCTCACTGCGTTCTTTGAGCCAAGTTAAGTTCATCAACACTGGAGTTCGCTAGTGTTAATGCTTAGTGGAAAAAAAAAACCTCATCCAAATGTGCACTTTGTTAAACGATTCACTTTTTTTAACATGTTCGTCATTAAGAGAACATTGTGATCATAATGTGCAGTCTGAGTAAGCCCTTTGTGTGAGGTTGGATTATGGGAAGAGGGGGTTGGGCCACTACCTGAACCTAGCTTTGTAGAAGCCAGCCTATTGACTCGAGATGGGTATTTTGTGTCTTTTCTTTAATGAAACCATGTTTAAATGCTCCTTGATGGATCTAGCGATCCTCGTGTTGAACAACTCAAGCTCTCATAATGAGGTCAGCCATTTTAACCTGAAAGCTGTAAGTCTGGAGTAGACTTATCACTTGTATGAGGTCTGGAAGTTATCTTAACATATTGTAAGCCTACATTCAAACATAACAAATTTATGGGTTCAGAGGAAAGTGTTGGTGGGTTAATTTAGTGAGCTTATCTTATTAATTAGATAAGCAGGTGTCACACAACATATTTGAACAGGAGCTTAATCATGTGGGTGTCTGATTTTTCAATTTTAAGGACACACACACATGATAGATTTTAACTTCACTAATCACAACTTATACAGGGTGTACTTTTAATTGGTGTCAAATATTTTAGGAGCTATAAAAACCCGTAGCACAACTTCCTTCGGGGAGGAAGTAAATCCCGTTAGCCCCATGTGGATTGTGGCATGTAAAATGGACCCATGAAGGTATGTGAAAATACCTTTCCCTGCCAAAATTGGTAGGTCATTTCGTTCTCGTTCATAGAAATTCTCGTAATGATCAGTTGGTTTAAGGAGTACGTCCCAAGTAGCATATATATGGAGGGGATAACGTGTCCTTCACCCCGTCACCCCCCACCAATACTCGCGCCATTTTCAAATGGTAAATACCTCCATCCCTTTCTTTTTTCATAAAATCTCTTTCACTTTTACGTTTCGTTTTCTTCACTTTTTTTTAACACCTATAAAATTACTAACCTTTTCTCGCGTTTTACGTTATTATTATTATTATTATGTTATTATTATTAGCACCGCGTCTTACTACCCGTTCGGCTTATACGCACTTACGCTAATGTGTAATGGTAGGGTGAATGTGAGATGAAATGAAGGACCTACAGTTTAACGTGGGATCCGAACCACGGTGGAGGCCTGGCATTCCACACATTCACAAGTTATGATTAATACACGTCTTGTCAGAGGTGAAGGAAGGATTTGGTAGTCAGATAAATCTGTGCCGGGACCGAGGATTGAACCCCGGACCTCGAGCACAGAAGTCTGACACCTTACCCCTAGACCGCCAGGTCACCCTTGTTCTATGCATCCCCGCCTTTCCATAGGGGTGGTAGTAATTGCAAGGTTTATATATATATAGCATCAGGTCTTACTACCCATTCGGAAAATACACATATCTACTAACTTACTCTATTGTGTTAGGGATGAGGAGATTGAATTAAGAGGAAATGTACCTACACTTGCGTGGAGAAAAAGAGAGAGAGAGAGAGGCAAACCATTTAGAGAAAAACAAAACAATCATCGGCAGACTAGTCTACTGCGATAGACACCAACTTAGACCATGCGGCCGCCGAAGCGGTTTATTTATCACCTGAAACAATAATGATTCAAAGATTTTATCGTTGAGGATTACGTAAGGGCAAAAACTCACAGACTGGACAGAGATAGATATAGAAGGGAGGGGTCTGTTGAAATTCCTCTCCCCTCATAACTGTCCCCCACCCCCAAACCCACGAACAATCTGTTTCTTGTTTTTTCAGTCAGCTTTTGATGATGTCACTTTTGGTGGAAAGTTGCCAATAAGGCAGATGAGCTATTACCTCTGGAGACATTAACGAGTTTCAAGACTTCTTTCTCTTCGTCTCATAATTGATTGATATATTTAAACTCCATTTTAATTACTCTGATAGGTGACCTGGCGGTCTAGGGGTAAGGTGTCCGGGGTTCAATCCTCAGTCCTGGCACAGATTTATCTGAATACCAAACCCTTCCTTCACCTCTGACAAGACGTGTATTAATCACAACTTGTGAATGTGAGGAATGTCAGGCCTCCACCGTGGTTCGGATCCCACGTTAAACTGTAGGTCCTCCATTTCATCTCACAATCACCCTACCATTACACATTAACGTAAGTGCGTACAACCCGAACGGGTAGTAAGACGTGGTGATAATAATAATAGTCTAACCAACCTGATCTTCTCCTATCAGAAAATCTGTATGAGCAAAGTGTATAAAAAGAGAATGTCAGCCCGAACCCCTTAACCTCCTGTATTTGATGTAAACCCCCGCCCACCATGTATACGTATCCAAAGTTTTCATGGGCTAAGGATTTAGTAAAAGTTTATAATGGACCCCCATACCCTTTAAATTAGCTCTCAAAGCCATTTTGTGTAACCATCTTAGATGCAGATTGAATCTATTTGCTGGTTTTTTTTACTACCAAGAGTATCCAACGTGTACTTTCTAATAATTGAGGATTGTTTTAGTTGTTTTGAAGCTTCAGAACTGACATTACCATAAGAAATACAGCAGTGTGAGGGTCACAACAGAACATTCTAAGATAGTTGAGGATTGTTTTAGTGGTTTTGAAGCTTCAGAACTGACATTACCATAAGAAATACAGCAGTGTGAGGGTCACAACAGAACATTCTAAGATAGTTGAGGATTGTTTTAGTGGTTTTAAAGCTTTAGAACTGACATTACCAATTACCATAATAAATACAGCAGTGTGAGGGTCACAACAGAACATTCTAAGATAGTTGAGGATTGTTTTAGTGGTTTTGAAGCTTCAGAACTGACATTACCATAAGAAATACAGCAGTGTGAGGGTCACAAAAGGACATTCTAAGATAATTGAGGATTGTTTTAGTGGCTTTAAAGCTTTAGAACTGACATTACCAATTACCATAAGAAATACAGCAGTGTGAGGGTCACAACAGAACATTCTAAGATAGTTGAGGATTGTTTTAGTGGCTTTAAAGCTTTAGAACTGACATTACCATAAGAAATACACCAGTTTGAGCGTCACAACAGAACATTCTAAGAAAAATGAGGATTGTTTTAGTGGTTTTGAAGCTTCAGAACTGACATTACCACAAGAAATACAGCAGTGTGAGGATATTTCCCTTTAAGTGGATGGTGTCAATATGGCACTTGTTAAAGGCACCCTAATTAGATCTATATTGATAGAAGTCATGTAGTATTCTCAGATATTACCAATCTGTTCAAACGTTCCATTAAATTCGGTCACAGACTTTTTTACTTTAATCTCCAAGTACTGTATTTACATCTTTCGATCGTTAAGACTAATTATACACACAACGCTCATAAGCGCACACATATCTCTTCATTATAATAATATAAACATATTTAATTATGCATTGAGCGCTAGTTTATGTTGAAGATACACATGTCTGTAGCTACAGTATACTGTCCAAATGTTGAGGGAGACGTGACCTACAGTCCAATTTTCATAGGAAGGGTCTCATATGAAAGCTTAAAAAGTCAATACAGTCCAATTTTCATAGTAAGGTGCTTACCCGATAGCTAAAAAAGTTACTACAAAACAATTTTTATAGGAATACACTTTTCTGACAGCTATAAAAGCTTCTACAGCCCAATTTTCATTGGAAGAATCTTTTCTGACAACTATAATAATTACTACAGTCCAATTTTCATAGGAATAACCCTTTATGACAGCTATAAAAGTTATTATAGTTTAATTTTAATAAGAACAACATTCTCTGACAATTATAAAATTTACTACAGTCAAATTTTAATAACAAGCACCTTTTCTTACAGTTATAAAATTTACCAAAGTCCAATTTTCATAAGAAGAACCTTATCTGACAGAAAAGCTACTAGATCTATTTTTCTCGTATCTATACGTCAAGTTATGTGAAATGTAGCTGTCCTTTTTGATATATAGGATGTATCGGAACAAGTGGAAATAATTAAACCTAACAAACCAGACACACACATCAGTGGACACATGGTCTAAGGCGCTACTCTCTCAATAGACTAGACTGCCGATGACTGGATGATCAAGGCTCGAATCAGGGCCGAGTATACTATGGGGGCTTTTTTCCAAATTGGATTTCCACTCTCCTCCACGCAAATTCGGGGACACTTACTCTAAATTTAGCCTCCCTAATCTTTAAAACTTTAACGTAATTAGTACATAACGTATTTATCGAACGGGTGGTGAGACGCGGTGTTAAAAAAAAGCTAACTAGATCCTGGTGAACCATTGGAATAATTCCCTTTTCGAGAAACTTACCGAAGGTACCTGCCAGGATTCGAACCCCGGTACGCCTATGTTGGTAGTCAGATGCTATAACCAACTTACCACGTGGCCGGTTGACTCGTTCTTATATTTACGTTAAAACCGTTCTCGAATTGAACTCGGACCTACAGTAGCCCCATGGCTTCTTTGGTGCTGACTGACAGCTTTGAAAAGTTACCAGACCAAATTATGTATCCCTACGCCGAACCATATGATTTACAAAAACATGTGTTTAGCAGCTGTCACTTTTGACAGTCAAAATCTAGGTATATACCTAAATGTTGACTGTCAGAAATCAGCTGTGAGCTGTCAGTCAGCACCAAAGAATAATAATATAATATTTAGTACCGCGTCTTACTACCCGTTCGGGTTATACGCTTTAAGTACTAATTACACTAATGGATTAGAAATTGGGGAGGTTGAATTAGAGGAAGTGAACCCGCATTAGCGTGGAGGGAAAGTAGAAAACCATTTAGGAAAAACCACCCCCAGTTCACCCGACCGAGATTTGAACCTCGATCTCCCGGTCCTCAGCAGTCGAGCTCAACACGACAAGCGTGTTAACTAACTACGCCACCGAGGCGGGTAGCACCAAAGAAGCCATGGGTCTACTGTATTATATATTAAAAAAAATATATATTATTTACATTTTGTCCCACGGTTCTCCCCCAACAAGTAGAAGGAACCAATGAGAATCTTAAAAACAGCACGCACTGAAAAGTAAAACAAAAAGATAATTAGAGAGAGACAGAGAGGTATCGCCCTTAGTGAAGGTGATTGACTCTTGACATTGCTCAATGACATTCGCTTTCAACTCACCCGCGCGCGTATTTGGCGAGGGGAAAAACTTTGCGCATGCGCGTAACCAAACACACTGACTTATAAAGAGGTTACCTCTTGGATTTTATGCTCACCTGATAGCTCGGATCAAACGCTACGAAACAATACGTAAAACAAAAACCTCTCTCTCTCTCTTTGAAACAGATAGAGCAAGTAAGTAACAAATAATACAAACACCGCGGTAAGAAAAATAAAATAAAAACAAAAACACTGTTTTTTTTAACATAATGGCGACTAGTATAAGTGATGAGAAAGTAAGGGGAAGGGGGGGGGGATGGACAAAGGGGAATTGCATCATGGTCGTGCAATATATGTGACGTCACTGACAAATTAAATAACCTTAACTCCACACACCTTGGATACTTACGTTTACGTTTAGTTTTATCACCGCGTGTTATGCTGGGATCACGATCAACTTAACGTTAACTTAACTTAACTTAATGTAACGTTCACTTAAAGTTAACTTACTTTATGTATGATCACGATTCACTTCACTTAACGTAACAACTCGAGCCAAACATATGCATTCTCGAGTATGATCTGTGGTTTTGTACTATTTGTAAAGTGATGATCTGTGAATGTTTACAGTTTTCAATCAATATGATAAATATATATTACTAAACTTTTTTGATAAATTTAGTTCCCTATTTTAGTTTAATTATTTTGTTTCAATGTCTGATCACTAAAACTTACGCTAAAGAGTAAACATTGGTCATAATAGTAACAAATTAATTACTAAATAGCCCTGTTGACGTCACTCGCATAATGATTGGCTGGCTAGATCACGTGATACCCTTCAAGTAACGTAAAGTAAAGTAAAAGACCTCCCAAGACATCTCTTACGTTAAGTTAACTGCAAGTCAACGTTAAGTTAAGTGCATCGTGATCGCTTCCATTTAAACACACGAGGAGCGCCTTTACGTTACGTTACGTTAAGTTGATCGTGATCCCGGCATTACTACCCATTCGGGTTACACGCAGTTTTACTAATCACGGTAATGCATTAAGAGTAGAGGAGGATTGAGTATAGAGGAAGAGTACCTACATTTAAAGGGAGGTAAAATTTAAAACAATATCGGAGAGATCAATCCCCCCCCCCCCCCACAGTAAACCCAAATCTTCCTGTCTTCGGCCGTCATAGCTTAACACGAGAGTGACGCCTTAGACCACGCGGCCACCGAAGCGGGTTTGGTTGATAAGGTTAGTTATTATATTAGGAAGAGAGCCATTTTTTAGAAAATACAAAGGTATTTTTTACACGGTCACAATATAGCTAAAGAAATTTGAAATATCAAAAATTTGAATTAACCATTTCCACGAGTATCTAGGCAGCTGGTACATAATAAATCAATAATAGCCTCAAAATATGCTACAGTAGCACCATGGCTTCTTTGGTGCTGACTGACAGCCGACAGCTTTGAAAAGTTACCAGACCAAATTATGTATCCCTACACCGAACATATGATCTGCAAAAACATGTGTTTAGCAGCTGTCACTTCTGACTGTCCAAATTTAGTTATATACCTAAATGTTGACTGTCATAAGTCAGCTGTTAGCTGTCAGTTAGCACCAAAGAAGCCATGGGGCTACTGTACATATGATCACACACATTTTATATATGCTATATAAAATATACATACAAAAAAATAATAATTTAAAAACAAAATATTAAAACTTGAAAAAATTAACATACGAAAATTGCAGAATTGCAGTCAGGGATTTAAATGATTACATTTTGTCACACAAAAGCGATAAAATCCGAACTAACACATCCCCTATTTTTGGAAATTTTATTCTAAATTCCCGACACATTGGGGAGGATTTGATAAAAAAAATCGTTTAAGTTTGGTTTGCAAAGAGTACAAATAAGGAAAAAAAAAAATTAGCAATGGCTAATCTTCGATCTATCCCAAAATTTCCTTCTAAAATTTTGAATTAAATGTTTTTTTTAACATAGATTTAAATATAAATTTCATAGGGAATTATGGTGGGTTCGAATTTTCCCATTTTTCGAATTAACCAATGTTGAATAAACCAGATACTACTGTACATTATTAATTAGCTTATATGCCTTACGGATATCCATAAAAAATGGCAGCTGCAGGTCACATCACTTGACGTATGAACACATGAAAGTAGTTATAGTAACTTTCTTATCTTTTAGATAAGGTTCTTCCTATGAACATTGGACTGTAGTAACTTGTCTAGCTGTCAGATAAGGTTCTTCCTATGAACATTGGACTGTAGTAACTTTTCTAGCTGTCAGATAAGGTTCTTCCTATGAACATTGGACTGTAGTATCGTTTCTAGCTGTCAGATAAGGTTCTTCCTATGAACATTGGACTGCAGTATCTTTCCTAGCTGTTGGATAAGGTCCTTCCTACGAGAATGGGACTCAGCCAGGACGCCAGACTCGTGTGAATTATAAAACAAACCAAACGTCCTATCTCTCCGTACCCTAACAGTGGATGTGGTAAGTAAACGACCCTGAAGTCTGTTACAGACCGTCCGACCTAGACATAGACCGCGTAGGAAGTCAGGAGGAAGGACACTGGTGTAGTCATGGCGGGCCTAGAACCAAGGTTGACTCAGATACTGATGACGTCACGTCTAAACACGGGGAACTCTTAGGTAAAGACACCGAAATCTCGCGAGACATGTTTTAAAGGAACTTTTACTTGAAATCATATTCTGAAAATTCTGAAAATTTGAAAAAATGACACCTGGACACGGGAATCTAACCTGAGACCATAAGCTTAGTACGCCATTGCTCTAACCACTGAGCTATACAGGAATCGTCCAGTGCCCAGGATCACTCATATTTTAAGGCGGAGTCTGTGATGGACATGCGGAAATCGTCGGCTACAAATGTGTGATTTTATTAAGATCGTGAGCTATCAGACAACGCAGCCACCTTCGACTCGGTAGTTAGCTTATTGTAGCCATTTGTACAATTATTATGATTGTAAGGGATCGCATATTACGAATCAAAGGTCACAGGCTCGATTCCCTGTGTCCAGGTATCATTATTCAATTTTCAGAATTTGATATCTATATGGAGTAATCTTCACTAGAAAGCATAAATAATAGTTTTGGCTATTTGATTCTTTTACTTGGAACATTAAAATGGCTATCAAAACATATTTAAACTACACCACAGCATTTTTAGGATATTTGATTCCGGTGTAAAAAATTTTGGTTATCAATTTAAAGAATATGAAGAATGTAATATGCAGGTCTCTTATTTTGATGGCATGTATCTTTTTTTTTGTTTTTAATACCATAATGCTCATAAGTATTTAAACTCAATTCATGATCCCCTCGTTGTAGAAAATTTTATTTTATAGGTAAATTTTGGGTCATTTGGGAATTATAGGTAATATTTCCTTGCTTTGCATCCTTTTGTTGTCAATTTTACTCATTTTTAGGAATCAAGACTCATTTCAAGGCATTTAGACTGCAACTAGTTTGGAGAGGGTTGCGTTAGGAGGGGGTAGCTATTACTTCTGAAGCAGATGTTTGTAAATCAATATTATATCCAGAAGAATACAAGAGTTTAGTTGTAAAATACACATTCCTGGTGAGACTGCAACTAGGCTGGAGAGGGTTGGTTGGGAGGGGGTAGCTATTACTTCTGAAGCAGATATTTGTAAATAATATTATATTCAGCAGAATACAAGGGTTTAGTTGTAAAATACACATTCCTGGTGAGACTGTAACGAGGACTGGAGAGGGTTGTGTTGGGAGGGGGTAGCTATTACTTCTGAAGCAGATATTTGTAAATAATATTATATTTAGCAGAATACAAGGTTTCAGTTGTAAAATACACATTCCTGGTGAGACTGAACTAGACTGGAGAGGGTTGCGTTGGGAGGGGGTAGCTATTACTTCTGAAGCAGATATTTGTAAATAATATTATATTCAGCAGAATACAAGAGTTCAGTTGTAAAATACACATTCCTGGTGAGACTTCAACCAGACTGGAGAGGGTTGCGTTGGGAGGGGGTAGCTATCACTTCTGAAGCAGATATTTGTAAATCAATATTATATTCAGCAGAATACAAGAGTTTAGTTGTAAAATACACATTCCTAGTGAGACTGCAACTAGACTGGAGAGGGTTGCGTTGGGAGGGGGTAGCTATCACTTCTGAAGCAGATATTTGTAAATCAATATTATATTCAGCAGAATACAAGAGTTTAGTTGTAAAATACACATTCCTGGTGAGACTGCAACTAGACTGGAGAGGGTTGCGTTGGGAGGGGGTAGCTATCACTTCTGAAGCAGATATTTGTAAATCAATATTATATTCAGCAGAATACAAGAGTTTAGTTGTAAAATACACATTCCTGGTGAGACTGTAACTAGACTGGAGAGGGTTGTGTTGGGAGGGGGTAACTATCACTTCTGAAGCAGATATTTGTAAATCAATATTATATTCAGAAGAATACAAGAGTTTAGTTGTTAAAGTCTTTTGATTAATAAAGTATTTAAAAAATAATAATACTTATAAAGCACGTGTTTGATTTAGTTGTTTATTCATATTTTTAATTTTTTTTTCTATGATTTTTTTGGGTTATAGAAATCTTATCCCTGCTAATATATAAGACATTGTGACAAAGACATTTGATTATTTTGAAGAGAAGTTCTTTGATATGGTGTGATATTTTATCTCTGAATAATGATGGTATCACCTTTAAAATCGTATTAGTTAATTCTAACAAATAGGGGACAAACTAAGTCAGGGACATGAGTTTTTTTTTTTTTACAGAGTCTGACCCATAAAATCGGGGATCTGGCACGCCGGGTGTAATGGTACATCCCTTAACTAGAATACAAAAATAACCGGACGGAAAATTTCGGTACCATTCTACCGTTTAATAACCACAATAACTTAAATAAGTTCCCATTAAAAATATCTCATGTCTTGTCAATAAAACCTATTGAATTATTAGCAGCCGATATGTGTGTCATCCATTTTAATGGCGTCTTGTGTTTTTTTTTGTGTTTTTTTTTAAGAAATGAACTGATTATATATGTAGTTTAACTAGTTTTATTTTCAAGTTTATGAAGGCTTACGGAAATCACATAAAAAGATTGCATTAAAGTTGGGTGACTCAACGTGATGTATGTGGGGTAATGTCGGAACAGAAAACACTCGTGATAAAGCAGTGGCGTAGCTAGGAAGAAAGCTTTTAGGGTAAAAGTGGGGAAAGATTGCAACCTTGTCATGGAATGGCTTACTCCAGCCCGGAATAACATACCTAATCCCCCAGGAATAGCTTATCCGAGACAGACAGATTAAGATGTAAATTATTAGTGATATAAGTGTCGCCCAACTCTATATCCTCAAGTGATTGTACAAGGTTCTGAAATTGATTGTATTTTTCAGAGTAGTTAAAACCACAGTAGCCCCGTGGCTTCTTTAGTGCTGACTGACAGCTTTAAAAAGTTACCAGACCAAATTACCCATCCCTACGCCGAACCATATGATCTGCAAAAACATGTGTTTAGCAGCTGTCACTTCTGACATTTAAAATGTAAGTATATACCTAAAATTTGACTACCAGCTGTCAGCTGTGATCTGTCAGTCAGCATCAAAGAAGCCGCGGGGCTACTGTATATACCTAAACAGGTGGTTACACAGGGAACGTGAATTGAAGGCACTGTATTTGCACTTTTTTTACAGCATTTTTTTTTTTTTTTATGTTTTCCGTTAAAATAAATCAAACAATTCTCCAGAAGAAACGTAAGGTATAATTTTCTTCACGTAGTGATATCAACCATTGTTGAATACCTGTCGACAAGGGTGTCCTGGAATTTAATGACAACTTTTTCTGTTCATTTAAAAAGTTTGTCATCTAATGGTGCTCTGCTCATGAGATACTGCCAATAAAATGTTGATCTTAGGTTAAATATTAACAAACCATTTAACTGTACACTAGTTTGTTGGTAACTGTTATAGGAGCGTAGAACGGATCTTTGGGAATATAATGACGGTCATTTAATCCGTGGAAGATATTTCCCTGTCCCGATGAGATGAAGTGATCGAGATAGTGAGTATGAGGGTGATAGCAAGCACAAATTTATAAATCGTAAAAAAGGGGGGGGGGGAACAGGGCACAGATATATTGAATGAAGAAACATTTCCCCTTACATCCATGACTCGTCCATTCACTCAGATAATACGTGTATTAATCACAACTTGTGAATGTGAGGAATGCCAGGCCTCCACCGTGGTTCGGATTCCACGTTAAACTGTAGGTCCTCTATTTCATCTCACAATCACCCTACCATTACACATTAGCGTAAGTGCGTATAACCAGAACGGGTAGTAAGACGTGGTGATAGTAGTTATAATACATTCACCCACACTGAGTTCAAGCCCGGTTTCATCTACACAAATAATTATCTAGTACTTCCACCTCATAAATTAATGTACAACCTCATAAATTAATGTACAACCTCATAAATTAATATACAACCTCATAAATTAATATACAATCACATAAATTAATATACAACCTCATAAATTAATATACAACCTCATAAATTAATATACAACCTCATAAATTAATATACAACCTCATAAATTAATATACAACCTCATAAATTAATATACAACTACATAAATTAATATACAACCTCATAAATTAATATACAACCTCATAAATTAATATACAACACTCATAAATTAATATACAACCTCATAAATTAATATACACCATAACAACTCATAAATTAATATACAACCTCATAAATTAATATACAACCTCATAAATTAATATACAACCTCATAAATTAATATACAACCTCATAAATTAATATACAACTCTAATAACAATTAAATATACAACCTCATAAATTAATACACAACCTCATAAATTAATACACAACCTCATAAATTAATACACAACCTCATAAATGAATATAAAACCTCATTAGTTGCCGCAAAAGCCCTCACCCTCCACTGCCATTAGTTTGGAAAAAAAATCAAATATTCTACCTGGGGGGGGGGGGCACGTGCACCCTGTGCCTCCCACTTATTATTATTAGCACCGCGTCTTACTACCCGTTCGGGTTATACGCTCTTACGCTAATGTGTAATGGTAGGGTGATTATGAGATGAAATGAAGGACCTACAGTTTAACGTGGAATCCGAACCACGGTGGAGGCCTGGCATTCCCCACATTCACAAGATAACTTGTCAGAGGTGAAGGAAGGGTTTGGAAATCAGATAAATCTGTGCCGGGACCGAGAATTGAACCCCGGCCGCCAGCATAGAAGTCTGACACCTCACCCCTAGACCACCAGGTCACCGACGCCTCCCACTTAAATTCGCGTTTGAGTGATGATGAGTATGAGGTTGTGGAAGCTCTTAAACTAACCAAACCCTGGTGACCTTTGGTGTAATTCCCCTACCGGGGATGGAACCCGGTACCAATAGGCTGGTAACCAGGTGCACTGACCACAGCACCACGGGGGGCCCGGTACCATGTCATATATATATTAGCCGACGATAGCGTCCCGGAACCTAAACCCCTGACAGCCAATCTCATGTGCACCTTTGTCCGTATCGGAGTTACGTCATCGGACGACGTTCTTTGTGTCTTTGGCGCGGTCCGCACGGGGTCTTATCAGCAAACCCCACGGGAGGTCGCCCGCTGATTAAAACTAAACAAAACAAAAGAACCCACCAGTTGACATCGAATCTAGACCGGAAGTTAATTTTAAAACCACCGACCGTGGTGCTAGCTAGACATTATCGCCACGTGGTGGTGGCCACGTTGTATAAGGTGTTGGTCTCGCAAACTGTCTGAGATGGTGTGGGTTGCGGTGATAAATAATATGGACCCTGGTGCCCTTGGGGTAGATCTTACCGATTATTAATTTATTATTATTATTATTATTATTATTATTATTATTATTATTACTGTGTCTTACTATCCGTTCAGGTTATACACTTATATACTAATCAGGTTAATAATTTTAGGGATTAAGAAGTGTACCCGCATTTGTGTGGAGGGAGAGTGGAAAACAATTTTGTTAAAAGCTACCCTCAATGCGTCCAACCGAGATTCGAACCTCGATCTCCCCGTAATCTGCAGTCTAGTCCACTGGAGAGAGTAGTGCGTTAGACCACGTGGTCCCTCCGATAGAGGGAAGTATTGTGATTGTAATTTTTGTTTTTTTTTAGACTGGAAATTATGACAAATTTCGACGTTTTATGACACCCTGAAACCGTAAAAGTGTTTTTCTCGATGGAAGCCTTAAATACCCAAGTTTTAGTTTGACCGGTAAAATTATTTAGGCTCCAGGCCGATACAGAAATACGTCATCGCGAGAGAAAAAAAACCACTTGTTCGGTTCGAGTGAGTTTTTTTTTTACGATCATAGTACCTTCTCATTCCGAGTAGTCAAGAGAAAGGAAAAACAAAAAGAGTCGTGATTGATTTTATACAGGACGTTTATGAGAGCAACGAATCTCAGCTGGTTTCTGTTATCAGCGTGTTTGATAAGGATTGAGGCGTGACCTTGAAAATCAGCTGACAAGAGACAGATGGTCATTGCCAATTATAAGTCACTTGAAGCGAGCATGATTACAGATCAATATTCATAGAAAGGGCCCTTTAAAATAAAACAACATATATTTTGTTGTCAACATTGACAGCATTTTATATTATTAGTGTTATTTTATTTATGTGTTGATACAATCTATCAAAAGTGACAGCTGCAGTTCACATGACTTGACGTATGAATAGTCCTGCGTTAGAGTATCCTTAATAATTATTTTGTCAGATAAGGTTCTTCCTATGAACATTGGACTGTAGTAACCCTCTAAACATCCCTGGAGATCAGTACCACTGGCCTGTGAAATATTTAACAGCCTGATACAAAAAATAAACGTAAAGTAAAATGTTATATTTGTGTTTTAAAAAAAAAAAACTTTGTCACTCAGGTCACACAATTTTTTATCAAATAAAAGTTGTCCCCGTTGAACCACACCCGTCCTTCAACAAAATTAAATCCGTCAGAGCGAGTGAAATTTGTTACACAATTCAGTAAACATATTAAGGGCGAGGTTTTTATTTTAAAAAAATTGAAAAATGTCTGCTTTCTTCCGCTCGTTGTAGCCATTAATATGGGATTTATTGGAATGATAGTTATGGGGCGTCGATATGCGTATATGTCTGCTGCAGAGTTATATCACGCATGAGATAATTCTAGATTATAGTCTCTAGATTCTAGACCAGTGGTCTGGTGGCCCGCAGACCGCTTGCGGTCCACGAAGTTTCTTGGGAAACCTATCTACTGTAGTAAAATTGTTTTTGTGGGTGACCTGGTGGTCTAGGGGTAAGGTGCCAGACTTCTATGCTGGCGGCCGGGGTTCGATCCTCGGTCCCGGCACAGATTTATCTGATTTCCAAACCCTTCCTACACCTCTGACAAGACATCTTGTTAATGTGTGGAATGCCAGGTCGCCACCGTGGTTCGGATTCCACGTTAAACTGTAGGTCCTTCATTTCATCTCACAATCACCCTACCATTACACATTAGCGTAAGTGCGTATAACCCGAACGGGTAGTAAGACCCGGTGCTAATAATAATAATAATAACACATGATTACAATCCCGACGAATGAAAGACTGTATACAAACTAGGTAACATCTCTCCCTCTCTTTTTTACTTACCCTACTCCCACGAACCCGGAAGAAATGACGCGGTCACAGTAGTTTGTGATGAAAAGACAGAAGCCCCTCCCCTCCTTAAATCCCCGCCTCCCTTATTCCTTGAAGCGACTCTTCCACGTGGTCAAGGCGACACTTCCTTTCCTCCCAGCAAAGTGGGGGCGATATTGGCCCGACACGTCACAGAAAACCCCCCCGACACGACGCGTCTATCGATTTCTTGCACGTGCTCTATCACAAGAATAAACAAGGTCTACTACACTCGTTTAACAAATCTTATGTGTCCTGTCTCCTTCAACGACTCGCACGTTTTTTCAGATAAACGACGGCAGAAATATGGCCGAACTCAACCATCATCTACTGTTTCCAGCCTGTGACCAGATCAGATTAGTAAAACTGCTCCATATTCCACTATCCTTACACCATTCTTCTTTTCTCGATTGCACAATTTCTGTTATCTGCTCCCTCAATTTCTTTCTTAGCCTCCCTTGCTGTCTTTTCCCTACATACCTACTTCATTTTCTTTTGTATCCTCTCTTTCTCATCTTCATTACATGCCCATACCAACTCAGTTTTGCTACCTCTACTATTCATGTACTCCAACATCCTCATTACATGCCCATACCATCTCAGTCTTGCTTCCTCTACTATCTCATGTACTCCAACATCCTCATTACATGACCATACCATCTCAGTCTTGCTTCCTCTACTATCTCATGTACTCCAACATCCTCATTATATGACCATACCATCTCAGTCTTGATTCCTCTACTGTCTCATGTACTCCAACATCCTCATTACATGACCATACCATCTCAGTCTTGCTTCCTCTACTATCTCATGTACTCCAACATCCTCATTATATGACCATACCATCTCAGTCTTGATTCCTCTACTGTCTCATGTACTCCAACATCCTCATTACATGACCATACCAGCTCAGTCTTGCTTCCTCTAATGTCTCATGTACTCCAACATCCTCATTACATGCCCATACCATCTCAGTCTTGCTTCCTCTACTATCTCATGTACTCCAACATCCTCATTACATGTCCATATCATCTCACTCTTGCATCCTCTACTATCTCATGTATTCCAACATCCTCATTACATGCCCATACCATCTCAGTCTTGCTTCCTCTACTATCTCATGGACTCCAACATCCTCATTACATGTCCATACCATCTCAGTCTTGATTCCTCTACTATCTCATGTCCTCCAACATCCTCATTACATGACCATACCATATCAGTCTTGCTTCCTCTACTATCTCATGTACTCCAACATCCTCATTACATGACCATACCATCTCTGTCTTGTTTCCTCTACTATCTCATGTACTCCAACATCCTCATTACATGTCCATACCATCTCAGTCTTGCTTCTTCTACTATCTCATGTACTCCAACATACTCCTACTCTTTCCTGGATAGCTTAATTCCTAATCCTCTTTCTCCTCGTGACAGTTAACATGCTCCTCACAAACTTCATTCCCATAACCTTCACTTTTCTTAGTCTCTCTTACATTCAACTGGCGTGCTCTAAAACGATCAGAAAAAAATCAGAGTGGACAGAGTAAATAGCACTGCACTACACTGGATATAATCTCAGAGAAAATTGCACGGTTAATAATGGGAAACAGCGTTGTCATTCTATTGTTTTAGCGTGGTACAATATTACCTTAAATGTAGGACAAGTTTTAGTAACTTTTCTAGCTGTCAGATAAGGTTCTTGCTATGAACATTGGACTGTAGTATCTTTTCTAGTTGTCAGATAAGGTTCTTCTTATGAACATTGGACTGTAGTAACTTTTTTAGTTGTCAGATAAGGTTCTTCCTATGAACATTGGACTGTAGTAACTTTTTTAGTTGTCAGATAAGGTTCTTCCTATGAACATTGGACTGTAGTATCTTTTCTTGCTGTGAAATAAGGTTTTTTTCTGTGAAAATTGTATTGAAGCTCTTTTTAACTTTTCGTCCAAGATTCCAAAGAATACTAGCCAAGCTGTGAGATCTAACTTTTTTTATTTTATTTCTATTCCCTTTGTTTTTTAGAAAGTGCACATTATATAACTCTAGTGAAAACCTGTAGTAGGCAATCGAGAGTAAAAGAACAAAAGCGACCACAAAGGACGGGAGGCCAGGGCTGTTGTCGCGCGGGGCTTGGCTTATTCCGAGGTCAAGGACGTTTATAGCGGCCACAGTGTTGCCAAATGTGGCGCGGGAAATTAACCTTTTACTTACATAGCCGAGCTTCCTCTATTATTATTATATATTATTATTATTTTCATTATTAGCACCACATCTTACTACCCTTTCGTGTTATACGCACTTACGCTAATGTGTAATGGTAGGGTGATTGTGAGATGAAATGGAGGACCTACAGTTTAACGTGGGATCCGAACCACGGTGGAGGCCTGGCATTCCCCATATTCACAAGATGTCTTGTCAGAGGTGAAGGAAGGGTTTGGTAATCAGATAAATCTGTGCCGGGACCGAGGATTGAACCCCGGACACCCAGCACAGAAGTCCGACACCTTACCCCTAGACCGCCAGGTCACCAACGAGGAAAATAAAAATGACAGTACAATATGTTGTGACCACTCTTATTAAATGACGTCATTCTATTCCCAAAGATCCATTCCACGCTCCTATAACAGTTACCTTTCGTTTCCCGGACATTTAGCTCTTAATGATCAACAGAAATATTTGGTCTTTTCAGAGATTCAACTTTCAAACTATGTTTACAAGTATAGATATGTATAGGGTCATAGAAAATAGATTTGTGTTCATTATAGTAAACAACAAACTCGTGTACTGTTAAAGTTTTTGTCAGTATTTAACCTAAACGCAACATCTTATTTTTTAAATAAATAGTAGGCCGATTTATATTTTGTTAAGTACATGCGCATGAATACAACCACAGTTTGTATGACGTCATCAACCACATTCATTTCATCAGTAGAGATGAAAATTTACCGATAATTTTTCTGCAATGGCGACTTGTTGTGTGGGGAGTTAAATTGTAGAGGTGACACTTTGAGCATATTGTACTTCAAAATATAGTGTGTTAAGAGACGAGGGGGTTATCAGAAGGGGGAGAGTGTATAGGGGAAGGAGGGATACAAATGTCGGGCCAACCATAAAATAGTATTGAATTAACTTATCATTGATGATAACAAATTTAAATATTATTTCTCAACATAACGTATACAAAGGCTCACATTCATTTGTTTCTTTACTACATGTTTTACCACCGCGTCTTACTACCCATTCGGTTTATACGCTTATGTACTAATTACGCCAATGTGTTAGGGATGAGGAAATTTGAATTTAGAGGAATTGCACCCACATTTGCGCGGATTCAGCGTGGGAAAACCTCAGTGCAACCGTCCGGGATCAAACCCCGATCTCCTCTGTTATCGGCAGTCTAGTCTATTGCGAAGTAGCGCGTTAGACCATAGCGGCCACCGAAACAGGTGTTTATTTAAAAATTCTACTAATATCAATCACTACCACTAATTATTAATTACTGTTTTATTATTATCCATTTAATCTTTTGAAACTATTTTACAGAAATAATAATTGAAAATTTTCCGTCTCACATTTTTCTTCGTCAGATCCGCCATCTTTAAAACTATGAAGAAAAGGCAAAAGTTTTCGTTTAAAAAAGATTTTTAAGTAAAATGCGGGCGCCACAGCATTAAAAAAAAATAAACATCCAAAAAGTTATCTTCTTAAGTAATTATTTCATTAATTTAAAAACGTTTGCAAGATGAAAGACAATTAATAAGAAAAACAACAACAAATAGTTTGTTGTGAAAGTTTTGTCTGCCAAACAGTGTGACAACTCAACACATAATTTTGGCGAATGAATACATGAATAATAAATCTGGTAACTTTTTGCTAGCTGTTAAAGTTACCACTCCTATGACGAATGGTTTCTTACAGCTTGTTTTTATGTAACACGTCTGCTCTCATAAAGACCCATAAAGCCAAAGCTACTGACGACAAGATGACGAACTAAGAGAAAGAGAGAGAGAGAGAAAAAAAAGGAAGATCGCTCGCTGTTCTGGCCTAGGTTGAAAAGGAAATAGCCCAGTAACTTGTAGGTCATTGGCTCTATCCGCTAGAGGTGACTCTTTCCCCTCCCTCCCCCCTTCCCCTCCTACCAACCCACAATCTAAACACGCCCCCCCCCCCTTTTCCAAACCAAACCTTATCAAACCAACTCTCTCTCCTTCACTAGAGATCTCGTGCCGCAAAATGTGTGCGGGAGTAAACAACAGTATAGTCATGTGCATAATGCCTCTTATATTTCTTTACAATCACGTGCTTTTTTTTTTGTTTGTTTAAAAAGAGACAAAGGGAAATTTTCGATTCCTCATTAAATAAATTAAGATATATATTTAATGTGATTCTTCAGTACAAAGCAAACTGGATCAGACACATCCTTAGCAGGAACGGTCTTCTGCATGACGTCATAGAAGGAAAGGTTGAGGGAAAGAGGAGCTTAGGAAGGAGGAGGATTCAAATATTGGATGACTTGAAGGAAAGAAGAAAATTCTGGAAACTGAATGGGAAGGTAGAGGACAGAGCGCTTTGGAGGTCTAAGTTTCACTGACATAAAGGAATGGACCTGTCGAAAGACAGAACACATAACAGTAATTATAATAATAATATACATAATAATTGTTTGCTTAGTAGGAATTTGGTATGAAGAAGGGACTTGGAGAAAATATTGGTGGTCAGAATTGATAACACACTACTTTCTAGCTGTCAGATAAACTTATTCCTCCAAGAATTGGACTCTATTATGACTTGTAGAACTAAATAAACTTTATTATTAGCACCGCGTCTTACTACCCGTTCGGGTTATACGCACTTACGCTAATGTGTAATGGTAGGGTGATTGTGAGATTAAATGGAGGACCTACAGTTTAACGTGGGATCCGAACCACGGTGGAGGCCTAGCATTCCACACATTCACAAGTTGTGATTAATACACGTCTTGTCAGAGTGAAGGACGGGTTTGGTAATCAGATAAATCTGTGCCGGGACGAGGATTGAAACCGGACCCCTCAGCACGGAAGTCCGACACCTTACCCCTAGACCACCAGGTCACCCTAAATAAACTCACTAGTTGAATAATACTGAAGCTAAAATATTATCAACGTTGTCAGTTTTTTAACTGCTTGGACCTGGAGAGCAATGCAAGACTGCTTTCAACAAGAAGGATTTACGACTAGCAAACTGGACTGGAGAGCAATGGACACACTGCTTTCAACAAGAAGAGATGTTACGACTAGCAAACTGGACCTGAGAAATAGACAAGGCTGCTTTCAACAAGAAGAGATGTACTGACTAGCAAACTAGCCTGGAGAGCAATGGACAAGACTGCTTTCAACAAGAAGAGGATGTTACTGACTTGCAAACTGGACCTGGAGAGTAATGGCCAAGGCTGCTTTCAACAAGAAGAGGATGTTACTGACTAGCAAACTGGACCTATAGATGAGGAAAAAAACGATTAAATCCTACACATGAAGCATTGCTTTGTATGTAGCTGGGACACAAGGGGAAAAGGAGAAGAAATCTTTGAGATGTGGTGCTGTAGGAGAATAGAAAAGATAAAGTGGATACATCGGGTGACCAATTAATAAGCTATAAGAAGAGTAAAATGAAAAAAAGATAATCATTTTGCAGGCCAACTGAATGAGTCTCATTGCGATAAGAAATTGCCTATTGAATTACGTCATAGAAGGCAAGGTAAGAAAGGAAGGAATAGACCTAGAACGCAATAATTTATGACTTCAAATAAGGAGAGAAGATGAGGTTTCAGGGAATGAGGAAGTTTGCTGAAATGACATGGTGAAGGATTATTAGATTTGGACAAAACGGCAACAGACATGTCGGAAGATAGAACCTATTGAGCAAAAACAAAAAAAAATAGTATAAAAAGTATTTACTCTGATAATTGGTCTGTATCTGTGATTGCTACATCCACCTCTTCCCCCCCCCCCATTAAACTAATTATAAACAGATATTATATGACGAAGACCCGCCTCGGTGGCGTAGTTGGCTAACGCGCTTGTCGGGTTTAGCTCGACTGCTGAGGACGGTGAGATCGAGGTTCAAATCTCGGTCGGGCGAACTGGGGGGGGTGGTTTTTCCTAAATGGTTTTCCACTCTACCTCCACACAAATGCGGGTTAACTTCCTCTAATTAAACCTTCCCAATTCCTAATCCATTAGCGTAGTTAGTACTTAAAGCGTATAACCCGAACGGGTAGTAAGACGCGGTGCTAAATATTATTATATGACGAAGGTGGTGAATTACAAAAGGAAAACTACCAGCCAACACTCCTAATGATAGGAATGACCGATATTATTGTAAACGTATGTGAACCGTTCTGTTTGATTAGGTCGCGCGGGCAGGCATGTTGTAGAGTTACGAGAGGGAGTTCAGATGACTAATGTACGGGTCAAGGTCACCAGTCACGAGTTTCTAGTACCATCACGTGGACAAGAGGGTGAGAGAGTTCACTCAATACGACCCGGGTCAGGTCCGGTATTATACCCCACACAAATACGGGTATACTTCCTCTAATAAATAAAGTATTTGTTTTTTTATATTTGAGAACTAGTAGCGAGAGCTTTACCTCTTTACCTTGATATAAGAAGTTTCATAAATTTCTTTCTCCCATCTTTCTTAATGACATGGTGGTAATCAGTGAAAAGGTGACCTGGTGGTCTAGGGGTAAGGGTGTTGGACTTCTGTGTTGGGGTCCGGGGTCCAATCCTCGGTCCCGGCACAGATTTATCTGATTACCAAACCCTTCCTTCACTCAGACAAGACGTGTATTAATCACAACTTGTGAATGTGTGGAATACCAGGCCTCCACCGTGGTTCGGATCCCACGTTAAACTGTAGGTCCTCCATTTCATCTCACAATCACCCTACCATTACACTTAGCGTAAGTGCGTATAACCCGAACGGGTAATAAGACGCGGCGCTATAATAATAATAATAATAATAATATATAATAATAATATAAATTTACACCGCGTCTTACTACCCGTTCGGGTTATACGCTTTAAGTACTAATTACGCTAATGGATTAGGAATTGGGAAGGTTTAATTAGAGAAGTAACCCGCATTTGCGTAGAGGTAGAGTGGAAAACCATTTAGGAAAAACCACCCCCAGTTCACCCGACCGAGATTCGAACCTCGATCTCCCCGTCCTCAGCAGTCGAGCTAAACATACTTTGTCACTGACCAAAGCGGACGCCTTAAGAAGAACATTCCGAGCGGATGAATGCTGCTCGCTACCCATCCGACAAATAGATCCGACCATTCCGACATACGATTGCGCTAGTGTGGGTGGACCATGTTACGAATCCAACAAAAGATTGCGATTGATTGTATATTTTTTATATTTATTTATTAGAGGTATTCAACATGCACTTTCTGAACCAAATGATTATATCAGCAACACGAGATTTTTTCTATGAGCAAGAGCGAAAGAGCTTACCAATTTCACCAGGAATAGTTTTTTTTTCACATACATTCCAGGTTTTTTTTATATGTCCATAATCGATATGGTACCGACGGGATTTACTTCCCATCCAAAGAAAGTTGTGCTACGGATTTTTTATAGGTCAAGAAACATCCGTCGACCACCGGCTGGATTTGAACCCACTTGCAATAGTTTGTTTTTATTACCGCGTCTTACTACCTGTTCAGTTTATACGCATATATGATAATTATTCTTATGGAGTAGGGATGAGGAAGTAAGTATTTTAGAGGTAATCTTACCAGCATTTGCGTGGATGGAGAGGGGGGAAAACCATTTAGGAAAAACCACCCTCAGTAGACCCAACCGGTATTCAAACCCCGATCTTCCAGTCATCGGCAGGTCAGTCTAACCTGAGTGTGACGCCTTAGACCATTCGGTCAGTGAAGCGTGTTTCGGACATAGTTACGGCTGTGTTTGGGTGAGCTATTGGTTGAATAAGGAGGGGGGAGAGGGAAGTGTGTAATAGTTGTTACGAGGTCCGCACCTTCAATGGGAACATCGAGGGGGCAGTGCAGATATTCGTGGGGTCGGCCTCACCTGTGTCCGGATAGCTTCCCCCCCCCCCCCGGGTCCCTTTTTTGTCCATCTGGCGGGGGGAGGGGAGGGGGCAGACAACGGCAGCTGGCACCTTCCAGACGAACCGCCGGCTGTGAACGTGTACACGCCAGTTTTCATAGGAAGAACCTTATCTGAAGCTAGAACAGTTACTACAGTCCAATGTTCATAGGAAGAACCTTATCTGACAGCTAGAACATTTACTACAGTCCAATGTTCATAGGAAGAACCTTATCTGACAGCTAGAAAAGTTACTACAGTCCAATGTTCATAGGAAGAACCTTATCTGACAGCTATAACAGTTACTACAGTCCAATGTTCATAGGAAGAACCTTATCTGACAGCTAGAACAGTTACTACAGTCCAATGTTCATAGTAAGAACCTTATCTGACAGCTAGAACAGTTACTACAGTCTAATGTTCATAGAAGAACCTTATCTGACAGCTAGAAAAGTTACTACAGTCCAATGTTCATAGGAAGAACCTTATCTGACAGCTAGAAAAGTTACTACAGTCCAATGTTCATAGGAAGAACCTTATCTGACAGCTAGAACAAGTTACTACAGTCCAATGTTCATAGGAAGAACCTTATCTGACAGCTAGAAAAGCTACTAGATATAATTTTACGTAGTCATACGTCAACAATGTTAATACAAATTAAAAAAAAAATTATTTAAATTTTAAAACTTATAATTATTCATAAAAAAGATAAATAGAAAAATGAGGGGGAGGGGGGTAGTTATATGACATACATTATAATCGGGAATTTTTGGAAATGATCAGGGGAAAAAGTTGGGAATTTCATTGGTCAAGTCGAGTAGACACCATGATTTAATACATTCACGACCTTAGTTAACTTAGATCACACCTCAAAAGGTTACTAGAAATAGTCCCTAATGTATCCCTACGACAACAAACCGAAAATGTCACTTTGGATGACAGTAATTAAAACTTATGATAGTGTATGAATTTGATAGTTGACCACAGTAATTTAGGCCAATATTATTTATATATATTTGAGATCGATACAAAGATTAATTATCGTTTTATTCCACTTACAAAAAATATTATTCACAGCACTTTCATTAAAGGTATAACTAACAAAGCTTCAAAATGGCGACCGACGAATTTAAACCATGTGATTCATCATGACGTAAACAAGTTCTTTACAAAGATGCACCCACGAAGTAAATAAAAATATTTTATTCAGTTAAATAATTCGAAATACAGTAAAATAATCATAAAATAATTTATTATTTGTATAAAAAGTAAATACGATGTATGTATTAAAAGTTATTAATGTATGCACTATATTACACATAGTCAATAACGTTCCAAAACTTAAAAAAAAAGTACTTTTAATTACTTTTAAAATATTGTTTCGGATTGGGTGAAAAGAAATTATTAAAAATTATGAAACACTGTAAGAGAACTTTAAATTATTTTAAATGTTAAATATAACAACATCTATAACAAAACAGTAAGTGATAATTTTACAAGTGTTGGCGACCCAAAAAACTTAACATATGATTTTTGAACTGTCATCCAGATAAAAACCTATCGTGAACAGATTCTACGACCAGGCCCAGATATAAGGGGGGAGACATAGTCAAATGGCCACAGGGCCTCAACAAACCATTTAAATATAAATATTATTATTATCACCGCGTCTTACTACCCGTTCGGGTTGTACGCACTTAGGCTAATGTGTAATGGTAGGGTGATTGTGAGATGAAATGGAGGACCTACAGTTTAACGTGGGATCCGAACCACGGTGGAGGCCTGGCATTCCTCACATTCACAAGTTGTGATTAATACACGTCTTGTCAGAGGTGAAGGAAGGGTTTGGTAATCAGATAAATCTGTGCCGGGACCGAGGATTGAACCCCGGACGCCAGCACAGAAGTCTGACACCTTACCCCTAGGCCGCCAGGTCAGCTTAAATAAAAATAATATTTCTCTTTTAGCTCTAGGGATTGCAGTCATTATAATCTAAGCTATACATTTTTAATTAATTATGTTTATTATTATTATTATTATTATTATTATTAATTAATTATGACAGAAATGTATGCAAATAATGTTTATATATATATACACACACTCAATATTTAGACATTTTCTGACCTTATCGAACAAGATAAACTAAAAACAAACGAAACATATTAATAATACCATTTTTGTTTTAAACTTATATAATTTATGTTTATGACAATAGTTCATCGTTTAATTAATACCTTAGAACCTGCTTCGGTGGCCGCTGGGTCTAAGGCGTCACATTATAGCAATAGACTAGACTGCCGACGACAGAGAGATATGGGTTCAAATCCCAGGTCGGGTGTGCGAAGGATAGTCGTTTTCCCTTACTGGTTTTTCACTCTTCCCTCCACGCAAATCCGGCTACAATTCCTCTATAAACTGAACCTTCCTCATCCCTAAATCATTAACGTAATATATATATATATATCCGTTTAAACTGAGGGGGTAGTAAGATGCGGTGATAAAAAAAAATACCTATCTTCTTCGGTACCATCTGGAACAGAACCTGGGTCCTATTAAGACTTGTTTTCGTCCGGGGGAGGGGGCTGGAAGGGGGGTATGGGGCGTGGTGGTAAAAGGTGGGTTTTTTTATCTGCCAACAATCTTGATGCTCGTCACTGCCCTATCCTCAGCATCGACGCCGTGCGACGCTTAAACAGACGTGACGCTGCTCAAGTCTCATTTGGGTTTAACGAAGGGTTCATTTGACTGAGTGGCGGGGAGGTAAGGGGGAGGGTCCATCGTCGTCTTCTATATCTGGTGCGTCAATACCCTTCCTCTTTGCCCTTGAAACTTTCGGAAATAGAAACTCCAGACACAGTCTCATTCTCCCCCCTCCCCCCTCCTCCTGTGCTCCCCTAATATGGTTGTGGGGGATGAAGTTGTCGACGGATGCCTAAAATAAATCCGCCCGCCATGTCTTCCCTTCTTGAAAAAAAAAAAAAAGTTGTAAGGGAAAACACAACTTCCTGAAGTTTATTGATTTGTTCGTCAACGTCGTGGGGGGGGGGGGGGAAGTATCGATTGGTTGAATTGTTCATTGTTGAGAATAGTTCTTACTAAATATAGTTCACTGAAATTAGCAGTCAATTTATTTAGTTCAGTAGTTCAGTCGTTCGTGAACTACGGCTTGCAGATCAGTAGTGCACCAGTTCATGACTTACACACGTGCTTATATTATTTTCACAGAGTAGAAAGGTTCTTCCTATGAACTGTAGTAAGTTTTCTAGATATCAGATAAGGTTCTTCCTATGAACATTGGACTGTAGTAACTTTCTAGCTGTCAGATAAGGTTCTTCCTATGAACATTGGACTGTAGTAACTTTACTAGCTGTCAGATAAGGTTCTTCCTGTGAACATTGGACTGTAGTAACTTTTCTAGCTGTCAGATAAGGTTCTTCCTATGAACATTGGACTGTAGTAACTTTTTTTAGCTGTCAGATAAGGTTCTTCCTATGAACAATGGACTGTAGTAAGTTTTCTAGCTATCAGATAAGGTTCTTTGTATGAGCATTGGACTATAGTAACTTTTATAGCTGTCAGATAAGTTCTTCCTATGAACATTGGACTGTAGTAACTGTTCTAGCTGTAAGATAAGGTTCTTCCTATGAACATTGGACTGTAGTAACTTTTCTAGCTGTCAGATAAGGTTCTTCCTATGAACATTGGACTGTATAACTGTTCTAGCTGTCAGATAAGGTTCTTCCTATGAACATTGGACTGTAGTAACTTTTTTTAGCTGTCAGATAAGGTTCTTCCTATGAACAATGGACTGTAGTAAGTTTTCTATATATCAGATAAGGTTCTTCCTGTGAACATTGGACTGTAGTAACTTTTCTAGCTGTCAGATAAGGTTCTTCCTATGAACATTGGACTGTAGTAACTTTTTTTAGCTGTCAGATAAGGTTCTTCCTATGAACAATGGACTGTAGTAAGTTTTCTAGCTATCAGATAAGGTTCTTTGTATGAGCATTGGACTATAGTAACTTTTATAGCTGTCAGATAAGGTTCTTCATATGAACATTGGACTGTAGTAACTTTTCTAGCTGTCAAATAAGGTTCTAATAATGAAAATAAAACTTTAGTTATACTGAGCAAGGATAACGTCAAACAATAAATTCACTTCCAACTCACACAAGCCTGTCATTGTATCTCATGGGAGAATCCTAAGCTTTGTAACTTTGTCACTTTGTTTATGTGCCCGAGAGATTTACCGAAGAATAACAGATCGCTACTGTCGCGTTACCTTGTAGTTCGGTTTGAACTACACCACTTCTAGAAATGTCAACTAATTCACTTGGAAGAGTCATTCTTTTGGAACTGTTCTTTCGCAAAATACACATCTCTCTTACGGAAAATATCTGACTCAGAAGATGCGTTGCTGATGGGGAATGATTTGGGGGAAATATCGGTGACGAGGCGCCGGTCAATAGACGCCTTCTTCTTCTTCTTCTTAACCCTGCGTCACTTCTGGATTGACGGCGACCAGGGGATTGGTCGTTTTCGAATTTCAGCCGGTTGTAATGAAACTGGCTTTACCCTAAAAGCTTTCCCACTCTCAACGAAAATGTGGTTACGTTACTTTTAAAATTTTAGCTTCATTCCTAACCAATTAGTGAAATTATACGGTTATTCAGGTTACAACTAACCAAAAAATTACAATTTCAAACCCTCCCCATGTTTAAAAATTTACATTAAAATGTTTTGTTTTTTAATTTATTCACAGTATCGTAATGTGATTGTAAAATAATAAATGGAACGGTGGATCGCATAGACTTTGTTTTTCTTTTATCCTAAAATAGAGAGATTTATTAAAAACTCTTACGATTTGTGAAACTAAACAATATAAATTGTCGCAGAAAAATTCATGCAAAGAGCATTAATGAAATGCTACACAGTGTTAAAAAGAAAGATTGAGAAAAGAGCAACATCTTTGTCCACCAAAGAGCATAAGAATTAAATTCATTATCTAAGACCTGAATTAAAAAGTATGTATATTTGATTATAGCTCAGAAACTATTAGTTATTCTAATATATATATTTAAAAATATATTTGAATTTTGAATTTTACTACAACTTTACAATAGTATATTATTTCCTATCTCAAATATTCTCAGAGATATTGATCAAAATTGGAAATTTCTGCTTATGTGAAGTACCTTTGAAGTCATAAGAGCTGTAATTTTATTTACAACTAGATAGCTGTTGCCCGCGGCTTTGCTCGCGTGGAAGTTGATTATATACAAATACGAAAATATACATATGTATTTACAGATTAATTTAAAATATTACGTTACGTTGATCACCATAACTTGACCTCAGATCAAAAATAATGCAAGTCCGATACAAACTTTCACCCCCTTTTTCATCCCTTATTAAATAAAATTTCCAAAATTCCTGAAACACGTATTTATTTGTTTTACGTCAATAACCGAAATACAAAATTTTGTTTATGTAACTTTCAAAATGACGGACTTTCATACATATTATGATACATATTATCATCCCCTATTTTGATCCCTTTGGGGTGGAATTTTCTCAAATCCTTTCTTAGTGGGTGCCTACATAACAAAATGAATATACAGTCCGAATTTCATGCTTGTAGCCTTGATAGTTTGCGCTCGGCGATGATGAATCAGTCAGTCAGGACATGTTATTTTATAAGTATAGATGATAATACGCGCCTAGATACGAATTTTAATCGAAATCGTTCAAACGGATATCAAGGAAATCTATTTCATCACTTTTTGTCGTTCATTAAACTACCTTAAGTTTAGCGTTAAGACATCTATTTCCAAAAACTTCTCGGGAGGACATTATTAACACCCTAGACATCAAGTTTTATTACATTCGGTAAAATGGTTAATGAAACAAATAAACACAGAGCAAAACGACAAACGCTCTCCATTTAACGAGTTATTCAACATTCACAACAGTAGACGCAGCTTTATGTAATATTCGTTTTGTTGAGCAGGCACTGATTGAGCTGGTTGGTTTTGAAATTTGTTGGGTCTCCTGAGTTTATTTGTCCACAGAATTAATAAGCTGAATATTTGTTTAATTCACACAGTTCGGACAACGCGATGAGGCTTGAGATCTTTTGATGCATTACAACGCTATAATTATCAACATATTTTATTCTAGTTGATAAACAATATTTAGATCATTCTCCGATGGATGTTTTAATATAACATTACATCAATATCAGGCCTTACATTAAGGTTATTTAATTCTCCAACAACCAAGAGCTGTCTGTCGCTTCTAGCTCTACAGCGCATGCGCACTGATGTGAGATGGTTGGTTCCGAGATCTGATTGGTTCTTCCGTGCCGAACATCACAGAGTGGATGAAGTAGAGACTAGTGGAACAGCTCGCGCCGATAAGACACAAATCTTGTGATTGGCTTAAAGATCGTCACGTGACCACGTTTCTGTTTTGCGCTAGTTTTTTTTTAGCAAACGTGCGAATCCAGAGTTAGCCATGCGCTGATACAATCTGTTAGCTTGGGAAGATTCAAGTTGAATCCCCCCCCCTCTCGACAATTTCCTTCTCCCATTCCCCCACTCCTCAACCTCCCCTTAAAACCTCATCCAATTTCACTCTCTCCTCTCCATCTTATGAAGAGATAAGTACTTTGACCTTGGGACGAGAGGGAAAAGAAATAGAAAAAAAGGGTTTTTTTAATGATTGCCAGCGATTTTTTATATACTCTATCAAACAACGGTAAAAAAAATAACGCAAAAAAAAAAACTAGACCTTTGTAAATTTGTGGCTTGAGCCAGTGTAAAGAGAATAGAATGGTGGTTCTCAAACAGTGGTCCGTGGCGATGTTCCAGGTGGTCCACGCGTCGGACCACTGGAAAATGAATGATAATTGATAGGACACAATCATATTTTTTTCAAAAATAAGTAATCAGTAATCTAACTGTAAATGGTCTTTATTAAAATTGATTAATTACTATAGAAAGAATTCTCAAACATATTTTATTATTATTATTATATTATTATTAGCACCGCGTCTTACTACCCATTCGGGTTGTACGCACGTACGCTAATGTGTAATGGTAGGGTGATTGTGAGATGAAATGAAGGACCTACAGTTTAACGTGGAATCCAAACCACGGTGGAGGACTGGCATTCCCCACATTCACAAGATGTCTTGTCAGAGGTGAAGGAAGGGTTTGGAAATCAGATAAATCTGTGCCGGGACCGAGGATTGAGACCTGGACCCCAGCACAGAAGTTCGACACCTTACCCCCTAGACCACCAGGTCATCCTAAACATATTTTATTTTACTTTTTTATTTAAGGTATCTCATAAACCACACCATAGTGAAATCAAACAAGGTAGCAGTCTTACCTTGACTGATTACACTCTGACTATCTTATAAGCTACACCATAGTGGAACCAAGTAAAGTAGCAATCTTACCTTTACTGATTATGCTATGACACTATCTTATAAGATACACCATAGTGAAATAATACAAGGTAAGCTTGCTGCCTTTCAAGGTAAACAAAGGGCGGTTAATTTCTCTTAAAATATATTGCAAATAGGAACGAATTAATTTTTTAAATCTTAGGTCTATAAACTATCATTAAATATTTTTTTCTTTCTCAGAAAATAAAACCACATAATTTTGATAACCACATGAAACAATATTCAAATATAAATTTTGACCCATTTCAACCATTTCTGAACATTAAAGAAAAAATCAACCATAAGTAAACTAACTTCACAGTGATAAATTAACTGCCTGGGGCTTGTGTGTTATATCTGATCTAGATTTAAGTTAGTTACAACCCGCCTCTGTGGCATAATTGGCTAACCCGCTAGTCATGTTGAGCTAGACTGCCAAGGATGTGGAGATCAAGGTTCGAATCTCGGTCGGGTGAACTGGGAGGTGGTTTTCCCTAAATGATTTTCCATTCTCCCTCCACGCAAATGCGGGTTCACTTTCTCTAATTCAACCTTCCCAATTCCTAATCCATTAGCGTAATTAGTACTTAAGCGTATAACCCGAACGGTTAGTAAGACGCGGTGCTAAATAATAAAAAATGTTAGATCATAAGTCGTGTTCTTATATAAGCTAATAAGTTGATTCATAAAGTGCACGGTAAATACTTCAAATAATTAATATTCCTGTCACATTGGTAGGACCATAATATGCTAAGCCACAGGTCCCGGAATCGAACCCCGTGTGTGTCATTTTCAAACTAAATAATGTATTTACTTTTGCCACTGCGTCTTACTACCCGTTCAGTTCATACTTATAATATGAACTAATCACACTAATGTTTTAGGGAAGAGGAAGGTTACATTTAAAAAAGAGTCTACCAGCATTCGCGTGGAGGGAGAACGGATAATCATTTAAATAAAACCATCCTCAGTAAATCCGACAGGGATTCGAACCCCGATATCCATATCATTGGTGGTCCATATCATTCGATCACCGAAGTGGGGGTTTTAATTTAATTAATAGAGATATCCGTAACCCCTGTTAATTGCCACTTTTTTTATAAAAAAAAAATTGTTAAAATAGAACCATAACACCCGCGTCGGTGGCCGCATTATCTAAGTCGCTACTCTCGAAGTAGACTAGACCAGCGAAGACGGGGGGAGATCAAGATTCGAATCTCATTCGAGTGTACTGAGGAGAGAGTTTTTCTTAAATGGTTTTTCCACTCTCCCTCCACGCGAATACGGGTACACTTCCCCTTGAAATATAGCCTTCTTAATCCCTTAAAACCAGTAGAGTGGTTAGTACATATGACTATAATTCGAACGGGTGGTAAGACGTGGTGCTAAAAAAAACAGAAATATATATATATATTTTTAGTTGTACTGGTTTTCTTCTGGCGTCCCTTCACTTGGGGTTGGAGTGTGTGTGGGGGGAGGGGGGAGGAATCAGGTAAAAGACTGTCAAGGTCAACGTTCAGGACGTAATAACAAGCGAAATAGGGGTGCATTAGTTTGTCCTAAGGGTTGTTAAGATTCGGATGGACACCTACTATATAAGAACGATAAAGTTGTGCCGGCTATTGCTTAAAAAATATGCATAGTAACAACATACGGTTTTTTGCATTGCATTAAACTTGTAAATTTAAAATGAACTATATTAATAAAAAAAGTTACAAGTTAATATTTACATTTTTACAATAAGACGTAATTTCAATTAAATTTAAATTAAATAAAACATGAAATACAAGAATATAGTTTTGAAGTTATCATATTATTATAGAGAATAAGATAATGTTCGATCATACACGACAAATATTTACAATACAATAACGGGCAGAAAATTTGATATTTTCAAATGAAATCATGTCTGAACTGTTGAAAAAGTTCAGTAGCTGCCTGGTAGAATGCTCTGTCCTCGGAAGCGCCTCTCCCTCTCCTCCCCAACCCCTCTTTGGCAACAACTATCTTTTCATCTTTTTTTTTTTCTGTAAGCCATGCTTCTCCCCCTTCCCACCCAACATTTATTTCTCCTTCAGGTAAAACCCTGGTCTGGACATTAACTGTCTGTCACCTTGTTACTACTATTATCTCCAAACCTCAGTTTTTGAAAAGGTTCCTTTTGATGTATTTGCATGATCTATGTTAAAAGTTTATTTTATAGAGTAGGCTTGATTATGTTTACCTTATCAATAATTTGTGTAACAATCTACAGTGTTTCTTTGATTAGATACAAACTTTTTGTATAGAAATTATGTTTTTTAGCAAAGAAAAATATTCTAGGCGATACTCCCGCAATGGAAACAGAAAATCTGTGTTACTCGGCAGGAAACCAGCTAAAAAATATTAAAACACTTTGAGAAACACTAACAAAGAAAAAAGCTAATTGAAAAATAATACCTATTTTGTTACTATTTTGTTTAGTGTTGGTGTTTGTAACATATATATTACCCGCACCAGTGGTTGAGTAGAATAATATGCTAGTGTAGCATTGCACTCTATCGCTGTTGTCGGTGAGGTCGAGGTTCGAATCTCGTCCGGGTGAATTAGAGGGGCTTATCACATGTGATTTATCAGTGGTTTGCCATCCTCTCTATGCGCTAATGCAGGATCACTTCCTCTCAACTACCATGGTAACCAAAACGGAATATATAAATAATAGTTTGTGGGTCATTTATAAAGGATATTGTATTTTAATTATAAATGTTTGACAAAAAAAAAATCTAACAATATTATTTCCAAGGACTCTGGTCCACGCAAACAAACGGCCATTTTCTGAATGCATAAACAATTTGTTCATAAAACAATTGATATAACATTCTCTATCAGACATTATCCTTAGACTATGTCACTGAATTTTATATAATAGGCCTCTGTATAGGACAACTAAGTTTAATGTATTAGTGTATAAATTTACATGGTCCCCAAAGGTGAACAAAACAAGTATGCCAGTGAGTGTACGTCCCCACCCCTTACTCAACCCTAGGGGAATGCCAGGCCTCCACCGTGGTTCGTATTCCACGTTAAACTGTAGGTCCTTCATTTCATCTCACAATGACTCTACCATTACACATTAGCATAAGTGCGTATAACCCGAACGGGTATTAAGACGCGGTGCTAATAATAATAATAAAAATAAAATACTCTCCCCTAAGAAATTCATGACCTTGATCACTGGTGTGGGTGGAGGGGGTCTACGTTCCTTCGTTGGAGGATATGACTTTCCTGTTTAATTTTTTCACACTTCATTTAATTTATCATCCATTATTTCTCCTTCACTCTCACCAAGCCATGCCCTCTCAATGAACTTGCATTTACTGTCTTTTTTATTTTATTTCATATAATTAGTTTTGAGTTACTTTAATTATAGTGTTTTTACGTAAAAGGCCTCTTATGGGTCGACACGTAGTTAAAACAACATAATAATAATAATAATAATAATAATAATAATAGTTATTTTAAACATTCTATGGTAAGTTTTTTAACAATAAAGTATAGTTGAAATATGTTACTATAATGCCAACTATTGCTTCATTATTTAAACAACTTTTGCCAGGGTCTTTGGTACCTTCTATTCTTTCCTCCATCATTGCTCATTTAATCACAGGTTGAGAATTTACCAGTTGAGGAGAGAAGTAACAAACAAATTATGTTTTTACTATGGAATCTGAAGAAAAAATATGTTTGTTTAAAATAGTAAATTTTTTTTAGTCTATAAACAATGTTTCAGTATGCTCATTTTAAACTTATCCAAGATGAATGCTATTTTTTTTAAGTTAGATTACTTAATCTAGTATTGAATAACACTATACCCGCCTCGGTGGTGTAGTTGGCTAACGTGCTAGTCGTGTTGAGCTTGACCGCCAAGGACGGGGAGATTGAGGTTCGAATCTCGGACGGGTGAACTGATGGTGGTTTTTCCTAAATGGTTTTCCACTCTCCCTCCACGCAAATGTGGGTTCACTTCCTCTAATTCAACCTTCCCAATCCATTAGCGTAATTAGTACTTAAAGCGTATAAACCGAACGGGCAGTAAGACGCGGTGCTAAATAATAACCCTATTGTTTTGAACTATCGGTTTTATTTCATGTTTTTGAAACAGTTTGAATGAAAAGTAGCTAAAGTATTGTCAGATTATTGCTTATTCTTTTTACAAAATATATATTTGAAGTAGTCCAATTTACAATTTCAAAATTCCCTCCTCCTCCCTCTTTTAACATCTACAAATACTAAAAGTGATTATTTAACGTACAGTTTCAATTCTAAAATATGTTCGAGTATACGAACTTTAATTTGATACTGGCTAAACTAGTGATACACACGCAACCTCCTTTTTAAATTATTGTTATTGATATGATATCATGACTTTAGCGTTAGTGCGTATAGCCCAAATGGGTAGTAAGACATGGTGCTAATAATGATAATGATATACAGTGGGTAATATATAAACTAAATAAAAATGTCACCATTTATTGTAAATAGTGATTTCCTTGGGTAACTCAAAAAAATTGTACTTAGACAGGAATTTGAGCCCTTGTCCTTTGACTTGGGACGACATTCTAATAAAACACCAAGATTGCGGCTCGAAACTCCACACTACTCCTTAGAGCAGAGGTGGACAAATTTTATCCCCGAGGACCACATGGACATCTGTGAGGTCCCTAGCGGGCCGCATGTAACAAACGTCAAAATTAACTAAATAATGAACTTTATTTTCACGCAAAATTGCATATATTAGTCATATAACCATATAGCTTTGATACAAAAAAAAGTAGAAAATAAAATCTTATGTCATAACAAATAAAACTAAATATGTTATGTACTCATGTTGATACTTATCCTACCAAATGTTGATTAATAACTACTCAAATTGCCATCGTTAATGGAATTTATGCAACTGTCCAAAATCCTGCACGAGTTTGTCGAAGTCAGGATTCAGCTTGTTCGTCCTAATTCGCAAAACACTTTGTAGATTTGAGTATGTTAAGAGAGACCTGTTCTTTGCTTTGTTAATGTTCACGCATGAGAAAGTCTATTAACAAATATAGGTAGAAGCAAGTAACACAAACATCTTTCTGGCAAACGTTTTCAAATTACCAAACTTTTCTCTACAAGTGTTGAATTCAATTCAGTTAGTTTCATATTCTTAAAAGTCTCCTTCAGAGCATTGTCTGCTTGAAGATTGATTAAATCAAACTGGAACTCATTTGATTTGCTCTTACACATGGAACATTATAATCGAGCTTGCTCACTTGTTCAAATGTCTAAAAACATGCACTGATTATCTATTTAATTTGACATTTTTGTTAGTAAAATCACAACAATTTTACAATTGCGTGCGGCCCCCAAGCGGCCCGTGGGCTGTAGTTTATACACCGCTGCCTTAGAGAGCATCATCATGATAGCTTTTCTTTGGTTTTGTAGTAAGCAACAAAATTGAAAGGATTAGGGGTGGTGTTGGCGGCCTGGAGTAATGACACTCCGAAAGGGGTGGGGTGAGTATTAGAGGGGAGAGAGGGGTTGGTGTTGTTACTGCCCTAGCTACAGCAGCGCAGCTCCGGTGAAGTGTTAGCACATGGTACTACTTGGAGTAGAGATTTGCCAAACCTCGAGATGTCCATCCGAATCTTAACCATGAAAAGGTTTATGTGTCGTGTTTTTCTTTATTTTTTTTTTTGTTACCGAAACTCGAGCATGAAGGGGTGATGTTTTTTTTTTAATATATCTATCTATATAGGTGGTTTGTTGAATGGCTCTGATTGTTAAGTTTTTACCCGGGGTCAAGATCCCGGGTAGGTTATTGCCCTCGCCACCAGGGCCGACCGGAGCGCTCTCTCACACATCACAGGACACGGTTTCACCATCAGCAAGCAACAACAAGTTATATTACTCGACAAGTTTTGGTTCTGGTCACGTTTCTAGGGCTGTTTAGATCCTAGAATCATAATCAAATATCTTTATTTATATATATAAAGTTTTCAATCAAATCCTAATTGAATCCGTCCAACTATATAATTATTATCACCGCGTCTTACTACCCGGTCGGGTTATTACGAACTTACGCTCATGTGTAATGGTAGGGTGATTGTGAGATGAAATGGAGGACCTACAGTTTAACGTGGGATCCGAACCACGGTGGGAGGCCTGGCATTCTCACACATTCACAAGTTGTGATTAATACACGTCTTGTCAGAGGTGAAGGAAGGGTTTGGTAATCAGATAAATCCGTGCCGGGACCGAGGATTGAACCCGGACCTTCAGTACAGAACCCCGGACCTTCAGTACAGAAGTCTGACACTGACTTCAACTATATTAATACAATGAGTTTGTCAATCTATAATGAGCATTATGGCATTAGTTGACAAACTTTTTAAATGAATATAAAAAGTTGTTATTAAATTCCAGTACACCCTCGACAGATATTCAACAACTGTTGATAACACCACCTGAAGGAAAATTGAACTCTTTGTTTATACTGAAGCAATATTTGATTTATATTGCTCTAAAAACTGAAAAAAAAAAAAACTGACCTTTTCTCGCATCCTCTACCCTCCCAACCCTCAAACATATGACCCACATGACCCGCAAAACGTCCCAAATTTTTAATCATTTTGATTTTGAAACCACTGTTTTAGTTGTAAAATTGAACGACTGAACATTTACCATAGCATGTTCGTCTCTATCGAGAAGTCGACCTTAGTAGTTTCGAGGTAAAGTGATCATCTCAGAAGCCGATGTTTATGGATTTAAACCCAGACGGGTGTGACGGGATAATTATTGAGCGATAAAAATCCGTAGCACAACTTCTTTCGGATGGAGAAGTAAAGCTGTCGGTCCCATGTCGATTGTGGACATGTAAAAGAACCTGGAAGGTGTGTGAAAATACCTTTACCGGCAAAATTACTAGGTTCTTTCACTCTCGCTCATAGAAATTCTCGTGTTGCTGATATAATCAGTCGGTTTAGAAAGTGCACGTTAAATATCTCAAATAAATATATAAATCTATTGGTGGAGCCTTTCCAAATCTCAACGGAGTATTTTTTTTTTCCAAAATGAAACCATTTACAACCAACATAAAAATAGTTGTTACGCTGATTTTTCAAAATTGCTTTTCTTATAAAAATAAGATACATAGTTGACGTAAACATCAATGGTCATCATTTTTGTTATTCAACTATTCCTCGAACTTGTTGACAATAATGAAAGGATAAAATATTTTACCTAACTTTCGTATTGACATTGTATACGTATATTTAAGACCCTTGCAAACACCGTGTCGAATTTGTGGTACCCTTTCTCCCTCTCCCCTCCCACGTCCTTTTTGAACCCCTTTTCACGGAAAATATGACACAAGAAATACTACTCTACATAGGCCTAACATTTTAACACACCTAGATTCTCTACAAACATTAGTTTCACTACCATCTTAACTTTCTATTTTGTCATTCTCTCCCCTTCTCAGATGGCTATTTTTCGCAATACCTGTACTGGTGTTCACACGGTTTAAGAAGTCACGCTCGCAGTGGTCTTGTTAAGATTTTAATCTCGGCCGAGCGCGCTGGAGAAGGAAGGAGGGGGGGTTTACATGTGATTTATCACTCCGTTTATTTTACATCTTGCTTATTCTGTAGTCGGTTCGATTCCCGGCATGGCTGAAACAAGTTTCCTCTTTCACAGTGATGAATTAAAGGTCGGGGGGTTGGGTGTTGTGTTTGTTCTAGATGTAGGTTAGTTTCTCAGTCGGATGCCGATGTAATCAGTCGGTTCATAAAGTTCTATAAAGAAGTTTAAATGTACAGTTGTCAACAATCATAGACAGCGACAAATATTTCTCACTTATACTGACATTTGTTCTTGAGACCCTTGTCCCAATCGAGTGCAAGTCTAAAACCTATTTTGTGGGATGTAAGGGAGGGTGAAAGGCGTGGCGTGGCTTCACAACCGACCAAAGTATCCTTACCGCGCCAACAAGAACAGATGGATCCGGAAACCGTAGATGGTGCTAGCTACCGGACAAGTCTTGCGGAAAAATCAAACGTTTGGAAATGTAAGTTTTCTCGAGAACGAGTGAAAATTTTATGTTAATATTTTCAACACCCTTTCTAAGATAATGTAGTCAATGTTTATTAGGTGTTACATTTTCTTATTTTTTGTTAAGAAACCGGCAATTTTCTATTGAAAATGTCACTTTTATTGATATTTTAACACTTAAAATTACAGAGGAAGTGTGTATATAAAAAGTATATCATAATAAACATGCTTCTAATCTTGAACAAACCGTTTCCGTAAAGAAAATTGCAAAACAATAATAAAAAATTGAAGATAACAATTTGTTCCCATGACTCTGCGTTTCCACGACAAATGAAAAGGGCTCTAGCTGTGTGTTGTCCACTGTCAATTCACCATTAAGGTGGTGATATCTGACAATATTTTCATTGCAAACACTAGCTTAAAATATATAATGAGATAGTAGCTATTATATTTGAGAATTATATATTATCAATAAAAAGTATTAATGAACCCTTTTAATAATACTTCTCTAAGAATTAATGTTTAATTGGATTTTTCGTAACTTATTGAAAGATCAAAATATATTAATAAGCTATTGTGTTTTTGCTTAGTGATTGTTGTAGCAAAAGATATTATAAGGCACTAAATAATACATTAAAAAGTATTATATTAACACTTGTATCTTATTATAACTGGCCACTAAACTAAATTCATTTGTTTTTATAAATGCGAGAAATATCCATATAAAATATTAGTTTCAAAACCAAACGATTTTATTTTGTAAACAAATGCACATAAAAAAAATCGAACACGGTTTGTCTGATTTCTTCAACGAACTTAATTTCGTCTGCTTCACCATCTTAATTTGTGAAGAGAACGCAGCCTTTTGGAATGTCTCGTTTGTGAAGCAATTTTAAGTGAATCCAGACGCCGCTTCCCTAAAATAGAAACCTACAAACGATCATTTTCAGAGGTTCCTTATTCAATAATGCCTAGATATATATATATATATATATATATATATATATATAAATCACTACATTCAAAGACAGAATTTATTGAGATTGTCCAACAAGAACGCAAGAACGTAATAAAACATGACTACAGTTCACTGTTCATAGGAAGAACTTTATCTGACAGCTAGAACAGTTACTACAGTCCAATGTTCATAGGAAGAACCTTATCTGACAGCTAGAAAAGTTACTACAGTCCAATGTTCATAGGAAGAACCTTATCTGACAGCTAGAAAAGTTACTACAGTCCAATGTTCATAGGAAGAACCTTATCTGACAGCTAGAACAGTTACTACAGTCAATGTTCATAGGAAGAACCTTATCTGACGCTAGAAAAGTTACTACAGTCCAATGTTCATAGGAAGAACCTTATCTGACAACTAGAAAAGATTACTACAGTCCAATGTTCATAGGAAGAACCTTATCTGACAGCTAGAACAGTTACTACAGCCCAAATGTTCATAGGAAGAACCTTATCTGACTGACTAGAACAAGATTACTACAGTCAAATGTTCATAGGAAGAACCTTATCTGACAGCTAGAAAACTAGTATTACTAAAACTGATACACAGTGTTCATAGGAAGAACCTTATCTGACAGCTAGAACAGTTACTACAGCCCAAATGTTCATAGGAAGAACCTTATCTGACACTAGAAAAGTTACTAGATGGACCTGAATATTATGTCAAGTGATGTTATTTGTAGCTGTCACTTTTAATATATATTATCAATACCTTTATAAAAAAACATTAATAATATAATAAAATGTTATCAGCTATCTGTAAATAAATATATATTTATATTTTCTAAAAAGGCCCTTCCTATGAAACTTGGCCTGCACATAAACGTCACAAGGTCGCAAATGACAGGTCACATAATAGATCTATTTCTGTATTTATGTTTTTTTTTTATCTCTCTTCCAAAAGAAAAAACCCCTCCCCCTCCAAGTCTGATTTTGACCTTCAACACTTGGTTGAAGTAGCTGTTTCGTGCCTAATGGTTTTAAAATGTGTGACTCTGGTAGGACCGGATTCATTTGTTCGTAAACAACCCTTGTTGATTGGTAGTTATTAAGAGACTAAATGTGAACGGATGGACAAACTTAAAAAAAAAAAAAAAAAAACGTCACAGCCCCCTTTCAAGGTTAATGTCTTTTTGAAAATGGGTGTTTCTTAACAAAAAAAAAAGACTTTGTTATAGTGTTTTGTTTCTGGATTGAATTCTTCGACCTTTTATACTAAATAGTGTGACAAAGGGTGTTCTTGTAGATATTTCTGGCAAAGGTATTTTTATCTTCGAAACCCTGAGGGTTGAATGACCGTAGTCAACCTCTTGGGGTAAAGTTGTCGCCTTAGAACCCAATATTCGTGGGTTCAAATCCAGCCGAGGTCGACGGATTGTTCCTTTGCGATTAAAGTCCGTAGCACAACTTCCTAAGTAGAGGAAATAAAGCCATCAGTCCCTTGTCGATTGTGGCATGTAAAAGAAACCCTGGAAGTTATGTGAAAATATCTTTCCCGAAAAAAATTGGTAGGACCTTTCGCTCTTGCTCTTAGAAATTCTCGTGGTCTCAGTTCAGAAAGTGCACTTTAAATGCCGCAAAATAATAAAATAAATCATAATTATAAAAAAAGTGAAATATTTATCCACTAAATGCGTTTATTGTAAAAACGTTGCCTACCAGTGACGTCATAACAGCTCAAGATAAGATTTCCCATGTTAATGAATTTATGTTTTATTCAATAAGTTTTAAAGATATTACAGTGGAAAAAAAGTTCTTAAAAATAGATTAAAAATAATAATTTTTTCGTCAAAAAAATACATTTTTGAATCGCCAGAAGTTTTTTTTCCTTAAAACCTTTATTTTAAAACGTCTTGAACTTAACCTATTTGACTGTTTATTTTTATTTTTTTAATGGCCTGTAGGAATCTTTCTGAAATGATTAGATTAAACAAGTTCGCAGAAAGTATAATATATCAATCTAGAATTTTTTTTAAATTGGTTCAGTGCACCGCACAGACTTTCTCCCGCTTTTGTCTTAAAATAGACATTTACTAAAAACTCGTAAGATTTATGAAACGAAACAATAGTTCTATACATTGTTGTAGAAAATTACACCAAGGATAAAAATGAAATAATATACACTGTTACTTTCTCTATGGCATTAGGAACTAGGAACACTGTTACTTTCTCTATGGCATTAGGAATAGGAACACTGTTACTTTCTCTATGGCATTAGGAACTAGGAACACTGTTACTTTCTCTATGGCATTAGGAACTAGGAACACTGTTACTTTCTCTATGACATTAGGAACTAGGAACACTGTTACTTTCTCTATGGCATTAGGAACTAGGAACACTGTTACAGAAAAATTGAGAAAAGAGAAACATCTTGTCCACCAAAGAACATAAGAATAAAATTACAATTACCATTATTATTATTATTATATTAATATTACCACGTCTTACTACCCGTTCGGGTTATACTCACTTAGCTAATGTGTAATGGTAGGCGTGATTGTGAGATGAAATGGAGGACCTACAGTTTAACGTGGAATCCGAACCACGGTGGAGGCCTGGCATTCCACACATTCACAAGATGTCTTATCAGAGGTAAAGGAAGGGTTTGGTAATCAGATAAATCTGTGCCGGAACCGAGGATTGAACCCCGACCCCCCGGCACAGAGATCTGACACCTTACCCCCTATACCACCAGGTCACCGGTGGAGAAATGAAAAATGCCATTGCTTTATAACACTGCCTAGATAAGAATTTTGATAAAAATCGTTAGAACGGATTTTGACTTTTTTTCTTTCCCTTAAATAAACTACCCTTAATTTTAGGATTCTATATCTAATTCCAAAAACTCATCGGAGGGAACTTATGAAAACCCTGGATTAATTTTTTTTTCATGCCGATCGGTGAAATGGTTTTGGCTCTGAGCTAAGATAACGTCAGACAGACAGACGGCGTTGTGAAAATCACCTTTCTGTTTCAGAGGGTCATGAAACGTTGACACTTATCAAAATTTCAAATTATATTAATTTTTTTTACGGCCGCAATACTTCTTTCCCCGAGTGTCAAGAAAATTAAAAACGATAGCTTCATAACACAAAGCGCTTGGCTTATGAATATATTAAATTAGGTCTATTAAGAGCCTATCAGATATAGTTGTTCTTTAAATAATTCCGACCACACACAGATACCCAAAACGTTTGTACGAGTGGACAAAGGCGGCGTCTAGTCTTGTCTGGTTTTGCCAGTTACAAGAGAGGTTTGGGGTTCAGTCCGGTCAGGTGAACTGAGAGGTTTTTCCGACTCTCCCTCCGCAACGAGGTCACGACATGAATTACTTTGTTAGGTTGTAACTTAAAACGCATCTAATAATGTATATGTTAGCGACAAGGAGTTGAATTTTGAAAATTCCAGATGTGAGGAAATAAAATTTTTTAAATATTCTCTTACACCACGACTTCAAACCCACTCTCACACGCAGTAGCGCATTGGAGAGAATGAGCTTAGACCATACGCCTCGATTAGTATGGAGGAGTTGAAAAATGTGACCCGGCCGTTCTCAACGTCAAGGCTTGTATGGTCGTTTCTTAGACCACGCGATAGTCGCGACGGCGAGAAACATTGCCAGATATGTGCTCAGTGTGTGGAAGAGAGATCTATCAAGTCTGCGGACAGGGTCTGCAAGATATAGGATTCAGAACGCTGACCGGGGATTCAGTATAGTACGACGTGGGGATCCAGTTCATGAAACCATCTGAAGCTAGCGTCCGTCCAATGTTCATAGGAAGAACCTTATCTCAGTAGAAAAGTTACTAGTCAATGTTCATAGGAAGAACCTTATCTGACACTAGAAAGTTACTACAGTCCAATGTTCATAGGAAGAACCTTTCTGACAGCTAGAAAAGTTACTACAGTCCAATGTTCATAGGAAGAACCTTATCTGACAGCTAGAAAAGTTACTACAGTCCAATGTTCATAGGAAGAACCTTATCTGACAGCTAGAAAAGTTACTACAGTCCAATGTTCATGGGAAGAACCTTATCTGACAGCTAGAAAAGTTACTACAGTCCAATGTTCATAGGAAGAACCTTATCTGACAGCTAGAACAGTTACTACAGTCCAATGTTCATAGGAAGAACCTTATCTGACAGCTAGAAAAGTTACTACAGTCCAATGTTCATAGGAAGAACCTTATCTGACAGCTAGAACAGTTACTACAGTCCAATGTTCATAGGAAGAACCTTATCTGACAGCTAGAAAGTTACTACAGTCCAATGTTCATAGGAAGAACCTTACTAGAACAGCTCAGTATGTCAAGAAGAACTTACATAACATTTAGTCAATGTTCATAGGAAGAACCTTATCTGACAGCTAGAAAAGTTACTACAGTCAATGTTCATAGGAAGAACCTTATCTGACAGCTAGAAAGTACAGTCATTTTAGAGTGACACAGAACAGTCCAATGTTCATAGGAAGAACCTTATCTGACAGCTAGAAAAGTATACTACAGTCGATGTTCATAGGAAGAACCTTATCTGACAGCTAGAAGTACTACAGTCCAATGTTCATAGGAAGAACCTTTTTCTGACAGCTAGAAAAGTTACTACAGTCAATGTATAGGAAGAACTTATCTGACAGCTAGAACAGTTACTACAGTCAATGTTCATAAGAAGAACCTTACTGAAAAGCTAGAAAAGTTACTACAGTCCGATGTTCATAGGAAGAATCTTTCTGACAGATAGAAAGTTACTATAGTCCAATGTTCATAGGAAGAACTTATCTGACAGCTAGAACAGTTACTACAGTCCAATGTTCATAGGAAGAACCTTATCTGACAGCTAGAACAGTTACTACAGTCCGATGTTCATAGGAAGAACCTTTTCTGACAGCTAGAAAAGTTACTACAGTCCAATGTTCATAGGAAGAACCTTATCTGACAGCTAGAAAAGTTACTACAGTCCAATGTTCATAGGAAGAACCTTATCTGACAGCTAGAAAAGTTACTACAGTCCGATGTTCATAGGAAGAACCTTATCTGACAGCTAGAAAAGTTACTACAGTCCGATGTTCATAGGAAGAACCTTATCTGACAGCTAGAAAAGTTACTACAGTCCAATGTTCATAGGAAGAACCTTTTCTGACAGCTAGAAAAGTTACTACAGTCCAATGTTCATAGGAAGAACCTTATCTGACAGCTACAACAGTTACTACAGTCCAATGTTCATAGAAAGAACCTTATCTGACAGCTAGAAAAATTACTACTGTCCAATGTTCATAGGAAGAACCTTATCTGACAGCTAGAACAGTTACTACAGTCCAATGTTCATAAGAAGAACCTTATCTGACTGCTAAAAAAGTTGATTCAGTCTCTTATTGGCTATCAACACTTTACAGACAATATCAGTATTGAAAACATTAAAATATTCGTATCAAGCTAATTCTTATTCTCTCACCAAGGATTAGGATTCCTCGTGAAGTTTGTTCTGTTGTCTCACAGCAGGAGGTAGTGTGATTTATCCTGTCTACTAGAGTTGTCATTTGACGGTTCAAAGTACATTATTTGTATTATAACGATACTTTTTGACGTGAAATACGTCATTAAATTTGCTACCATACGGGGGCAATCCAAAAAACCTATTGATAACAAAATCGGGGGATACAGTTTGGACGTTGTAGTTTTGAATCTATCCTCTACATCCTAAATTAAATTATACCACTGGATAGCTAAAGGATCAAAGAATGCATTACGATACGCGAGAACAGTGACGCATCGGGGGCGTGGTGGAGGGTGAAGCACCGCCATTTTGAGGTTATTTTGCTGCGTATCGAGATATGTATAACTTTTGACTCGGTGAAGCTACGATGTTCGTTTAAGTTTTAATCGTCAGCTGTCGTCAAAATCTATCGATTGTATATATAACATTAGTTTAAATTAGTGACAGTGAATACAATAAGGTGTTAGAATAAAAAAATATTATCAAAAATATATAATGTCGGCCTATACGCGTCGAAAAGCGTTTGTCACTACTTTAAACTAAATGTTTTATATACAATCGATAAAAATATTTTATTAAAAAAATATATAACCCGTTAAATAAACGTATTCACGTACAACACAGCCACACCCCACTTTTTTTTTCAAGTAAAGAGCAAAAATTGTTTATAAATAACGTAGGATACGTTAGTAAAATACATGTTTATTTTATTAGTTGATTATTTAAAATGTATCTGTATTTGTAATTTTTTCTTTAAATAATTTATATTTTTAATCGTCCAGCAGACCGTAAAAAAAAGGTACCATGGGCCCGCGGGCCACGGGTTTAAGACCCCTGTGCTTAAAGTGCCTCAAGTTAAGATGTAACCCGTCACACAAAATATCTTTGGAATCACCCAAGTTGGCAATCTCCTTGAGATGCGGCCGAAGGGAGCTCAAGTAATTTTACAGATTTTACAGCATTACATTTTTTTGGCCAAAATAAATCAAATATTTCTACAGTAGAAACATAAAGCTTAGTTTTCTACACATTAATATCAACAGATGTTGAATATCTGTCAAGGATGTCCTGGAATTTGGTCAAAACTTTATCTCTTTATTTAAAAAGTTCCAGGACACCTTTGACAGATATTCAACAATCTGTTGATATTAGCATGTGTATAAAACTAAGCTCTATGTTGCTACTACATGGTGCTTACTACTACAGACGGGGAAAACCTGGAAAAGTCAGGGAATTTTTGGATGACATGTAAAACAGAGAAATGTCAGGGAACTGAACTAAAAACAAGGAAAAGTCAGGGAATTTAAAAAAATATATCTAAAATATCCCATTAATTTTGCAACCAAACACTAAAACCAAAGCTAATAATACCTAAATAAAATAACATTTTAATTTATAAAATAATTGTTAAAACCGTTTATGTTTTATAGATACAAACTTTAAAATATATATATATATATATATTTGATCAATAATAAATAAATCAAAAGTCATAATTCACCATTAGAACTGGAAAACCTGGAAAAGTCAGAGAATTTTGTAAAATATGTTTTGTAGCCATCCTGTTAACTGAAGAAATATTTGATTTATTTTGGCCAAAAAAAACAACTGTATAATTACTTGCGCTCCCTTCTGCCGCACCTTAATCTGTGTTCCAGCAATGAAACTGTCCTTCTTTCAGCGAGACTTTGTCCTTGTTTGCACCCCTTGTCGCGAGTAGGTAGAAATGCAGGTGACCTTGTACCAGCATACATCACGGCTCCCGCGGTGGGTGACCTTCCACTTTCATTCTTCCCCCCCTCCTCCTGCCCCCCCTGAACCCCCCACCAGCCTGCTCTACTCACGACATTGGCCTTCGTGAGGTTCCTCACTCAATATGGCTGCTATGACCTCTCTCTCTCTCTCTCTTACGCGTTTTTTTTTTTCAAACTTCCTTCCGTCCTTACAGCTTTGCTTGCTCGCCTAGGTAGATGAAGGAGGAAATATGACGTTATGAACATGTCGCTAGTAAACACAAGATGGCGTGAAATGTTTGGTAATAATGACGTCACACATGGAACGTTTACTTTATCCAAGGCGATAATTGATCATTTTCATGGTCAGACTTAGTACTCCTCAAGTGTGGTGCTATACTAAATACAAGACAACTACTTAGACCAGAATGGAACGGGCCAGTTTCATGGTCAGACTTGGTACTCCTCAAGTGTGGTGCTATACTAAATACAAGACAACTACCTAGACCAGAATGGAACGGGCCAGTTTCATGGTCAGACTTGGTACTCCTCAAGTGTGGTGCTATACTAAATACAAGACAACTACCTAAACCAGAATGGACTGGGTCAGTTTCACATGGGGCCCATTTCATTTTGGTTTAAGTAATTGTTCTGTATTTAGTATAGCACCACACTTGAGGAGAACTAAGTCTGACCATGAAACTGTTCCGTTCCATTCTGGTCTAGGTAGTTGTCTTGTATTTAGTATAGCACCACACTTGAGGAGTACCAAGTCTGACCATGAAACTGGCCCATAAGAATGAACATGACGTCATTAACGTGGGACCAGCCCGCCCAAGATTGGCATGAAGGGTTTGGTAATAATGACGTCACGTCATATGTAACAACGTTTTCTTCGTCCGTGGAGATAATGGAGGATATATGACGTCATTAACGTTTTTCCAATCCATACAAGATGGCAAGTGAGGTTTGTCTCTTTCAGAACTGACTTTCTACCAACATCAGTGTGTAGGAATGAGAGTTAATCAAATGATTTGATAGATGCTTGTCGATTTTAGTTAACTTGCTTTTCATCTACAAAATTTACACCTAGGTTTGTTGGTTTTAGGCCGTGTTCCAGTGCCCTGATTTCACCCTATTAATTAATGAGGGTTCCAGGTTTTCGGTTCAACCCCTAAGAAGGGGAGTCAGTCTACCCCGACTGACCCTTCACTCAGTCTATTGTACCAAGACGAGCTACAGTACTGTTGATATGTTCTCATGACCCCCTTAGGCCTCTGCCCCTTCCAGAGGGGCGAGTCCCGACATAAAGGTCCCAAATACACTACAGCAGGGGTGTACAAACTACGGCCCGCGACAAGATTATATCCGGCCCGTCCCAAGATTTTATAAAAAAACAAATTAACTGTTTATCTTCGTTATTTCTTAAACACGCCCAGTTTTTGTTCGCACGCGTGATTATATTCCTCCCCCCCCATGACACCAAGCCAGAGTGCTTCTCCCCATGACACCAAGCCAGAGTGCTTCCCCCATGACACCAAGCTTCCCCCCATGACACCAAGCCAGAGTGCTTCTCCCCATGACACCAAGCTTCCCCCCATGACACCAAGCCAGAGTGCTTCCCCTCATGACACCAAGCCAGAGTGCTTCCCCCCATGACACCACGCCAGAGTGCTTCCCCCCATGACACCAAGCCAGAGTGCTTCCTCCCATGACACCAAGCCAGAGTGCTTCCCCCCATGACACCAAGCCAGAGTGCTTCCCCCCATGACACCAAGCCAGAGTGCTTCCCCTCATGACACCAAGCCAGAGTGCTTCCCCCTTGACACCAAGCTTCCCCCCATGACACCAAGCCAGAGTGCTTCCCCCCATGACACCAAGCTTCCCCCCATGACACCAAGCCAGAGTGCTTCCCCCATGACACCAAGCCAGAGTGCTTCCCCTCATGACACCAAGCTTCCCCCATGACTCCAAGCCAGAGTGCTTCCCCCCATGACACCAAGCCAGAGTGCTTCCCCTCATGACAGCAAGCTTCCCCCCATGACTCCAAGCCAGAGTGCTTCCCCCATGACACCAAGCCAGAGTGCTTCCCCCCATGACACCAAGCTTCCCCCCATGACACCAAGCTTCCCCTCATGACACCAAGCTTCCCCCCATGACACCAAGCAAGAGTGCTTCCCCTCATGACACCAAGCCAGAGTGCTTCTCCCCATGACACCAAGCCAGAGTGCTTCCCTCATGACACCAAGCCAGAGTGCTTCCCCCATGACACCAAGCCAGAGTGCTTCCCTCCATGGCACCAAGCCAGAGTGCTTCCCCCCATGACACCAAGCCAGAGTGCTTCCCCTCATGACACCAAGCCAGAGTGCTTCCCCCCATGACACCAAGCCAGAGTGCTTCCCTCCATGGCACCAAGCCAGAGTGCTTCCCCCCATGACTCCAAGCCAGAGTGCTTCCCCCCATGACACCAAGCCAGAGTGCTTCCCCCATGATACCAAGCCAGAGTGCTTCCCCCCATGACACCAAGCCAGAGTGCTTCCCCTCATGACACCAAGCCAGAGTACTTCCCCCCATGACACCAAGCCAGAGTGCTTCCCCCCATGACACCAAGCCAGAGTGCTTCCCCTCATGACACCTAGCCAGAGTGCTTCCCCCCATGACACCAAGCCAGAGTGCTTCCCCCCATGACACCAAGCCAGAGTGCTTCCCCCCATGACACCAAGCCAGAGTGCTTCCCCTCATGACACCAAGCTAGAGTACTTCCCCCCATGATACCAAGCCAGAGTACTTCCCCTCATGACACCAAGCCAGAGTGCTTCCCCCCATGACACCAAGCCAGAGTGCTTCCCCCCATGACACCAAGCCAGAGTGCTTCCCTCCATGGCACCAAGCCAGAGTGCTTCCCCCATGACACCAAGCCAGAGTGCTTCCCCTCATGACACCAAGCCAGAGTACTTCCCCCCATGACACCTAGCTAGAGTACTTCCCCCCATGACGCCAAGCCAGAGTGCTTCCCCTCATGACACCAAGCCAGAGTGCTTCTCCCCATGACACCAAGCCAGAGTGCTTCCCCTCATGACACCAAGCCAGAGTGCTTCCCCCCATGACACCAAGCCAGAGTGCTTCCCCCATGACACCAAGCCAGAGTGCTTCCCCCATGACACCAAGACAGGGTGCTTCCCCCCATGACTCCAAGCCAGAGTGCTTCCCCCCATGACACCAAGCCAGAGTGCTTCCCCTCATGACAGCAAGCTTCCCCCATGACGCCAAGCCAGAGTGCTTTCCCCCATGACACCAAGCCAGAGTGCTTCCCCCCATGACACCAAGCCAGAGTGCTTCCCTCCATGGCACCAAGCCAGAGTGCTTCCCCCCATGACACCAAGCCAGAGTGCTTCCCCTCATGACACCAAGCCAGAGTGCTTCCCCCCATGACACCAAGCCAGAGTGCTTCCCCCCATGACACCAAGCCAGAGTGCTTCCCCCATGACACCAAGCCAGAGTGCTTCCCCTCATGACACCAAGCCAGAGTGCTTCCCCCCTTGACACCAAGCTTCCCCCATGACACCAAGCCAGAGTGCTTCCCCCCATGACACCAAGCTTCCCCCCATGACACCAAGCCAGAGTGCTTCCCCCCATGACACCAAGCCAGAGTGCTTCCCCTCATGACACCAAGCTTCCCCCCATGACTCCAAGCCAGAGTGCTTCCCCCCATGACACCAAGCCAGAGTGCTTCCCCCATGACACCAAGCTTCCCCCATGACACCAAGCCAGAGTGCTTCCCCCCATGACACCAAGCCAGAGTGCTTCCCCCATGACACCAAGCCAGAGTGCTTCCCCCATGACACCAAGCCAGAGTGCTTCCCTCATGACACCAAGCCAGAGTGCTTCCCCCCATGACACCAAGCTTCCCCCCATGACTCCAAGCCAGAGTGCTTCCCCCATGACTCCAAGCCAGAGTGCTTCCCCCCATGACACCAAGCCAGAGTGCTTCCCCTCATGACAGCAAGCTTCCCCCATGACTCCAAGCCAGAGTGCTTCCCCCCATGACACCAAGCCAGAGTGCTTCCCCCCATGACACCAAGCTTCCCCCATGACACCAAGCTTCCCCCCATGACACCAAGCTTCCCCCCATGACACCAAGCCAGAGTGCTTCCCTCATGACACCAAGCCAGAGTGCTTCCCCTATGACACCAAGCCAGAGTGCTTCCCCCCATGACACCAAGCCAGAGTGCTTCCCCCCATGACACCAAGCTTCCCCCATGACACCAAGCTTCCTCCCATGACACCAAGCTTCCCCCCATGACACCAAGCCAGAGTGCTTCCCCCCATGACACCAAGCCAGAGTGCTTCCCTCCATGACACCAAGCCAGAGTGCTTCCCCTCATGACAGCAAGCTTCCCCCCATGACTCCAAGCCAGAGTGCTTCCCCCATGACACCAAGCTTCCCCTCATGACACCAAGCCAGAGTGCTTCCCCCTATGACACCAAGCCAGAGTGCTTCCCCCCATGACACCAAGCCAGGGTGCTTCCCCCATGACACCAAGCCAGAGTGCTTCCCCCCATGACACCAAGCTTCCCCCCATGACACCAAGCCAGAGTGCTTCCCCCCATGACACCAAGCCAGGGTGCTTCCCCCCATGACACCAAGCCAGGGTGCTTCCCCCCATGACACCAAGCCAGAGTGCTTCCCCCCATGACACCAAGCCAGAGTGCTTCCCCCCATGACACCAAGCTTCCCCCCATGACACCAAGCTTCCCCCCATGACACCAAGCTTCCCCCCATGACACCAAGCCAGAGTGCTTCCCCCATGACACCAAGCCAGAGTGCTTCCCTCCATGACACCAAGCCAGAGTGCTTCCCCTCATGACACCAAGCTTCCCCCCATGACACCAAGCTTCCCCCCATGACACCAAGCTTCCCCCATGACACCAAGCTTCCCCCATGACACTAAGCCAGAGTGCTTCCCCTCATGACACCAAGCCAGAGTGCTTCCCCTCATGACACCAAGCCAGAGTGCTTTCCCCCATGACACCAAGCCAGAGTGCTTCCCCCCATGACACCAAGCCAGAGTGCTTCCCTCCATGGCACCAAGCCAGAGTGCTTCCCCCATGACACCAAGCCAGAGTGCTTCCCTCATGACACCAAGCCAGAGTGCTTCCCCCCATGACACCAAGCCAGAGTGCTTCCCCCCATGACACCAAGCCAGAGTGCTTCCCCCCATGACACCAAGCCAGAGTGCTTCCCCTCATGACACCAAGCCAGAGTGCTTCCCCCCTTGACACCAAGCTTCCCCCCATGACACCAAGCCAGAGTGCTTCCCCCCATGACACCAAGCTTCCCCCCATGACACCAAGCCAGAGTGCTTCCCCCCATGACACCAAGCCAGAGTGCTTCCCTCATGACACCAAGCTTCCCCCCATGACTCCAAGCCAGAGTGCTTCCCCCCATGACACCAAGCCAGAGTGCTTCCCCCCATGACACCAAGCTTCCCCCCATGACACCAAGCCAGAGTGCTTCCCCCATGACACCAAGCCAGAGTGCTTCCCCCCATGACACCAAGCCAGAGTACTTCCCCTCATGACACCAAGCCAGAGTGCTTCCCCCCATGACACCAAGCCAGAGTGCTTCCCCTCATGACACCAAGCCAGAGTGCTTCCCCCCATGACACCAAGCCAGAGTGCTTCCCCTCATGACACCAAGCCAGAGTGCTTCCCCCATGACGCCAAGCCAGAGTGCTTCCCCCATGACACCAAGCCAGAGTGCTTCCCCCATGACACCAAGCCAGGGTGCTTCCCCCCATGACACCAAGCCAGAGTGCTTCCCCCCATGACGCCAAGCCAGAGTGCTTCCCCCCATGACACCAAGCTTCCCCCCATGACACCAAGCTTCCCCCCATGACACCAAGCTTCCCCCATGACACCAAGCCAGAGTGCTTCCCCTCATGACACCAAGCCAGAGTGCTTCCCCCTATGACACCAAGCCAGAGTGCTTCCCCCCATGACACCAAGCCAGAGTGCTTCCCCCCATGACGCCAAGCCAGAGTGCTTCCCCCATGACACCAAGCCAGAGTGCTTCCTCATGAAAACAAGCCAGAGTGCTTCCCCCCTTGACACCAAGCTTCCCCCCATGACACCAAGCTTCCCCCATGACACCAAGCCAGAGTGCTTCCCCCATGACACCAAGCCAGAGTGCTTCCTCATGACACCAAGCCAGAGTGCTTCCCCCCTTGACACCAAGCTTCCCCCCATGACACCAAGCTTCCCCCCATGACACCAAGCCAGAGTGCTTCCCCCCATGACACCAAGCCAGAGTGCTTCCCCCCATGACACCAAGCCAGAGTGCTTCCCCTCATGACACCAAGCCAGAGTGCTTCCCCCTATGACACCAAGCCAGAGTGCTTCCCCCCATGACACCAAGCCAGAGTGCTTCCCCCCATGACGCCAAGCCAGAGTGCTTCCCCCCATGACACCAAGCCAGAGTGCTTCCTCATGACACCAAGCCAGAGTGCTTCCCCCCTTGACACCAAGCTTCCCCCATGACACCAAGCCAGAGTGCTTCCCCCCTTGACACCAAGCTTCCCCCCATGACACCAAGCCAGAGTGCTTCCTCATGACACCAAGCCAGAGTGCTTCCCCCCTTGACACCAAGCTTCCCCCCATGACACCAAGCTTCCCCCATGACACCAAGCCAGAGTGCTTCCCCCCATGACACCAAGCCAGAGTGCTTCCTCATGACACCAAGCCAGAGTGCTTCCCCCCTTGACACCAAGCTTCCCCCCATGACACCAAGCTTCCCCCCATGACACCAAGCCAGAGTGCTTCCCCCCATGACACCAAGCCAGAGTGCTTCCTCATGACACCAAGCCAGAGTGCTTCCCCCCTTGACACCAAGCTTCCCCCCATGACACCAAGCTTCCCCCCATGACACCAAGCCAGAGTGCTTCCCCCCATGACACCAAGCCAGAGTGCTTCCTCATGACACCAAGCCAGAGTGCTTCCCCCCTTGACACCAAGCTTCCCCCCATGACACCAAGCTTCCCCCCATGACACCAAGCCAGAGTGCTTCCCCCCATGACACCAAGCCAGAGTGCTTCCCCCCATGACACCAAGCCAGAGTGCTTCCCTCATGACACCAAGCCAGAGTGCTTCCCCCTATGACACCAAGCCAGAGTGCTTCCCCCCATGACACCAAGCCAGAGTGCTTCCCCCCATGACGCCAAGCCAGAGTGCTTCCCCCCATGACACCAAGCCAGAGTGCTTCCTCATGACACCAAGCCAGAGTGCTTCCCCCCTTGACACCAAGCTTCCCCCATGACTCCAAGCCAGAGTGCTTCCCCCATGACTCCAAGCCAGAGTGCTTCCCCCCATGACGCCAAGCCAGAGTGCTTCCCCCCATGACACCAAGCCAGAGTACTTCCCCTCATGACACCAAGCCAGAGTACTTCCCCTCATGACACCAAGCCAGAGTACTTCCCCTCATGACACCAAGCCAGAGTGCTTCCCCTCATGACACCAAGCCAGAGTGCTTCCCCCCATGACTCCAAGCCAGAGTTCTTCCCCCATGACACCAAGCCAGAGTGCTTCCCCTCATGACACCAAGCTTCCCCCCATGACGCCAAGCCAGAGTGCTTCCCCCCATGACACCAAGCCAGAGTGCTTCCCCTCATGACACCAAGCCAGAGTGCTTCCCCCCATGACACCAAGCCAGAGTGCTTCCCCTCATGACACCAAGCCAGAGTGCTTCCCCCCATGACGCCAAGCCAGAGTGCTTCCCCCATGACACCAAGCCAGAGTGCTTCCCCCCATGACACCAAGCCAGGGTGCTTCCCCCATGACGCCAAGCCAGAGTGCTTCCCCTCATGACACCAAGCCAGAGTGCTTCCTCATGACACCAAGCCAGAGTGCTTCCCCTCATGACACCAAGCCAGAGTGCTTCCCCCCATGACACCAAGCTTCCCCCCATGACGCCAAGCCAGAGTGCTTCCTCATGACACCAAGCCAGAGTGCTTCCCCCCATGACACCAAGCCAGAGTGCTTCCCCCATGACACCAAGCCAGAGTGCTTCCCCTCATGACACCAAGCTTCCCCCCATGACGCCAAGCCAGAGTGCTTCCCCCCATGACACCAAGCCAGAGTGCTTCCCCTCATGACACCAAGCCAGAGTGCTTCCCCCCATGACACCAAGCCAGAGTGCTTCCCCTCATGACACCAAGCCAGAGTGCTTCCCCCCATGACGCCAAGCCAGAGTGCTTCCCCCCATGACACCAAGCCAGAGTGCTTCCCCCCATGACACCAAGCCAGGGTGCTTCCCCCCATGACGCCAAGCCAGAGTGCTTCCCCCCATGACACCAAAGGCGCCAGAGTGCTTCCTCATGACACCAAGCCAGAGTGCTTCCCTCATGACACCAAGCCAGAGTGCTTCCCCCATGACAACCCAAGCCAGAGTGCTTCCCATCACCCAATGCCAACACCAAGCTTCCCCCCATGACGCCAAGCCAGAGTGCTTCCCTCATGACAATCCATAGCCAGAGTGCTTCCCCCCATGACACCAAGCCAGAGTGCTTCCCCCCATGACACCAAGCCAGAGTGTTCCCCTCATGACACCAAGCTTCCCCCCATGACGCCAAGCCAGAGTGCTTCCCCCCATGACACCAAGCCAGAGTGCTTCCCCCATGCACCAAGCCAGAGTGCTTCCCCCATGACACCAAGCATTCCCCTCATGACACCAAGCCAGAGTGCTTCCCCCCATGACACCAAGCCAGAGTGCTTCCCCTCATGACCCAAGCCAGAGTGCTTCCCCCCATGACACCAAGCCAGAGTGCTTCCTCATGACACCAAGCCAGAGTGCTTCCCCCCATGACACCAAGCCAGAGTGCTTCCCCTCATGACACCAAGCTTCCCCCATGACGCCAAGCCAGAGTGCTTCCCCCCATGACACCAAGCCAGAGTGCTTCCCCTCATGACACCAAGCCAGAGTGCTTCCCCCATGACACCAAGCCAGAGTGCTTCCCCTCATGACACCAAGCTTCCCCCCATGACGCAAGCCAGAGGCTTCCCCCCATGACACCAAGCCAGAGTGCTTCCCCCATGGACCCAAGCCAGAGTGCTTCCCCCTATGACACCAAGCCAGGTGCTTCCCCCATGACACCAAGCCAGAGTGCTTCCCCCATGACACCAAGCTTCCCCCCATGACACCAAGCCAGAGTGCTTCCCCTCATGGCACCAAGCCAAGAGTGCTTCCCCCATGACACCAAGCCAGGGTGCTTCCCTCCATGACACCAAGCCAGAGTGCTTCCCCCATGACTCCAAGCCAGAGTGCTTCCCCCCATGACACAGCCAGAGCTTCCCCTCATGACACCAAATGCTTCCCCCCATGACGCCAAGCCAGAGTGCTTTCCCCATGCACCAAGCCAGAGTGCTTCCCCCATGACACCAAGCCAGGGTGCTTCCCTCCATGACACCAAGCCAGAGTGCTTCCCCCATGACACCAAGCTTCCCCCCATGACACCAAGCCAGAGTGCTTCCCCCATGACACCAAGCCAGAGTGCTTCCCCCATGGCACCAAGCCAGAGTGCTTCCCCCATGACCCAAGCCAGAGTGCTTCCCCCCATGACACCAAGCCAGGTGCTTCCCCTCATGACAACCAAGCTTCCCCATGACCCAAGCCAAGTGCTTCCCCCCATGACACCAAGCCAGAGTGCTTCCCCCCATGACTCCAAGCCAGAGTGCTTCCCCCATGACCCAAGCCAGGTGCTTCCCCCCATGACTCCAAGCCAGGGTGCTTCCCCCCATGACCCAAGCCAGGTGCTTCTCCCCATGACACCAAGCTTCCCCCATGACACCAAGCCAGAGTGCTTCCCCCCATGACACCAAGCCAGAGTGCTTCCCCCATGACACCAAGCCGGTGCTCCCCCATGACCCAAGCCAGAGTGCTTCCCCCATGACACCAAGCCAGAGTGCTTCCCCTCATGACACCAAGCCAGAGTGCTTCCCCCATGACTCCAAGCCAGAGTGCTTCCCCCATGACACCAAGCCAGAGTGCTTCCCCATGACACCAAGTGCTTCCCCCATGACGCCAAGCCAGAGTGCTTCCCCCATGACACCAAGCCAGAGTGCTTCCCCCATGACACCAAGCCAGAGTGCTTCCCTCATGACACCAAGCCAGAGTGCTTCTCCCCATGACACCAAGCCAGAGTGCTTCTCCCATGACACCAAGCCAGGGTGCTTCCCCTCATGACACCAAGACCAGAGTGCTTCCCCTCATGACACCAAGCCAGAGTGCTTCCCTCATGACACCAAGCCAGAGTGCTTCCCCCATGACACCAAGCCAGAGTGCTTCCCCCATGACACCAAGCCAGAGTGCTTCCCTCCATGAACAACCAAGCCAGCAGAGTGCTTCCCCCCATGACACCAAGCTTCCCCCATGACACCAAGCCAGAGTGCTTCCCCCATGACACCAAGCCAGAGTGCTTCCCCCATGGCACCAAGCCAGAGTGCTTCCCCCCATGACACCAAGCCAGAGTGCTTCCCCCCATGACACCAAGCCAGAGTGCTTCCCCTCATGACACCAAGTTCCCCCATGACACCAAGCCAGAGTGCTTCCCCCATGACACCAAGCCAAGTGCTTCCCCCATGACTCCAAGCCAGAGTGCTTCCCCCATGACTCCAAGCCAGGGTGCTTCCCCATGATCAAAGCCATGTTCTCCATGATCCACCAGGTGCTTCCCATGACACCAACAGAGTGCTTCCCTATAGGACTCAAGCCTAGGGTGTTCTCATGACACCAAGACAGAGTGATTCCTCATGACACCAATTACCTCATGACACCAAGCTAGAGTGCTTCCCATGACACCATCAGAGTGCATGCGAATTGCAAACCATCATTTATCATGCGCAAATGCCATTTTCATACCAGACAACAGAACGGTTGATTGTAACGATTTATAGGTAGTTCAAAGTCTCACAGTAGAGGGTTATCAAAGGAAAGTCCCGAAAGATGTTAAACTATTTAAAGAAAAAAATTTATTGACCTATTTATTACAAATATTAATTATTTACAATAATTGATTCATTTTCCAGAATAATAATGACATTAATTTTATCAACATGATCTATATTGGAAAGTGCATTTTTTTTTATATGACTCGGACATATGTTGAATCTAAATTTAATGTTGAAACAATCTGATTTGTAATATTACTTTTGAAATACAAGGCATTCATGTTGGAAATTAATTACTCGCTTGAGAAAATGAACTATTTTACCGGCAAAATGTGTACAAATATATTATGTGGCCCGCCAACCAAAAGTTTGGAGACCCTACACTACAGTTGTAATATATTGTTCACAATTATTAATATGTTTTTTTATATTATATTGACTAGTTTAAGTGGTTTTATTATCAGTCTATAAATATGGATATATTTTTTTCTCTCTCGACACTTCGGAGGAATATAGTGTTGTAATCGTCAAAAAAAAATCGAACTCAGGATCTTTAATTAATGTCGACGTTTTATGACCCCCTGAAACTAAAATAGTGGTTTTCGCAATGTCGTCTGTCTGTATGTATGTACCTCGGGCTAGAGAAAACTATTTTATCAATTGAGCTAAAACTTGGTATCTGGAGTTTTTATAAGGCCACCCCCCCCCCCCCCCCCGAAGGATTTTTGAAATCAGATATCTAATACTAAATTTGAGGGTAGTTTACTGAAGGGCAAAAGAGATAAAATAGCTTTTTTTTTTTCAAAATTCGCTCTAACGATTTTGATTAAATTTTATATCTATACACTGTTTATCGTTATAAACCATATGGTGATTTTCATTTTCTCTTGAACATGACTTTGAGGGTACTTTACTTAAGATACATTTTACAATTTTCTTAATTTCTCCGCAACTATTTGAAATACGAAATAACTTATTGCAATAAAGTTGTAGTGATATTAAAGATAAAAATCTTTTATGTGAAATATATTTGAATAAAACCAATCATTTATGAGCTATAAGCAAACATAATATATAATTTTTAATTTTATTCTTATGTTCTTTGTAAGACAAAGATGTTTCTCTCAATTGTTCTGTAACATTGTTACTAGTTCCTAATGCCATAGAGTAAGTAACAGTGTATATTATTTCATTTATAATCTCTGGTGTAATGTTTCTACAACAATGTATAGATCTATTATTTCGTTTCACAAATCTTACGAGTTTTTAGTAAATGTCTATTTTAAGATAAAGGAAAATCTATGAAGTACGTTGTACCATTTATTTAAGAAGTATTTATTCAGCGTTATTGCTGTACTGAACAGGGTGAATATATTATACTATATCACACGTGCTACTATTTCACTTCCTAGGGAACTGGTATGATTAAAATAGGATTGGATCAAGATCGATCCAATCTAGTGATCGGCGCGGAATAATTACCTCCCCGTTTCAGATTTGGTGATTAATAAAAACAAAGTTTTCTCTTAACGAACGCAGGTCCTAATTGCTCGGTGAATATTACACTAGTGTCTTCATTTTCGCTTGCCAACAGTTTTTTTTTTCGAAGACTTGTCTTCTAGAATGTTCTAGTTACGTGACGCAATCATCCATGTATGGTCTCTTACCCCCACCCCCGGCTTGTCTTTCGAGAAGATTTTGCCTGGGTGGCCGATATAGCGTGACATAAGAATGTTGCACAAAGTAGATATTTAATGCAGAATATAATGTGACATATAAAAGTGGCAAGCTGATGAAGCTGTAGGGGAGTGGTCAGCGTATCTTAAGCGATGGCCAGACTGGAGGAGCGACTAAATAATAAAATAGAACACATTGGTTGTAATGAGAGTGGCCAGACTGGAGCGCGCGCTCGAGCCGGTACAGTCTAGTTTACAGGCGCTAGGCAATATTATTGTGTGTGGGTTCATTGAGTGCTAAGAAAACTGAATCATTTTAACATTTTTATTATTATCGATAGGTTTAACACCATTAGAGTGGAGAGAGGATTGGAAAACCACAACAATAAATTACTGTTCAAAAAACCACCCTAAGTTCACTGAGCCAAGATTCTAACCTTGATCTCCCCGTCATCGGCAGTCTAGTCTAATACGAGAATAGCGCGTTAGACCACGTGGCCGTCAAAGCTGTTCAGATGTTAATTCTTATGCAAACTTTCAAAATAAATAAACCACGTACTTATGCCTATGTTGTTTTTTAATTCTCTTAAAAAAATTCTTTCAAAGAAACCGTTGACCTCGATTCCCCTTAATTTACTATTCATTTTTCCTTTCGCTTTGCATATATATGATATAAAATGGTCGACATTTTGGGTCTATCTTATCCTTCTCCCCCTTCCCCCTTTTCCGCCGAATATAGCGAGGTATTGTCCGGTTTGTCCGTAGGGTCACATTGTAAGATTGTGTGAAAGTATACCCCCCCCCCCTTTCTCTCTGATTTTGTTTCAAGGGGAGGGGGGGGGAGGCATCATGAAACCGGTGCCCAACTGTGTCATTATATCGGACGGTCCAAATAATGACGCACAAGATCCATAATAATGATATGGGGCTAATTCTAGAAATACAGACCCTTCCTCGTGGGTAAAAGGGGATCACTGGTCTACCACACAGTTCTAAGGTACCACCAGGGTTCGATTCCGGGTGATAGTGACTTAAGATATTTATTTTTATGCCGGTTCATTGTGTCTTCCAGCTAGAAAATATCTTAAGGATGAGTGTGTTCCAGTCCAATGTTCATAAGAAGAACCTTTTCTGACAGCTAGAAAAGTTACTACAGTCTAATGTTCATGGGAAGAACCTTATCTGACAGCTAGAAAAGTTACTACAGTCCAATGTTCATAGGAAGAACCTTATCTGACAGCTAGAACAGTTACTACAGTTTCAATGTTCATAGGAAGAACCTTATCTGACAGCTAGAAAAGTTACTATAGTCCAATGTTCATAGGAAGAACCTTATCTGACAGCTAGAAAAGTTACTACAGTCCAATTTCCATAGGAAGAACCTTATCTGACAGCTAGAAAAAGTTACTACAGTTCAATGTTCATTAGGAAGAACCTTATCTGACAGCTAGAACAGTTACTACAGTTCAATGTTCATAGGAAGAACCTTATCTGACAGCTAGAAAGTTACTATAGTCCAATGTTCATAGGAAGAACCTTATCTGACAGCTAGAAAAGTTACTACAGTCCAATTTCCATAGGAAGAACCTTATCTGACAGCTAGAACAGTTACTACAGTCCAATGTTCATGGAAGAACCTTATCTGACAGCTAGAACAGTTACCACAGTCCAATGTTCATAGGAAGAACCTTATTGACAGTTATAGAAGCTATCGGATCTACTTTCACTGTTCATACGTCAAGTTATATGATCCTCAAATGTAACTTTTGATAGATATTATAATTCTTATGGTAAAATAAATTTAAATGTTGACAACAAAAATCTGTTAGTATTTTCTAAACGTTTCTTTTTCCGGCTACGCTCATTTTACTAACCTAATAAGCAGGGATTAAGGCAGAGCTTAAAGGAAATGTACCTATAATTGTGTGGATGGAGAGTGGAAAATTATTTAGTAAAAAAACCCTCAAAACACCCAGAGACATTCGAACATCAAACTCTTAATTCTTTTGTAAACCAGACCATAAATAACTTAACACCTTTATTCACGTGATCGTATCTTCCGATATCTAAATTTTTTTTTAGCACAGCGTCTTACTACCCGTTCGGCTTATACACTTATGTACGCTGATTTTTTTTTAGGGATTTGGAAGGTTATATTTAGAGGAACAGTACAAGCATTCGCGTGGAGGGAAAGTGGAAAACCATTTTGGAAAATAATCCTCAGTACACCTGACTGAGATTCTATATGCGATCTCCCCGTCATCGGTAGTCTAGTTTACTGCGAGAGTAGCGCGTTAGATCATGCGTCCACCGAAGTGGAAATATCTTAAATTAATCTATACCAAAAACTCCTTCGGTTTCTCAACGGTGATATGAATGCAATTTCTTTTAAAAAAAAAATTATAAACTGTACATCGTATATCGATCAACATGTTGTCAACGAAATTTAGCGTGTGTTTATGTGAAGGTCAAAGCAAACTGCACGCTTAACGATATGTGAAAGGCACGTGTGTCTTTACGACCAAAACAGCAAGACCAAGAAGCACCCATGTCCAAATGACTTAATTTTTATAATAGAAGTAACAATAAGTATTGTTTACAACAAAAATTCCATTTATTTGTATATGTATTTGCCATTCGACCTTATCTGACCTCTGCTCACCTGGAGTATGGAGGGACTCGTTTCTTAGGTGGGTACAAAGCAGAGGGGACCTACAGTTTAACGTGGGATCCAAACCACGGTGGAGGCTGGCATTCCACGCATTCACAAGTTGTGATTAATACACGTCTTGTCAGAGGTGAAGGAAGGGTTTGGTAATCAGATAAATCTGTGCCGGGAAGAGGATTGAACCCGGACCCAGCACAGAAGTCTGACACCTTACCCGTAGACCGCCAGGTATTCTATTTATTTTAATATTTACCTAAACATTTTGATTTATCCATTTGAGGTATCTAGCGTGCACATTATGAACAGACTGATCATAACAGAACACGACTTATAAACTAACTTAGATATATAAAAGACACAACACCCAACTCCCCGATCGTTAATCCATCACTGTGAAAGAGGAAACTCCCATTTCACCGATGATAAATATCTCGACCACACCGGGAATCGAACCCGGAACCCTTAGCTCTGTAGACATACACGCTACCAACTGAGCTAAAGTGTTGAACCTACACGTTGTAAATAAAAATTACGACGTTATTGATGTATTTAACGGGCCGGTTAGTCTACACTTTCAAAACTTACAAATTAAAGGTTTTTTCTAGGTAACTGAGATATTTCCAATAATATGTTTTTCTAGGTTAAATATCGACAAAATCTTTAACAGTCCACGAGTTTGTTGTTTACTAGAATGAGCAGAAAACTATGTTCTATGACCCTATACATATATAAACCTGTAGACATAGTTTAAAAGTTAACATCTCTGAAAAGACCACATATTTCTGCTAAATGTCCGGGAAACGAAAGGTAACTGTTATAGGAGCGTAGAATTGATCTTTGTTAATAGAATGACGTCATTTAATAGGGGGGGGGGGGGTCACAACACAAATTGTATAGGCATTTATATTTTCCTCCTCACCTGTTTGTTCTCCTACTGCCGGACAGATTCACCCATGAATGCTATAAACACACTAGGTTTCTGCGAGCCTCTAAAAAGTAATTCAAAACTTACTTGTACGCCCTTAAAAAAAACAGACTCTTTAATTCCACCCCTTTCTTTCTTTATTCGTCGGGACTTGTGTAGTTTCTCAACCGGCCGCTTCGATTGATAAGCGCGCGTACTACGCGTACCGTCGCGTGTTTTAATTTTTTGTTGTGTTGTCCTTCACTTAGAGTCCAACCCACCCTTATCTGGATACATTATGTTATGTTCGAGGCTATTTCTACCCCTGATTCCACCCTCTACCCCCCCCTCTCTTACCAACCCATGTCCACCTCATATTAGCCGATGAAGGTCAGAGGGGGAGATGACATGTTTTTAGGTCCTATAGTAAAGGCGCGGCGTGGGTGCGCGTGGTTTCATTGGCGGTGTTGCCACGTCTCTACGATTCCTATCCGTATGAATGGAGGAAGGTCTTACCACCCGCTTGTGTTATACTCCTCTATACATCAGTGGCGTAATGATGAGATAACAACATTTTAGGAAATGCATTTTTTTTAAAATTCAAAGTGGATGCTAGTAAAGGCCAGTATTTTTGCAGTTTTTATGGCGAAACTTTTTTTTTTTTTTGCCAAAATAAATAAAATATTGCTTTAGTACGAACTTAGAATTTAATTTTCTTCACATGATGACCTAAAAAATGTCTTGAATATATATATCAACGGTGTTCTGGAATTTAATGACAAATTTTTATCTTCATTTAAAAAGTTTGTCATCTAATGCCGCTATGTTCATAAAATATATTCAACAACTGTTGATATCACCGTGTGAAGAAAATTAAAACTGTTTGTACTGAAGTAATATTTTATTTATTTTGGCAAAAAAAAAGTGTTTTCATAAAAAACTGCGAAAACACTGGACTTTTCTAGCATCCCCTTCCATCCCACCTTAACGTGCACTTTCTAAACCAACTGATCATATAAACACACGAGAATTTCTATGAGCGAGACTGAAAGGGCTTACCAATTATTTTCCCATACCTTAAATTGTATTTTTTTACATGCCTAAATCGAAGGTTTTACTTCCCCACCTCCGAAGGAATAAAACACGCCAACCTCCGTTGGGTTCGAACACACGAACATCGGGTCCTGAGATCAGCACTTTTCCCCAAGAGGTCGATCATAAGAAATGTACACACATTTACTTGAAGGGATTGTGATAAACCATTTAGGGGGAAAAAAAGCTCTCAGTACACTTGATCGGGATTCGAACCCCAATCTCCCCGTTATCGGCATTCCCAGTCTATTGTAAGAGTGACACCATAGACTGTTAGACCACCAAAGCTATTTAACGTACATTTTTGACAGAACAGACTGTTTGTGTACAATAATGAACACAACTCAGTAATGTCAATTTATGGGAACCCAAACCACATTTCTTATTAATAATATTTAGCACCGCGTCTTACTACCCGTTCGGGTTATACGCTCTAAGTACTAATTACGCTAATGGATTAGGAATTGGGAAGGTCGAATTAGAGGAAGTGAACCCGCATTTGCGTGGAGGGAGAGTGGGAAAACTATTTAGGAAAAAAACCCACCCCCAGTTCACCCGGCTGAGATTCGAACCTCGATCTCCCTGTCCTCAGCAGTCTAGCTCAACACGACTAGCGCGTTAGCCAACTACGCCACCGAGGCGGGGCACATTTCTTATTGCGCTTAGAGTCAAACCTGGGACTTTTTATCTTAGTGGACAGACACGCTACCCACTGAGCTATGAGTTCTCGAGTTTGATTCCTGACATGTCCGGAAAAATGTATCATCGGTGAAATGTAGGGTTACCCATTCACAGTAATGAATCAACGGTCGGGGGACTGGATGTTGTGTCTGTTGTAGATTTAAGTTATTTTTATAGCCCATGTGCCGATATCATCAGTCGGTTCAGAAAGTGCAATTTTAAACACCTTAAATGAAAAAAAACCCCACAAAGCTGTGTTGCTTGAAAGAATTGGCAACATGGCTTTTACCACACCTCACATTTACATAATTAAATTCGTTTAGTATTTGTATAAAAGCTAGTCAATCACGCAAATAGGTCTTGGAATTAAATTTAAATACTAAACGCTGATTAAGAACACAAAACGAAATTGTTAACACACGTCATATATGAATATAACTGTCCGTGCAGTGGTCGAGCGGTCTAAGGCGTTAGACTTGGTCACTGATGAGAAGTTTGGTTCAGTTTAGGATCACCAGCTTGTTTAACTGTTTTTAAATTGTTTTTCTAACGCTTTCCGTGCAAATGTTGATACATTTCCTCTACACTCTACCCTACTACCAGTAGTGTAAATAAAATGTGGGGATAACTTGGATGGATAATGAGACGGGGAAAAAAAAGAAGCTTTTCCCCCCCTCAAGCAAGACACATCTTATTTCCCTTTTCAGACATATTTTTTCTCTTTTTCCAGACACATTTTAAATTCTTTCCCCTCTCAAACATATTTCCCCCCTTTCAGACACATTTCCCTCTCAGATACATTCCCCCTCTCACACACATTCCCCCTTTCAAACACATTTCCCCTTTCAGACACATTCCCCCTCTCAGATACATTCCCCCTTTCAAACACATTTCCCCTCTCAGATACATTCCCCCTTTCAGATACATTCCCCCTTTCAGACACATTCCCCCTTTCAGACACATTCCCCCTCTCACACACATTCCCCTCACACACATTCCCCCTCTCACACACATTCCCCCTCTCACACACATTCCCCCTCTCACACACATTCCCCCTTTCAAACACATTTCCCCTCTCAGACACATTCCCCCCTTCAGACACATTCCCCCCTTCAGATACATTCCCCCTTTCAGACACATTCCCCCCTTCAGACGCATTTCCCCTCTCAAACATAGTTCCCCCTCTCAGACACATTCCCCCCTTCAGACACATTCCCCCCTTCAGACACATTCCCCTCTTCAGACACATTTCCCCTCTCAGACACATTCCCCCTTTCAGACACATTCCCCCCTTCAGACGCATTTCCCCTCTCAGACACATTCCCCCCTTCAGACACATTCCCTCTTCAGACACATTTCCCCTCTCAGACACATTCCCCCTTTCAGACACATTTTCTTTCCCTTTTCAGACAAGTTTTGTGGCTGTCGTAATTATCTGCAGGAAGACGGAACGGAGCGAGGGAATCGACCGTTTCGGAAAAAAAAGAAAGGAGGGTTAGGTGGGTGGCTGGGTTCCTGACCTCTAACCTAACCACGCCCACTCGTGTACGCATGCGCCAGGGACTAAACGCGCCACACTGACGTGGCGGGAAGGGGTGGTAGTTCGGGGGGACGGACGCTTCTGTGTTACTCACTTTGCTTTACCACCCTTTCACTTTCACCCCCTTCCTTCTGACTCAGGGGGGGGGGTTGGTCGTAAGGGGGGTGAAACCCAGGAGAAAGTGAGGGAATTCGTTAGGGTCAACTAGGATGTATAAGGAACAGTCAAAAAATTCTCGTAAATTGGGCTAAATTAAATTTTGGCCAAGAATCTAATTCACTGGGAATATTATTTTTTCATTCAATCACCCTTCTCATCCAAACTAATCACACTAATCCTTACGGGGTAGGCAATAAACTGTGCATATAGTTCAAAAACTACTCCGTACTTAATCCATCCTTACTTTCTCCACACTTCCCTATCCTTGCATATTCCCTTCAACATCCACACACTGAGTCATACATGCTCTTTTATTATTAAACTCTTAATGTTCCTATTTTCACACATTCGTCTACAACATTTAGACAAGAACTTATCTGACAGCTAGAAGAGTTATTACTGTCCAATGTTCATAGTAAGAATCTTATCTGACAGCTAGAAAGTTACTACAGTCCAATGTTCATAGGAAGAACCTTATCTGACAGCTAGAACAGTTACTACAGTCCAATGTTCATAGGAAGAACCTTATCTGACAGCTAGGAAAGTTACTACAGTCCAATGTTCATAGGAAGAACCTTATCTGACAGCTAGAAAAGTTACTACAGTACAATGGTCATAGGAAGAACCTTATCTGACAGCTAGAAAAGCTACTACAGTCCAATGTTCATAGGAAGAACCTTATCTGACAGCTAGAAAAGTTACTACAGTACAATGTTCATAGGAAGAACCTTATCTGACAGCTAGAAAAGCTACTACAGTCCAATGTTCATAGGAAGAACTTATCTGACAGCTAGAACAGTTACTACAGTCCAATGTTCATAGGAAGAACCTTATCTGACGGCTAGAAAAGTTACTACAGTCCAATGTTTTTAGTTAGAAAGTTACTAGATCTAACTTTATGTATTCATACTTCAGAACATGTAACCTGTAGACGTTACTTTTGATATCTTATCAACGCCTATAAAATAACACTAATAATCTAGTAAATATTATCAATGTCGACCACATAAAAATATGGTTGTGTTTTCTAAAAGTCTTTTCATATAAAAATAGGCTTGTAGCTAGCCTAGTGAGCTTTTAAAACTAAAGCAACTATTGTAGAAGCCCTGTACCGATGGGCACGTGAAACTAAATGTCGAAAATACACATTTAATCTGCTTTGCTGTTAAAATCAAGGGAAGGGTTCAAATTACGGATGGTGTAATGTAGATGTGTTTATATCCTAAATAGTTTTCCCCCCTTACCTACACGCAAATTAGGTTGTAGTTACCCTAAATTCTACCTTTATAATCCCTAACTCATGAATGTAATTAAACGAGTGTAATCCGAAAGACGTTGAGGGGAAAAGAAATTGCTATCAAGTGAAGACAGGGGTGGAAATGTAGCCCGCATCGCACAACTGTATGCATTGTAGCATTAATTCCATCTCACGGCGCTAATTAATATAATAATATTAGTGTCACACGTTTCGACTACCCGTTCATATTATCAAAAAACTATAATTGAGGAGGATATAAACAAATTAAATGCACCAGAATTTGTCAGGAATTAAAGCTCGCTATTTTATCCAAATCTATAGAAAAAACATCTATAAGTCATTCACGAGCTAAGTTTACCTGGATGACAGCTCGAAGTGTTACTAGAAGTAACCCCTAATATATCACTACGCAAACAGCTGACATCTATCACTTTGGATGACTGTAATGAAAACAGATGGTAATATATTAATATGATAGTAAACCGCAGTAATTTAGGCCAATATTATTTATATATTTATTTGAGGTCGGACACAAAGTTTATTTATCGTTTTATTCCACTTTAAAAAAATATTCACACACACTCACAAAAACTTCTAACGAATATAGCTTCAAAATGGCGATTGACGAATCTAAACCATATGATTGAACATGACGGTAAACAAGTTTATTTCAATGATGCAGACACGCAGTTGATGAAAATATTTTAATCAGTTAAATATTTCAAAACAAAATAAAATAATAAAAAATCATTTATTGTGTGTAAAAAAGACAACAATTTTCTCTTTTCCAAGTAAATACGATGCCTGTATTAAAAGATATTGATGTGTGCACTATATTACACAAAATCAGTAACGTTCCAAAATGAAAAATAAGTACTTTTAATTATGTTTAAAATATTGTTTAAAGTTGGATTAAAATATATTATTTAAAAAAAATGAAATAGTATGAGAAAACTTAAGTTTATGTTATTTTAAATATAATTTATAACAGTTAATTAAAGATCTTTACATTTATAACAAAATAATGATCTTTTAACAAGTGTTGGCAGTCCAAAACCTAAACAAATGATTTTCGAACTGTCATCCAGGTAAAAAGCTATCGTGAACGGACTTTACACAACCTGTGACCTTTTTTTGTCTCAGCTACTGGCTTCGTTTGGATAGTTCGTCCTAGTTACTGACTGTACGAGTAGACCCACGACTTCAAATATTTTTATTTTTACTGAGCATCGTCTTTGTCCTTCGGTGAGATCAGCTAAGTGTGTCTTCGATACAGGGGAGAGAAAAATGACAGCATTCTCAATTTGGTTGTAGAGGTTATGAAAACCAGGTCTTTTTTTTTAAACATTTGTCTTTTAGTGGTACAGTTTCATGCAATGTTTCTATGCATTTAGTGGTTGGTGAAATTAATCTCAAAAGTTATTTTCATCACAGATTTTTATTTATTATTATTAAGTGTTCTGTCTTACGACAGGTCTTTTCCTTTTGTCATTGAATTTAGACCACCAATGCACCCTGTCCTCTGCCTCCACCTTCAGCTCCTAGAATGTTCTTCTTTCCTTCAAGTCCTCCAATATTTGAATCCTCCTCCTTCCTAAGCTCCTCTTTCCCTCAACCTTTCCTTCTATGATGTCGTGCAGAAGACAGTTCCTCCTAAGGATGTATCCTGTCTGATTTGTACCGAAGAATCACTTCCAAAATGTTTCTCTTCTCATCCACTCTTCATTTACCCTGTCTGCCCACCTGATCTTCTCAAGTCTTCTCCAGCATCACATTTCACAGATCTCCAAATATTTATTTTCCATATATACGAGGATATTATTTTAGCACCGCGTCTTAGTACCTGTTCAGGCAATACGTATATTTAATAACTACGCCAATGATCTAGGAATGAAGAAGGTTGAATATATGTATAACATGTATCCGCATTTGTTTGGAAGGAGAGTTGAAACCCGCACTTCCTGTCATCGGCATTATAGCCTACTGCGATAGTTACGACGACCTTATGTTAACTTGGTTCAAGACCACACAGCTCCTTAAATATCGTCAGCGATGCTCTTACAGAACTTTTAAATTATCCCATCCTCGTTTCCCTTACACTGTCTTATTCCTCGTCTCCTCAAGCATACTATTTGATGATTCCTCACACAATACAAAATAAATATAATTGGTTCTACGAATAAATTATACATGTGCCCCGCTATGCTGGTGTGATACGTAATTACCTACGTCCAGTCTCTGTGTAGACGGGTGTACATGTTCCAGCGTAGTACACACTTCTCTACGCCCAGTCTGTGTGTAGACAGGTGTACATGTTCCAGCGTAGTACACACTTCCCTACGTCCAGTCTCTGTGTAGACGGGTGTACATATTCCAGCGTAGTTCACACTTCTCTACGTCCAGTCTCTGTGTAGACGGGTGTACATGTTCCAGCGTAGTACACACTTCTCTACGCCCAGTCTGTGTGTAGACAGGTGTACATGTCCCGGAGGCGCAAGCCACGCATGTTATAAAGTCCATGTGGGTCTCAGCCGACCCTACCTTTTATATTGTATTGATTGCACCGCGAGCCGGCGAGGGCAGGTCCTAGCTCCGTCTGCAACCTCGCTAGTCACCCCCACTGGCCTTACCCAGGGGTATCTGGTTAGTCCTTCCACGTGGCCACACACACCGGCCTTACCCAGGGGTATCTGGTTAGTCCTTCCACGTGCTCACACACCAGCCTTACCCAGGGGTGTCTGGTTAGTCCTTCCACGTGGCCACACACACCGGCCTTACCCAGTGGTATCTGGTTAGTCCTTCCACGTGGCCTCACACACAGGCCTTACCCAGGGGTATCTGGTTAGTCCTTCCACGTGCTCACACACACACCGGCCTTACCCAGGGGTGTCTGGGTAGTCCTTCCACGTGGCCACACACACCGGCCTTACCCAGGGGTATCTGGTTAGTCCTTCCACGTGGCCTCACACACCGGCCTTACCCAGGGGTATCTGGTTAGTCGTTCCACGTGGCCACACACACCGGCCTTACCCAGGGGTATCTGGTTAGTCCTTCCACGTGGCCACACACACCGGCCTTACCCAGGGGTATCTGGTTAGTCCTTCCACGTGCTCACACACACCGGCCTTACCCAGGGGTGTCTGGGTAGTCCTTCCACGTGGCCACACACACCGGCCTTACCCAGGGGTGTCTGGTTAGTCCTTCCACGTGGCCACACACACCGGCCTTACCCAGGGGTATCTGGTTAGTCCTTCCACGTGCTCACACACACCGGCCTTACCCAGGGGTGTCTGGTAGTCCTTCCACGTGGCCACACACACCGGCCTTACCCAGGGGTGTCTGGTTAGTCCTTCCACGTGGCCACACACACCGGCCTTACCCAGGGGTATCTGGTTAGTCCTTCCACGTGGCCACACACACCGGCCTTACCCAGGGGTATCTGGTTAGTTCTTCCACATGGCCACACACCGGCCTTACCCAAGGGTGTCTGGGTAGTCCTTCCACGTGGCCACACACACCGGCCTTACCCAGGGGTGTGTGGTTAGTCGTTCCACGTGGCCACACACACCGGCCTTACCCAGGGGTATCTGGTTAGTTCTTCCACATGGCCACACACCGGCCTTACCCAGGGGTGTGTGGTTAGTCCTTCCACGTGGCCACACACACCGGCCTTACCCAGGGGTATCTAGTTAGTCGTTCCACGTGGCCACACACACCGGCCTTACCCAGGGGTATCTGGTTAGTCCTTCCACGTGGCCACACACACCGGCCTTACCCAGGGGTATCTGGTTAGTCCTTCCACGTGGCCACACACACCGGCCTTACCCAGGGGTATCTGGTTAGTCCTTCCACGTGGCCACACACACCGGCCTTACCCAGGGGTATCTGGTTAGTCCTTCCACGTGGCCACACACACCGGCCTTACCCAGGGGTATCTGGTTAGTCCTTCCACGTGGCCACACACACCGGCCTTACCCAGGGGTATCTGGTTAGTCCTTCCACGTGGCCACACACACCGGCCTTACCCAGGGGTATCTGGGTAGTCCTTCCACGTGGCCACACACACCGGCCTTACCCAGGGGTATCTGGTTAGTCCTTCCACGTGGCCACACACACCGGCCTTACCCAGGGGTATCTGGGTAGTCCTTCCACGTGGCCACACACACCGGCCTTACCCAGGGGTATCTGGGTAGTCCTTCCACGTGGCCACACACACCGGCCTTACCCAGGGGTATCTGGTTAGTCCTTCCACGTGGCCACACACACCGGCCTTACCCAGGGGTATCTGGTTAGTCCTTCCACGTGGCCACACACACCGGCCTTACCCAGGGGTATCTGGGTAGTCCTTCCACGTGGCCACACACACCGGGCTTACCCAGGGGTGTCTGGTTAGTCCTTCCACGTGGCCACACACACCGGCCTTACCCAGGGGTATCTGGGTAGTCCTTCCACGTGGCCACACACTGGCCTTACCCAGGGGTGTCTGGGTAGTCCTTCCACGTGGCCACACACACCGGCCTTACCCAGGGGTATCTGGTTAGTCCTTCCACGTGGCCACACACACCGGCCTTACCCAGGGGTGTCTGGGTAGTTCTTCCATATGGTTAGGGGTAGTTAACGGAAAACCTATTTTGTCAAATAAATTTGTTTTAAGTTAAGTTTGTACAATTCTATCGTACTATTTATTCACATATACTTTTAACACAACTGTTACTATGGCCATAACTCAAGGGATAGGGATGAAAGAAGTAGTTAAAAGGAATTGCACCAGCAATAGTGTGGAGAAAAGGTTGGTAGAATCACAATGATAAATCATTTGTGCGCCCAACCGAGATCAAACCTTGACCTTACTCTTCATTCCCACCTATTGCGAGCTTGCTGCCTTAAGCCACAATCTCACAGATGTAGGTCAACAAATCATTATTACTAAATAAACAGGCACTTTTTTTTAAACTAATTCCATATTATTATCTTGTAGATATCTTTGCGATGATAAGTTATTTCGTATCTCAAAGATTTGCGGAGATGTGATCAAAATGGGAAATATCCGTTCATTTAATATACCCTGTAAATAATTTTCATGGTAAAATGAGATGCTTAATTTTTTTTCACATTGTTTAGCTGAGTCTGGATACGAATTTCAATCAAAATCTTTAGAACCGATTTCGAGAAAAAAAAACTATATTTTTTTGATATATCTTTTCACCCTTAAGTAAATTATAAACAGATTCAGTAATGAATGGGTGCCTAAGGAGTGTGGCTTGAAGGGGTATATGATAGATCAGTGTAAAAGAAGCGTCTTACGTTGGTTTGGACATGTTGAGAGGATGATTGTGGAGCTAGTGACGTAGCAAATATATGAAGGTAGAGTGTGTGGATCAAAAGGAAGGGGTAGGCCATGTAAGACGAGGTTGAATGTTGTAGACGAGTGTGTGACAAAGAGAAACATTAAGAGTTTTATTAATAAAATATCATGTATGACTCAGTGTATGGATGTTATTGAAGATAAGGGAGTAATGCAAGGATAGGGAAGTGTGGAGAAAGTTAGTGAGGATGGATTAAGTACGGATTTTTTTTTTTTAGCTGTACGCACAGTTTCTTGCCTACTCCGTAATGGAACGGAATATATGTATGTATGACTGTAGTAAACTTCCCCTAGTTTTAGGGTTATGCTTATAGACATAATTCTAAAAACTACTAAAGCGAATCTTATGAAAACCTCAGATACCTAGGTTAAGCCAAGTTGGTAAAATTATTTCAGACACCCAAGGCAAACGGCATCATGAAAACCAATTTTTGTGGATGAAAGTAGTCATGAAAAGTCGATATCCATCAAAATCATGAACTATATATATATATATCTTTCAGGGATTGTGAGAAATTAAAAAAGTAGTTGCCAAATAGCCTTGCAGACCAATTGGGCCAAGGTTGTTTCGAGGCTCGCAGGTTTAGTGACGTGCTGTTCGGAGGGGTTGCCGCTGTCGCAGGGGTTGTGCGTGCCAACCCTCCCTCGGCCTGAAAGTTCGGGGCCGGCGCGCGTCTCCATAGCAACACCCTAACGCCGCGGCGCGTCTGTCCTGGGAGGGTTCTACCGAGGCCAGCCGGTCTTCTGTGCCTTTAAAAACCTTTACACACGACATTCCGGCGTGGGCAATCCCACCCTGGATCACTCTGGATTCTATAGCTGGCTCTAAATATGGGAAATATTGTCCTAGAATACTATGTAGTCTATAGCTGGCTCTAGATGTGGGCATTCCCACCCTAGATCACTCTGGATTCTATATCTGGCTCTAAATGTGGGCAATCCCACCCTAAATTACTATGATGTCTATAACTGGCTCTAAATATGGCAATCCCACCCTAAATTACTATGATGTCTATAGCTGGCTCTAAATATGGGCAATACTGTCCTAGATTAATCTGGTGTCTATAGCTGGCTCTAAATGTGGGCAATCCCACCCTAAATTACTCTGATGTCTATATCTGGCTCTAAATGTGGCAATCCCACCCTAAATTACTCTGATGTCTATATCTGGCTCTAAATGTGGGCAATCCCACCCTAAATTACTCTGTGTCTATATCTGGCTCTAAATGTGGGCAATCCCACCCTAAATTACTCTGGTGTCTATATCTGGCTCTAAATGTGGGCAATCCCACCCTAAATTACTCTGGTGTCTATATCTGGCTCTAAATGTGGGCAATCCCACCCTAAATTACTCTGGTGTCTATATCTGACTCTAAATGTGGGCAATCCCACCCTAAATTACTCTGGTGTCTATAGCTGGCTCTAAATATGGGCAATACTGTCCTAGATTACTCTGGAGTCTATAGCTTGCTCTATATGCAGGTAATACTGTCCTAGATTACTCTGGTGTCTATATGAAACTTAACCTAGGACAGCACGTCTAATACTAAAGACCCAGCCCTAGCAGGTCATGCTCGAGTGTTTTATAACTTAAATAAGCGTGGTCCTAAACGCTAATGACACCCCCCCCCCCTTCTTTGTCTAAAGAGCCTGTAATAACGACAATACCACAACTAGGGTTTGGAGAGGGCGGCAGGACTGATGATATTCCACCCCTTCAATCACCCCCTCTTGAAAAGGGATGAGCTGTAGTTGTTTTGACAGGCACTTCTGGGTTTAGCGCTAGTATCGGACCACCGATAGATACCCCCTCTATCAAATTACTCTGCACAATGAACTTGAAAACACCCCAAGCACATGGTCGGGGTTATTCTAACCCCCCGCCCCCCATCCCCCGGCCAGTCTTGTTATGGTAAGTGCTGTAAGGGTTGATAGAGGAGTCGATAATTCATTGGACCACCCCTTTATAAAAAAAACACCCCCCGTAGCTCACCCCCATGCTCAGAGTTGCTAATGAAAGTCCTTGGTTCAAATATGGGATTAAACTTTTTTTAAACTTCAATAAATCGGATAACCCGCCTCGGTGGCGTAGTTGGCTAACACGCTTGTTTCGTGTTGATCTAGACTGCCGAGGACGGGGGAGATCAAGGTTCGTATCTCGCTTGGGTGAACTGAGGTTGAGTTTACCTAAATAGTCTTCCAATCTACCATCTCGAAAATGCGAGTTCACTTCCTCTTAATTCAACCTTTCCAATACCTGATACATTAGCGTAATTAGTACTTAAGTGACGGGTAGTAAGATGTGGGGATAAATAAAAAAAACAATCGGATAACGGTACTAATTTATTTATTTATCTTGCAATTTCTTAACTGACTAATTATATCAGTACGAGAGGATTCTATGAGCGAGAGTGAAAGGGTCTACCAATTTTGCCGGCAAAAGTATTTTCACATAAATCCCAGGGTTCTTTTAAATGTGTAATTAGATATAGCACTGATGGCTTTATTTCCGCTGCTAAGTAAGATGCACTAGGGATTTATATCGCTCGAGAAAAATCCTTTAGACCCCGACTGGGTTTAAACCCAAGAACATGGGATCCTGAGGTGGGAACCTTACCCCAAGACCACCGAAGTCGACGATAACGATGCTGCATGGACGAAGACAGAGAAGCGTTATACATTTAGAAATTCCGAGGTATTAATTAATCATATAGTTTGATATTTTTTGAAAATATTGTTTTCACCTAAATTTAATAAAATTTAGCCAAAATTTCTGACCAGTTAAAAGTTTAAACTTAATTTTAAACATTTTTTTTAACATGTGATCACTTACATAAAGCCCTGTAAGCCAACCCCACAGTAGTTTAAAAAAATGGTAAAAACGACGTAAAGATAATTTTCTTCCAGCGTTTCATACATAAATATGTTGGTACTCGAAGTATTCAGAACCACACATCTTGTGAGAATAAAAGGTCTATGTGAAGGGGTGGAAAGAGGGGTGTGGAGGGGTGGTGAGGATGTATGTGTGTGTTTTTTTTTACCAGCAACCACCCCTAATAATACAGTACCTTTAGTTTCTTAAGGTGATAAAAAATTCTTAAACGCCAAAGATCAAATGCTTTTATAACGTTCGTGGGTGGATATGTCCGGCAGTGGGAGAACAAACAGGGGAGGAGGAAAATACTAATTACAATACAATGTTTTGACAACCCCCCCCTCTTCCCCCTTCCTCTATTAAATGACGTCATTCTATTCACAAAGATCCATTCCACGCTCCTATAACAGTTACCTTTCGTTTCCCGGACATTTAGCTCTTAATGATCATCAGAAATATGTGGTCTTTTCAGAGATGTCAACTTTTAAACTATGTTTACAAGTATAGATATGTATAGAGTCATAGAACATAGTTTTCTGCTCATTCTAGTAAACAACAAACATCTATACTCTTAAAGGTTTTGTTGATATTTAAGCTAAACATAACAGTTGATCGGAAATATCCCAGCTTTATAGGCAGCTCCTATTAATATATAGCGCTCTCAGTTAAAATCGTGACCGAATGATTATAACGTTCAAACCAACCCCGTTTCTGTGTAGGGGAAACCGGGGTTGATGTTGGGCGGGGGAAAAGGGGGGAGAGGGAGACACGCGTCTCGACGCACACAGACGTCTGCAACCAAATATAGATCGAGCTACTGAACCACTCTTACATGTACAAATCCACCACCCCTCCCTCACAAACCAACCGACTAACCCGACAAAGGGGTGAGACGGACTGCTTTTAGAAAATAACACCCCCTCCACCCCCCCTCCACCCCCGTTCTTTCGTCCTCCCTCAGTGGCGTGCGCAAACACATTCCGAACGATAGGGGTGTGCACTAATTTTACCTACGTGCAGAGCCAAGGGTAGCAAGAGGGAGGGGGAGTTGATGGAAGGGTAGAAATGTGGGCATTTTCACCCCTTCAGCTATGTAAAACTTATTCAACCTGGCAGACTACGTCTGAGGGAGGGTATGGGTTTGAAGGGTAGCTTTTCCCTTTCACAAATGGGAAATGGGGGAAAATTATGTAACTCTTATAACCGGCATGGATAGTGTGCCTGAACAAACTTTTTTTTTGTCTCTGATTGATACTGGTCCGATTTAAAATACTCTGACTCCAACCTGGTTTATTAAGTTGACTGATCTGTTATTATAATGGGGCAAGAAAGAGGTAAGTAGTACTTAAGAATAAAAGCACCCTCATTTGCGTGAAGCCATGGTGAAAATAAAAAGCATTTAGAAAAATACAACTACAGTACACCCAGCTGCTGAGATTCGAACCTGGACCTCTCTATCATCGTCTATCCTGTCTATTGCGAGCTTGACGCCCTAGACTACGTGAAAATCAGTGCAGGCTAGATGCAGTCAGATTTGGTAGGAAGCAACTTTTGCTGTCAACACTGAAAATATTTTACTGTATTATTAATGTTGTTATTTTATAGATATTGATAATTTCTAATAAAAGTGACATCTGCAGACCCATTACTTGACGTACGTGAAAATATATATAGTAACTTTTCTAGATGTCAGATAAGGTTCTTCCTATGAACATTGGACTGTAGTAGCTTTTCTAGATGTCAGATAAGGTTCTTCCTATGAACATTGGACTGTAGTAGCTGTTCTAGATGTCAGATAAGGTTCTTCCTATGAACATTGGACTGTAGTAGCTGTTCTAGATGTCAGATAAGGTTCTTCCTATGAACATTGGACTGTAGTAACTTTTCTAGCTGTCAGATAAGGTTCTTCCTATGAACATTGGACTGTAGTAACTTTTCTAGCTGTCAGATAAGGTTCTTCCTATGAACATTGGACTGTAGTAGCTTTTCTAGCTGTCAGATAAGGTTCTTCCTATGAACATTGGACTGTAGTAACTTTTCTAGCTGTCAGATAAGGTTCTTCCTATGAACATTGCACTGTAGTAGCTTATCTAGCTCTCAGATAAGGTTCTTCCTATGAACATTGGACTGTAGTAACTGTTCTAGCTGTCAGATAAGGTTCTTCCTATGAACATTGGACTGTAGTAGCTGTTCTAGATGTCAGATAAGGTTCTTCCTATGAACATTGGGCTGTAGTAGCTGTTCTAGATGTCAGATAAGGTTCTTCCTATGAACATTGGGCTGTAGTAGCTGTTCTAGATGTCAGATAAGGTTCTTCCTATGAACATTGGACTGTAGTAACTTTTCTAGCTGTCAGATAAGGTTCTTCCTATGAACATTGACTGTAGTAGCTGTTCTAGATGTCAGATAAGGTTCTTCCTATGAACATTGAACTGTAGTAACTTTTCTAGCTGTCAGATAAGGTTCTTCCTATGAACATTGACTGTAGTAGCTTTTATAGTTGTCAGATTAGGATCTTTCATGAACATTGAATTGTACTTTAGAGTTAAACCTAGAAATAATAAAAAAAAATTATAAGTGTTTAATAAGTGCCGATTAATGTTTTAGCGACTAAATATAAGGTTATTCATTCTAGCTTTTAGCCCATAAAACATCTTAAATCGTGGCTTTTGTCATATGGGTGTGTGTGTTTTTTTTTTTGTGAGTGTGCTATAAATAAATTAAGAAACATATGCGTGGAACTGTTAGATAAAGGAAGACGTAATGGCGTTGTTTTCTTTTTGTGATATTGTTTACTTATCTTCGGAGGCAAAGGAGGCCATCGACACGGTCACCGCCTCTTTAGCCACGTTGCCTGGTATCGCCGTGGAGTTATACTAGCCCGTCAAACCTGGCCGTATGGCATGTTTCATACCTTCTCTGGCGTTTCAACCTTGCTGGTCACTGCTCTCTAGCTTAGTGCGCTATTACACTGTATCTTACTTATTTTTAGCATATTTCTACCAGTTCGGATTATATGCTTATGTAGTCTATTAATTACGCTGTGATAAGGATAAGTATGGTTCAATTTAAATAATTGTAGCCGCATTTGGATGGATAAATAGTGCAACATAATTGACCTAAACTAGCACCCTCATTACACACGATAGGGATTCGAACCCTGATATGCTCGTCATTGACAATCCCATTTTTTTTTGCGAGACTGATGCCTTATACCAGGGGTTGTCAACTTTTTTTTTATATTTTGGGCCACATGAACCTAAAAAAATTTAAATTGGCGGGGTTGAAAAAAAAAAAGCTAGTGAAAAATCTCAATGATCTACTTTTCGTTTAGAAATTAGTTATGTCATTTTTTTATGAACACTGTTTTTGTTTGCTAAATCTTTTGCGGGCAAAGTAAAATCAGTTGAAAGGGCTGGATTTGGCCCGCGAGCCGTAGGTTGCTGATCACTGCCTTAGACCATGCATCCACCAAGGTGGGGCCATATCATTACGCTGTCATACTTCTTTTATAAAAGGTTTTTGGAAAAAATAAATACGATGTATCTTTGATGATCTATTCAAATAACTTTTTATAAAATAAAATAAATTATAGGATTTTATCAAAGCAAGAGATGAAATTTGAAAGTTTAGCCTCTACATTACAATCAATTAGAAATAAATAGTACAGGGGAAATAGGGGAAATTCCAATATTGATACAAATTGAGTTAGTGCTGCCATCTGTTAGACAATCATGAAACCTTTCTAATTCACTTTATATTATGGTTAATAGAGGTATCTGTCAAATTTAAATTGAGTTAGTGCTGCCATCTGTTAGACAATCATGAAACCTTTCTAATACACTTTATATTATGGTTAATAGAGGTATCTGTCAAATTTAAATTGAGTTAGTGCTGCCATCTGTTAGACAATCATGAAACCTTTCTAATACACTTTATATTATGGTTAATAGAGGTATCTGTCAAATTTAAATTGAGTTAGTGCTGCCATCTGTTAGACAATCATGAAACCTTTCTAATACACTTTATATTATGGTTAATAGAGGTATCTGTCAAATTTAAATTGAGTTAGTGCTACCATTTTTTGGACAATCGTCAGACCTTCCTAATGCACTTTATATTATGGTTTAAAAAGGTCTGTCAAATTTATATTAAATTAATAAAAGTGTTTCCTGGGGTCCTTGTGGGGTTGAAAATATTAACGTTGTTGTCGTAGAAATGTATGTAATGTGACTTACACCCTTTAAATGTAACTATACAGAATTAATGCATAAACTCAACACTATAGAACAATTGTGTTTTTTCTTTAATTAATAAAAAGCCGTTTTGCTGACCAAATGCTTTTAAAAGTTTCATGGCTCATTTTTTAATATAATTGGTATTCATTATTGTAATCACATATGTTGTAAAAAAACGTTGAAGACAATGTGATGTAATGCAATAACACACATTTCGTCATAGGTGGTATGAAATATTTTATCATTTATTTTACTAACATTGAAATACCCGGCATTAAACGGAATTGGTATTTAAAGATAAGAATGGAAAAAAAAATTTAAATAAAAAGGCGCAAAAAGAGTACACCTAATTCAAAAATTCAAAATTTTGGCTTTAAGAGGCACATATTCGTAGAAAGAGAAAAACCATGGCCTGCATTGCATAACTGTATGAAATGTAGTATTAAATCTATCTCACAGCGTTAATATATTTTAATTTTTATTGGTTCTTCAGTAATTAAAAAAAAAATCGTATGAACATTTTTTAGATTCCAGCTTTTAGTTGCACATGTTTTTATGCAATGAGCTACAAATTTTTAAATTTTCTGACCTCTTAGTGTGTTAGATATCGCGCAATACTCATGACAGACAAACTTTTCATTTTACTTATATAAATAAAACACATATTTTTCTTTAGTAAAAGAACCCGCCTCGGTGGCGTAGTTAGCTAACGCGCTAGTTGTGTTGAGCCCAACTGCTGAGGACGGAGAGATCGAGGTTCGAATCTCGGTTGGGTGAACTGGGGGTGGTTTTTCCTAAATGGTTTTCCACGCAAATGCGGGTTCACTTCCTTTAATTCAACCTTCCCAATTCCTAAATCCATTAGCGTAATTAGTACTTAAAGCGTATAACCCGAACGGGTAGTAAGACACGGTCCTAAATAATAATAATAATAATAATTTAGTAAAAGAAACATGACCGTGTAATACGGCCTTCAGGTTAGACTGTTCCTTCCGACGAGCGCATGCGCGCGTAGTCCCGACACTCGTTTGTTCCTTCGTCTCAAATACGGGTCTTGTGAAGATTTTATTTATTTATTTATGTATTAATATTAGTGCACATTTCGTAGTGGGAGAAATATAATAGAAAAGAAAATAACCGAACCCTAACAATGAAATGTTGTTCCTCCTTCCATCCTCCTGTTAAAAACAATTTCATGCTGCATTATTCTCTTTCAACGGACGAACTCCTCACAGTACATCTACGGGTCATTGTCATTGCCACAGTCATACGGAGGAAATACGCAACAATAGCGCTGTGTCGCGTCGTTGAATTAGATAAAGAACAGTCGTATCGCCAGAGTTAGAACTTTATCTGACAGGTCGAAAATTTACTATACTAGGATCATTATATTCAGAACTTTATCTGACAGGTCAAGAATGTACTATAGTAGGATCGCTGTATGCATAACCTTATCTGACAGGTCAAGAATGTACTATAGTCGGATAACTGTATGCATAACCTTATCTGACAGGTCAAGAATGTACTATAGTTGGATAACTGTATGCATAACCTTATCTGACAGGTCAAGAATGTACTATAGTAGGATCGCTGTATGCAGAACTTTATCTGACAGGTCAAGAATGTACTATAGTAGGATCGCTGTATGCATAACCTTATCTGACAGGTCAATAATGTATTATAGTAGGATTGCTGTATGCATAACCTTATCTGACAGGTCAAGAATGTACTATAGTAGGATCGCTGTATGCATAACCTTATCTGACAGGTCAATAATGTATTATAGTAGGATTGCTGTATGCAGAACCTTATCTGACAGGTCAAGAATGTACTATAGTAGGATTGCTGTATGCAGAACCTAATATGACAGGTCAAGAATGTACTCTAGTCGGCTAACTGTATGCATAACCTTATCTGACAGGTCAAGAATGTACTATAGTAGGATCGCTGTATGCAGAACCTTATCTGACAGGTCAAGAATGTACTATAGTCGGATAACTGTATGCATAACCTTATCTGACAGGTCAAGAATGTACTATAGTAGGATTGCTGTATGCAGAACCTTATCTGACAGGTCAAGAATGTACTATAGTCAGATAACTGTATGCATAACCTTATATGACAGGTCAAGAATGTACTATAGTAGGATCGCTGTATACAGAACCTTATCTGACAGGTCTAGAATGTACTCTAGTCGGATAACTGTATGCAGAACCTTATCCAACAAGTCAAGAATGTACTATAGTCGGATCGCTGAATGCAGAACTTTAACTGACATGTAAAAATGCTACTAAATCTTCTTTTGTGTGTATCTTAAGGACGCGACATATGTATAATTTTCCAAGCGAGATACATTATTATTATTATTATTATTATTTGCACCGCGTCTTACTAGCCGTTCGGGCTATACGAAAGCGAGATACAGATATCCAAATGTAATCTTGAATTATTTCACTGACCATCTCAATGGTTATATCGTTTCCCTCTCCCTTCGCTATGCCTTCTTGTATCATAACTTGATGTGTTCATAGGCAAAATCACCAGAATTGATGGTCACATAGTCTAAGGCGTTACTTTTTCTGTGCCAGGAATAAGCCTGTCAGGGTGCAAATCCTTGCCGGGTGAGGTTGGTTATCTACACAAATACGGGTGCACTTCCTCTAGATTTAACCTTAATCATCCTTATCACATTGACGTAATTAGTGTATAAGCGTGTAGCCCGTATAGGTAGTAAGACACAAATAAAATAAATACAAGCATAAGAAGTTAAAATCAGCCTGAAGGCTATGCAACCACTCTAGCATTAGCGTCTAGCGGGAAGCGTGCAATGTTGATGCAGGCGCTTGTTCGTTTAAACTGAAAAGTAGATTCTATCCAGTTTAGGAGTGGTGGTGACAACTGCAGATCACACGGCTTGACGTATGGATACGTGAAAGTTTATGTGGAAACGTTTCCAGCTGTCAGGTAAGGTTGTTCAAATGAACATTGGACTGTAGTAACTTTTCTAGCTATCAGATAAGGTTCTTTTTACGAACATTGGACTGTAGTAACTGTTATACCTGTCAGATAAGGTTCTTTTTACGAACATTGGACTTTAGTAGCTTTTCTAGCTATCAGATAAGGTTCATACTATTAAAATTTAACTGTAGTAACTTTTCTAATAGTCAGAAAAAGTTCTTACTATTAAAATTTGACTGTAGTAACTTTTATAGATGTCAGATAAGGTTCTTCCTATGACCATTAGTCTGTAATATTTTTTATAGTCGTCAGACAAGGTTATTTCTATTAACATTGGACTGTAGTTACTTTTCTAGCTGTCAGATAAGACTCTTACTATTAAAATTGGACTGTAGTTACTTTTCCAGCTGTCAGATAAGACTCTTACTATTAAAATTTGACTGTAGTAACTTTTATAGATGTTAGAAAAAGTTCTTTCTATGACCATTTGTCTGTAGTATTTTTTATAGTCGCCAGATAAGGTTATTTCTATGAACATTGGACTGTAGTTACTTTTCTAGCTGTCAGATAAGACTCTTACTATTAAAATTAGACTGTAGGTAGCTTATACAGCTATATTGAAATTTCATTGACTCTTTATTTTATTTGGAACTATACTTAATTTATTTTTGTCAAACACATTTCATGCACTTCGTTCCGTCGACTGCTTGTTACACTTACCTCGAAGCTTGGCCGGTAAAGAAGTGCCTACCGGCCTCACTAGTTCCTCAGTTGTCCGCGTCACGGCGCGGGTTCGCTGTCACGCCCTGCGCTCTACCGGCCGCCGCCGCTACTACTTGGCTGCGCGCGATGCACCCGGGCTACCTCAACAAAATGTTGTACGCGCTGGTTTCCAGTCAAGGGTGGACCGGATCAATACGCGCGCATGCCCAGATACCGCGAGACCTTGCCTCGGTATCCTCGCTCTTAGGATCTTATACGGGATGGCCCGTTCCACCGAAAATTTACTTTTTTTGCTAATTTTAGCATCGCCTCATCCATTCGGGTTATACGTCATTTATTATTATTATTATTATTATTATTATTAACACCGCGTCTTACTACCCGTTCTGGTTATACGCACTTAAGCTAATGTGTAATGATAGGGTGATTGAGAGATGAAAATGGAGGACCTACAGTTTAACGTGGGATCCCAACCACGGTGGAGGCCTGGGCATTCCACACATTCACAAGTTAAAACTTATTTCTGAATTCGTTTAAATTTAAAACTAACCGCTAAAAACGGGAATCGAAACTGGGACCTTTGACATAGTACACTAATGCTCAAACCCTTGAAATATCCAGGATTCATCCCGTGCACATGGTCATTCTTCACTCATATTTTAAGGCAGAGTCTGTTATGGACTTGCGGAAATCAATCGTCAGTTATATATATATATTATATATATATATATATATATATATATATGTGTGTGTGTGTGTGTGTGAATGTTTGTATTTTGTAAGATTTATTATTACTCACTTCGCTGGTCGAATGTTTTAAGGCGTCACTCTCGTGTTAGGCTAGTCTGCTGATAACCGGGAGATCGTGGTTTGAATTCCGGTCGGGTCTACTGGAGGTGGTATTTCTTAAATGGTTTACCACTCTCTCTCTCTCCACGAAAATGCGAGTGATGACCTCTAAATTGTTTTCTATATATAGGCATATATAACCTGAACAGTTTTTAAGACGCGGCGATAAAAGATTATAATCAAATTAAACTTTTATTTAGGACAATTTTGTGACTTAAAAGGAAAGTATCTTTTGGAGAAATCTACTTTCTAAGCTCATCCACTCACCTTCGACCTCTATAGTTCCGAAACAAAGCATATTGATGATTGTTGAGGAACTATTTTTTTTCAGAGTTTCAAATGTGAGTCAAACTCGTGATCGACTGCGATCAAGATGGATGAAGATATACCGGAGAAAATAAATATATAAACTATACAATTATTGTTCTTCATTTATTATCTTTTCTTTTTCCGCATTCTCCCTTTTAACTTTCCAGTAGTTCCGCTGAGCACGAAGGTCACTCATAGGTCATCAGAGATCTGATCAAGATTAGTATTATTATTATTATTATTATTATCACCGCTTCTTACTACCCGTTCGGGTTATACGCACTTACGCTAATGTGTAATGGTAGGGTGATTGTGAGATGAAATGGAGGACCTACAGTTTAACGTGGAATCCGAACCACGGTGGAGGCCTGGCATTCCCCACATTCACAAGATGTCTTGTCAGAGGTGAAGGAAGGGTTTGGTAATCAGATAAATTTGTGCCGGGACCGAGGATTGAACCCCGGCCGCCAGCACAGAAGTTTGACACCTTACCCCTAGACCACCAGGCCACCATCTGATCAAGATGTTTGTTTGTTTTTCTACGCTACGTTTATTATTGGTATTTTTAAAGGTGGGATTGAAAGGGACGCGAGAAAAGAACACTGTTTTAACAGCTTTTAAAACAAAATATTTTTTTTTTGGGGGGGGGGGGGGGCGAAATAAATAAAATGTTGCTCCAGTATAAATATATCGTTTAATTTTCTTTACCTGGTGATATCAACAGTTGTTGAATATCTTGTCATTAACACAGTGGCATTAGATGAGAAACTTTTTTTTTTAAATTTCAGGATACCCTCAACAAGATAATCAACAACTGTTGATATCACCATGTGAAGAAAATTAAACTTAATGTTTTTACTGGAGCATTATTTTATTTATTTTGCAAAAAAAATAATGTAAAAACTGTAAAAATATTGACCTTTTCTCGCGTCCCCTTCAATCCCAACTTAAGGACGTAGCATACTTTTGGTGAATTTGAAGCTTTAATGTGAAACGGGTTGCATCTTAACTTGGAAGCACCAAAACAGTCAAATCACTATCACTTTTAGATAACAAAGTACGAAATAAAAATAGAGGGAAGAAAATTTGCAGTTCACCCTGAGAGTCCTCATATTTACCAGAAGATAACATTTACCCTTTTCCGCTGACTAGCATAAACACTCACTTTTATATGTGCGCCTATACTATTGAATTGCATTTCAAAATACCTTTTTTTCTTCTTCTTACCATTCACAGATAAGCACTGTGAAAAGATCTTCATTCTGTCATAACAGGGACATACTGTAGTTATTAACAAGAAACTTTGTCGCTTTGTCCTCCATCGTCACCGCGGGAAATGTCGAGTAATCATTCAAATACGAATGTACTGCACACATTTCTTGTCTTTTCCTTTCCCTTTTACTCCCGAACCTCGCGCGAACCGGGAGACGAGTTGGGCCCTGCTATCATGACGTCATTCTATTCCCAAAGATCCATTCTACGCTCTTATGGTACGGCCAGACTGGAGCGAGCGACTAAAATATAAAATAGAACACATTGGTTGTAATGGGAGATGGCCACACTGGAGCGAGCGAGCGCACTTGAAAGATAGAACTGGTTCTATTTTTCAAACGCACGCGCTCGACCCGGTACAGTCTAGTTTACAGGCGCTAGGCAATATTATTATATGTTGGTTCATTGAGTGTGGGAAACTTCTCATTTTGACATGATATTTGACTTTTTTCCATCAGTGATAGGTTTAACACACTTGCTATTAATGGCCTAATTTAATTGGTAAGACCATAAATAATATAATGTATATATGTAAACCCGACATGTTAAAATACTTCAATATTATAATCAAAGTAGGCCTTTACAAATAAGAATCACCATTAGTTTGGAGAGAGTATGAAAAAACCCAACAATAAATAAGTTTTAAAAATCACCTTCAGTTCACACAATATTTTCTGTAAGAATTTTCGAGGAGCAGAGATGTACCAAGTGTCTTTGACAGAGACATCTCTAATGAACTAGGGTCTGCTAATTACGCGCTCGCTCGCACGCTTGTCAGTCTGGCCGAAACCCTTTCGTTCCCCAGACATTTAGCTCTTAATGATCAACAGAAATATGGGGTCTTTTCAGAAATGTCACTTTTAAACTATGTTTACAAGTTATAGATGTATAGGATCAAAGAAAATAGATTTATGTTCATTCCAGTAAACAGCAAACTAGTGTTCTGTAAAAGGTTTTGTCGATATTTAACCTAAACGCAACATCTGACTGGCGATATCTCAGTTAGTTCCTAATCAACCCGCTTGGAAATGGAAACCTATCAGGATATTTACATCTTCAAGGAACTTCTACACCACTCGGTAAGATATTGTAAATCAACACCTTAAGTTGTAGGGGTTTAATCCCTGACCTTCGTAAGACTCCCCAAGGCGTACCAACTCCTTTTTACCCAGCTCCCACAAAATTTCCCTCTCACGGTGAAATAAAGATTCACGAACAAATAATTAAAAAAGGAAAAAGGGATTTCTATTCTTCTTCAACAACAACTTTCTGTTGAGTATTTAGCTTCCTCCTTCACACCCCCCGCCCCTCCCCCCTCATCAATCAGTTGAGAATTTCCCTCGTCCTCCTTCGGACTGATAATATGCTACATAAAATGTATATAAACCAATTTTCATAGGAAAGGTTCTTTTTTTAGAAATTACAAACTTTTTTTTTGCGGTAAACATATATAATATTTTACTAAATTAATGGTATTATTTTATCGGTATTGATAATATCTATCAAAATTAACGGTTGAAGATAGCATGACTTTAAGTATGAACACTTTAAAATATATCTAGTAATTTTCCTAGCTGATGGATAAGTTCCTTCCTATGATAATTGGAGTATACAGAGTGTCTAGTGTCGCATCTATGTCTTGGCAGTGCTTACCTCATCTCAAGGAGACACTGTCGACGTGTGGGGGGAGTAAGACAGGTATAAGTGACAATTATCTCGACAGTCCATCCTTTTAGCTGAGTGGGAGTGGTAGTTGACGCGCAGATACATGTGGGGGAACCCTGGTTCGATTCCAGAACATATCTATATTTACTTTATATCCACTACTGTTTTCCAGCCTGTTGTTAGTTTTTTTTTTATTCAATCCATATATTTTCTGTCACCAGCTGGGTAGGCCTGTCGTAGATTTATATGTCTTATAATCTAACTTTAGACTTAGAACATGCAAAACATCCAGTTCCCCGGTCGTTAAATTATCACTGTTAAAGGGTAAACCTACATTTCATCAATGATATATTTTTATGCCAAGTCAAGAATCGAGCCGGGGGACTCTCATATCCGTGGACAGACACGCTACCGTCTGAGATAAGGTATCAAACCTCTCAGAACATATCTAACTAGCTAACTTACAAACTAACTAAACTAACTACACACAGTCTTAGATATCATCAATAAAATATCCTCAAGTGATTTTTCTTCTAAACCGACAGCGCTCCACAAATATCCATTTCATACCAAATCGTTAAAGCCATTTTTCCAATATTTCGATTTTTTTTTAAATAAATCTTCAGCAAACTACCTATAATTAAAGTGAGGGCTGAATTCAAAACTTAAAAAAAAAACCTTGACATATGACCATATAAATAATATAATATAATAATATAAAGTTTGAATTAAGTCTATAAAATAGTTTTGGCTGTAGTCTCAGGTATAAGATGCACTTTTTTTTTTTTTAGTTCAGGAGCATGCTTAAGTTTTGTTAAATTTTAAACTGAATTTTTCAAACCGTTCAGGTTGTGCACCTATATACTTTTTTTACTATTATATTAGTCATGAGAAAGGTTGAATTTTAACAAAGTGTACCCACATTTGCGTGGAGGAAGAGTGGGGGGGGGGGAGGGGAAACCCTCCTTGACTTGTACATGAATGGACCTATTTCTGGGAGATATAAACAGTTTGCTTGTTGAAGAGAAGAGGACAAGGGGGAGGGGGGGAAGAGATAAACAATATTTAAAAAAAAAAGTTGATTTTTTTTCCAAGGTTGCCACTTTCCCCTGCGTTTTCCAGAAGGAATTACCATTTTCCAGACAGCTTTAATCAGAGTTATAAAAAAAAAACAGTTGTGTTATATTGAGTTTGTAGTTTAATTAAAGGTATTGTGTATTTATCTGATTAAACCAAACATTCAATTATTATTATTGGAGATCCAATTAAACATATTTTATTTTAATATAGTTAGGAAAATATTTTGCTCTAAAAACCAATTAAAACATAAAATTATAGCTTAGTCTATTAATTTCAAAAATTGTGTTTGGTACCATATATTATTATTATTATTATTATTATTATATTTAGCACCGCGTCCTACTACCCGTGTGGGTTATACGCTTAAGCACTAATTACGACAATGTCTTTAGGGATTAGGAAGGCTATATTTAGAGGAAGTGTACCAGCATTTGCGTAGGGATAGAGTGGAAACAATATTTTGTACACCCGACAGACATTCAAATCTCGATCTCTCTGTCATCGGCCAGTCTACTTTACTGCGAGAGTAGCGCGTTAGACCACGCGGCCACCTAAGCGTGTAACTTGTTAATAATCGTCTGTTTTAATTTGCAATGCAACATGGGTAAAATATGTAGCGTGTTTGAAATGCTGCGACTCTCTAGTATTTAACTTTTCGGCCACCAAAAGACTTCTTAAGGATTAAACGATTTAAAAAAAAAAGGATCGAGGGGTGAAAATATTAACGATTACAGCACTTTCTCTTTCAGAGTCAAAGCTCTAGACCAAGGTTTGGTGCGACATAACCCACTGTTGCTCAGAGACGCGCGGAAGGCCCCTTCACCTCGTTAGAGTATGTTGAACTCGGCGTAACGAAACTAGGACAACGTCAGACAAGGACGGTAGTATACTACAGACCACGCGTGTACGAGAGAGATGGTAGACGACACAGAGAAAGGCATATTAACACACACACACACACACACACCACACACGGTGGTGTTGACGTCACATGAGGAGCTGGATAGTTTCTTTGTGTAACTCACAGCCCGTGGTTTTTCTGGCCGGTCGGAGTTAGCTTAGGTCCGGGGTTTAGTCATCAATAACCCAGTTACATAGGAGGAAACTGAAAGTAACAAAACACTCCAATCTTCTTAGGAAGAACCTTATCTGACAGCTAGAAGAGTTATTACTGTCCAATGTTCATAAGAAGAACTTATCTGACACTAGAAGAGTTATTACTGTCCAATGTTCATAAGAAGAACCTTATCTGACAGCTAGAAAGTTACTACAGTCCAATGTTCATAGGAAGAACCTTATCTGACAGCTAGAAGAGTTATTACTGTCCAATGTTCATAGAAGAACCTTATCTGACAGCTAGAAAAGTTACTACAGTCCAATGTCATAGGAAGACCCTTATCTGACAGCTAGAAGAGTTATTACTGTCCAATGTTCATAAGAAGAACCTTATCTGACAGCTAGAAAGTTACTACATTCCAATGTTATAGGAAGAATTTTATCTGACAGCTAGAAGAGTTATTACTGTCCAATGTTCATAAGAAGAACCTTATCTGACAGCTAGAAAAGTTACTACAGTCCAATGTTCATAGGAAGACCCTTATCTGACAGCTAGAAGAGTTATTACTGTCCAATGTTCATAAGAAGAACCTTATCTGACAGCTAGAAAAGTTACTACAGTCCAATGTTCATAGGAAGAACCTTATCTGACAGCTAGAAGAGTTATTACTGTCCAATGTTCATAAGAAGAACCTTATCTGACAGCTAGAAAAGTTACTACAGTCCAATGTTCATAGGAAGAACCTTATCTGACAGCTAGAAGAGTTATTACTGTCCAATGTTCATAGAAGAACCTTATCTGACAGCTAGAAAAGTTACTACAGTCCAATGTTCATAGGAAGAACCTTATCTGACAGCTAGAAGAGTTATTACTGTCCAATGTTCATAAGAAGAACCTTATCTGACAGCTAGAAAAGTTACTACAGTCCAATGTTCATAGGAAGAACCTTATCTGACAGCTAGAAGAGTTATTACTGTCCAATGTTCATAAGAAGAACCTTATCTGACAGCTAGAAAAGTTACTACAGTCCAATGTTCATAGGAAGAACCTTATTGACAGTAGAAGGTTATTACTGTCCAATGTTCATAAGAAGAACCTTATTTGACAGCTAGAAAAGTTACTACAGTCCAATGTTCATAGGAAGAACCTTATCTGACAGCTAGAAGAGTTATTACTGTCAATGTTCATAAGAAGAACCTTATCTGACAGCTAGAAAAGTTACTACAGTCCAATGTTCATAGGAAGAACCTTATCTGACAGCTAGAAAAGTTACTACAATCCAATGTACATAGGAAGAACCTTATCTGACAGAAAAGTTACTACAGTCCAATGTTCATAGGAAGAACCTTATTGACAGCTAGAAAGTTATACAGTCCAATGTTCATAGAAGAACCTTATCTGACCACTAGAAAAGTTACTACAGTCAATGTTCTTAGGATGAACTATATTACAGCTAGAAAAGTGACTGAATCTACTTTCATATATCCATACACCAAATTATTTGATCCGCAGCTGTGACTTTTGATGGATATTATTATTATTATTTTTATTATTATTATCATCAGCATCGCGTCTTACTACCCGTTCAGGCTATACGCACTTACGCTAATGTCTAATGGTAGGGTGATTGTGAGATGAAATGAAGGACCTACAGTTTAACGTGGGATCCGAACCACGGCATAGGCCTGGCATCCCCCACATTCACAAGATGTCTTGCCAGAGGTGAAGGAAGGGTTTGGTAATCGGATAAATCTGTGCCGGGACCGAGGATTGAACCCCGGACCCCCAACACAGAAGTCTTGACACCTTACCCCTAGACCACCAGGTCACCTGATGGATATTATTAATATCTATAAAATGGCAATAACTGTGTAGTGAATTATCATCAATTTTAGCCACAATTCATTTTTTTTTATAATTTCTCAAGAGTTTCTTCCTACTAAAACAGGACTGTAAGCGCACAATCCAGAATTAGCAGACTTGGCTAACCCCCACGTGCGGGGATATTTTTACGATAGTGATTTTGTGGAACACTTTCGTTTTTTTTTTAGGGCCGTGGGCACAGATAGTGAAAGGAGTGTAATCTCTTTGAGAGAGAGAAGGAATATTTCCCCTCCCCTCCCCCTCCTTTTACCCACCGACAAACGTCATGGGAGAGATATGAAGGGGGGGGGATGGATAATCTTTACGTCATATAAGAAATGAGTATCTTACACGCACGCGCGAATATTTCATGAACAAACTTGGTTTTTTTTAATTGTGTACCGTATCTTACTACCCACCTGAACAATCCGCATATTTTCCACTATTATGGTAAGGATAAGGTAGGTGGAATTAACATTAAATGTACCCGCATTAGAGAGAAGAGAAATATATCGGCAAACAATTAAGGGATTAAAAACATCCTCGACCTCACCCGACCGAGATTCAAACCCCATATCTCGTCCAGTCCGACAAAAGAGTGACGCCTTATACTATGTGACCACAGGTGCTGGTTAGACCAAAGCACAAGCGTCGTCTGTTGGGGCTGAGCAGAGAGGGCAATTCCCCCAATAATATGGTTTTTTTATAAAAAAAATATAAAAAAATATTCACGTTTATACCAAATGCATAGAAGATTCAGGTAACTTTAGAGGCTTATTTTTTAGAGGTAATCTACAGGTATTTGCGTGGAAGGAGGGTGTGAAACAATTTAACCCCATCATAGCATCGAAGCATAATGTAGTTTTTAATTACAATACTCTCTATATACAAGAAAGTAACTAATATACCATATAATGGCCAATATCGACAAAGATCATCATAACTACAGTTGCATGAAAAAAAACCTTGACGCATGAATACATGAAAGAGATCCAGTGATTTTTTTTTTTAGATAAGTCCTGATCAATTCGCCTGAAACGGTATAGGGCATCACTCCCATGTAAGACCGGCTTGCTGATGACGGGAATATAGGGGTTCGAATCCCGGCATGTCTTATGAGGGTGTTTTTTTTTTCCCCTAAATTGTTTCCCACTTTTCTTCCGCGCAAATGTGGGTGGATTACGTCTAAACGTTCACCCTTACTCATACCTACCATATTAAAGTAATTACCTGCCGCGGTGGCCACATGGTCTAACGCGCTACTCTCGCAGTAGACTAGAATGCCGATAACTTGTGAAGGTGGGGAATGCCAGGGTTCCCCGTGGTTCGGATTCCACGTTAAACTGTAGGTCCTCCATTTCATCTCACAATCATACTACCATCACACATCAGCGACGGGTAGTATGACGTGGTGAATTATTTTTTTATAAAAAAACAAGTTCGGACTACTTCTCTGGAAAACCTCTTACATAACTAGTCCTGGTTTACTATTGTCGACTGCGGAAGAATTTCATTTTAGAACGAATGCAAACGGGTCTACAACACCTGGGACCTCTTAATTGTGAAGATAAGCAAATGCATGTTAGTATTAACAGGAGGAATTATACCTGTATTGTTGGTCGGATGGTCTAGGGCGTTGGGCCATATAATAACTGCCGAACAAAGTTTAGGATCATATAGACTTTATATAACTGTCGAACAAAGTATAGGTACATATAAAACTTTATATAACTGTCGAACAAAGTATAGGTACCATATAAAACTTTAATAACTGTCGAACAAAGTATAGGTATCATATGAACTTTATATAGCTGTCGAACAAAGTATAGGTATCATATGAACTTTATATAACTGTCGAACAAAGTATAGGTATCATTTTAAAACTTTATATAACTGTCGAACAAAGTATAGGTACCATATGAACTTTATATAACTGTCGAACAAATTATAGGTATCATATGAACTTTATGTAACTGTCGAACAAAGTATAGGTATAATATAAAACTGTATATAACTGTCGAACAAAATATAGGTATCATATAAACTTTATATAACTGTCGAACAAAGTATAGGTATCATATGAACTTTATATAACTGTCGAACCAATTATAGGTATCATATGAACTTTATGTAACTGTCGAACAAAGTCTAGGTATCATATAAAACTTTATATAACTGTCGAACAAAGTCTAGGTATCATATAAAACTTTATATAACTACCAAATATCAATCATTAGTTGGAATTATTTATTCAATATTATCATTAATAAATACTACGTTTAAGATTTGGTTTCAATTAATAAAATAAGGACAATTCCGTCGAAACTAATTTGTGATTATCACGTTTAATTTAAGATAAATTTCAAAGTTAAGGATTAAATAGAATAGCCAAGCTATTATATCTAACTAAGATTATAGCCGGATCTAAATATCATTCTTTAAATTGAAAAATGACACCTGTATATGGAAATCAAACCCTGGACCTTTGGCTATTTCACAATGGTCTAACAACTGAGCTATTCAGGAGTATTCTCGTGCCAAGGCTATTAATTTCTTCCCTCATATGAGTCCCGATATTATTTTTCAATTTAAAGAATACAAATTGATATAATCAATAATTTTGTATGCGATCTGTATTTTATATTTAACCATAATTATAGTCTGTTAATTCATCTTGTAATAATTTGTAGTATAATCCAATAATTAGGATTACTAAGAAAAATCAATCTGGGCGCAGTCTTTGTGTAATCTACTATAGCTGCCATAGTCTCCCCTCCCCTCTTATCCTCGCGATTCGTTCCAAGATCAGCCGCGTGGCCTACTCCGCGGTCGTTCACCGCCGCCGTACTCAATGGAGGCCGAGGACGTCCCGAGAGAAACCGAAAACAGCCGAACGTTGCTTAGCACAATCTTCCCCCTTCCCGCGCGTCATTCACTTCAATTATTTATTATTATTAAACTCTCACGCGCTTTGGTTTAATTTCTTCATCGATGGACTTGGATAAAGATAAAAAAATATATATTTTATTACATGTGACCTATCGGTTTTGTTTAGGACGTTGATCTCAGTATTAAAAAAACAAACTTTAATAAGGAACAAGGACAAATATCTTGTGTACACATACTATTCCACGAACACGTATTTAGTTGAATATTTATCTCCTCGGCCTCGAACACCAAACTTTCGTTGATTGAAGTATTTGTTCCATTTGAAAAGAAAAAGTTCGCTTATTATTTTTATCTAATATTCAAATGTGTACTAAAGTTGCTTTTTTTACTATCTCATATTAAAGAAGTATTGTAACCGTGTACAATTTTTTAACCTCGAGATAATTTCAGAAATGTGGGTTTTATAAAATGAATATACGAGGAGCGTTTTAGATTAATAAAAATGTTATTTTTTTTTAGATTAAAAACAAATCATTTTAGAGTATTTAATGAATGACTGTTTTTGGAAAATTTGAAATATTTGAAAAAATGGCTCTAACAATTTGGCTTTAAATAGATATTTGGATATTTGTTAGCAAAATAAATTTAAAAAATATATATAAGATATATAATTTTTTTAAACATAATAGAAGTTTGAGGTAGTTTAATAACATTTATCTTTTGAAAATTTGATATTTAAAAAAAAAATTCTTAATCAGATTTGTTCAAAATTTATGACCAAAGAGTGTTTCAAATGTTCTCAAAATAATTCATTTTTATTTTTAGATAAACTTACTAAGGAATAATTTAAATTATTTAAAAAAAAATAACAACACTTGGACATGGGAATTCAACTCGGGACCTTTAGCTTAGCGTGCAACATCCATGAGTATTTCTGCTATCAGCCAAAGGTCTCTGGTTCGATTCCAATGTCAAGGTGCAATTTTTTTAAATAGAATCTGTACTAATGTACCGTTGTCCAGAGACGTACTAATGTACTAATCGTACATCCTTTCCATGGAGGCTCTTCCCATGTCCCGATGATATGAGAGTGATAGTGATGGTGAGAATGAGGGTGATGTGAGTATGAGGGAAATCGTGAAGGCGTCGAACCAGTGGAAAAACTAAACCTAACCTAGCCTAACTAACCAAACCCTGGAGACGTTGGGGTAACTCTCCTTTCCGGGAAAAATACCCAATGTACCGGCCGGGAGTCGCTACCAGGACACTTACGCTAATGTGTAATGGTAGGGTGATTGCGATATGAAATGGAGGACCTACAATTTAACGTAGGATCCGAACCACGGTAGAGGCCTGGTATTCCACACATTCACAAAGTTGTGATTAATACACGTCTTGTCAGAGGTAGAAGGAAGGGTTTGGTAATCGGATAAATCTGTGCCGGACCGAGGATTGAACCAGGGACCTCCAGTCAGAAGTCCGACACCTTACCCCCTAGACCGCCAGATTTTGTTGTACCTTCCTTTTTATTATGATTTGTAAAGGCAAATAAAGGCTTAGTTAATACAAGCCCATGAAATGTGTCATCATTTATTGATTGTTATAAAATCCGTAGTCAGCGAAATCTACGTACGCTTTTTTTTTTTTTTTTTTTGCAAAGCTAATAATTTATTTTAAACGCAATATGGTTGTAGTTTTGTCCAATGTTTTCAATTCACTTTTATAAATAGATCGATGGGAATTATTTTGATTGCTAAACGCTTACAAGTTAAAACAATGCGTTTGTAAAAAAAAGTTTACCTGAGGCGTTGGGGATTAAGGAGGAGGATAGACACTTTATAAACACGTTACATAAGCACATGACTTACAAACCAACTTAAATGGGGGCGCCTCATAAAATGGTTTCACGCCAGAATAAAATCTACAAGATTCCAACAGGGCTCTTTTTTTATATATATAATAACCACATGGTTGAGTTTTATTAATAAAAACAAATGTGTGAAAATGTGATATTAGTTCTTCTCATTGACATGACAAATAGTGGTTGTAAGTGAAGTGCGAACGGAGTATAAGCTCGTACATAATAGAGGTGTAGTTCCATAAAACGACCCATACCGTTTTATTTTAAGTCGTGTGACCTGTCAGCGATTGCTACTTTCTCTCACTGAAGGTGGTGTACGCCTTAAGGATGAGGACAGTACTGTTTTTTTTTTTAATGTCAACTAATTATTTCTAATGTTCAATTATACCCTTAAGATCAAACGAGTTTTTAACAAGCTGCGTGTAAATGGTCGGATATACAGTAGCCCCATGGCTTCTTTGGTGCTGACTGACTGCTTTGAAAAGTTACCAGACCAAATTATGTATCCCTACTCCGAACCATATGATCTGCAAAAACATGTGTTTAGCAGCTGTCACTTCTGACAGTCAAAATTTAGATATATACCTAAATGTTGACTGTCAGAAGTGAGCTGTGAGCTGTCAGTCAGCACCAAAGAAGCCACGGGGCTACTGTAACTTACCGGACGTGTGTTAGGACGCAAACCACGGAAGGAAAAGAAAAAAAAAAACACTATATTTTAATCTCATATACACCCGCTTTTGTGGCCATGTGGTTTAACGCGCTATCCTTGCAGTAGACTAGACTATTGATGACTGAGAGATAGAGGTTCGAATCTCGGTCAGGTATAATGAAGGTTGTTTTTCCCAAATAGTATTCTACTCATATTCGGGTACACTTATTTTAATATAACCTTCATAATCCTCAACAACTATTAGTGTAATTAGTACATAAGCGTTATAATCCGGACGGTTAGTAAGACGAGGTGATTAAAAAATCTTATTACAGATGTCACGATACCTGTTTTTTCTCGATTCCAATTCTTAAGTTCAATCTAGATTTTTCGATTCTTGAACATTTTCTTTTATTTTTCGTTATTTTTCCGACTCATATTATACATATTTATTCAACCTCATAGCGAACAAAGCACATACACACACAAAAAAAACACCTAAAACGCAACCATTCTTTTCGCCTAGTAGTTAAATGAACCAAAATTTACAGAAATTAACATCAAATAAACTAGTAAATAAATAAATAATCAATTACTACTCATTCTGGATTTTTACGTTTTTTTAGTTGTCAATACTGTCATTGAGAGCTATGAATCGATAGTATCGAGAATTGTAATGTTAAGATCGACTATCTATTATTATTAGCACCACGTCTTACTACCCGTTCGGGTTATACGCTCTTAGCTAATGTGTAATGGTAGGGGATTGTGAGATGAAATGAGGGACCTACAGTTTAACGTGGGATCCGAACCACGGTGGAGACCTGGCATTCCACACATTCACAAGTTGTGATTAATACACGTCTTGTCAGAGGTGAAGGAAGGGTTTGGTAATCAGATAAATCTGTGCGGTCCGAGGATTGAACCCTGGACCGCCAGCACGGAAGTCCGACACCTTACCCCTAGACCGACAGGTCACCAAGATCGACTATCGATTCTTTCGATATCAGTAATGTCGGGATCACGATCAACTTAACTTTATCTTAACGTAAAGTTCACTTAAAGTTAACTTAAATTAAGAAAACAATGTGTGATCACGATTCACTTAACTTAACAACTCGAGCCAAACATCTTATTCTCGAGTATGATCTGTGTTTGTACTAGTTGTACAGTGATGATCTATGAATGTTTACAGTTTTCAATCTATATAATAAATATATATTACTAAACTTTTTTGATAAATTTAGCCTTCCTATTTTAGTTTAATTATTCTGTTTCAAGTTCCGATCACTAGAACTTATACTAAAGAGTAAACATTGGTCATAATACCAACAAATGAATTACTAAATAGCCCTGTTGACGTCACTCACATAGTGGTTGGCTGGCTAGATCACGTGATACCCTTCAAGTAACGTTCACTTAAGGACCTCCCAGGACATCCCTTACGTTAAATTAACTGCAAGCTAGGCCGTAATCGAGGGGGGGGGGGGGGCTCAACCCCACCCCTCCCCTCTCCCCGCGAAATGTTATGAACAAAATATATATGGCTTTATTTATGGTTCAAACAATATCAAAATTAAGATACAAATACAAATTAGGGAGCTGTGTTACCATTAAAAGCACTTCAGAAAGCTTCTAGAGGTGTTAAATGTTTATAAATTTTCCTAGTCTTCGGCATTTTGGGGTTTATTTTACCAAAAAAGGAGCTTCACATAGCGTCTAGAATTGTTTATCATTTAGAATCTTTTCTAGCTTCCGGCTAATTGGTACCCCTTATATATATATATATAAAATATATATATATATAAATAAAGGTGACCTGGTGTTCTAAGGGTAAGGTGTCAGATCTCTGTGCCGGGGTCCGGGGTTCAATCCTCGGTCCCGGCACAGATTTATCTGATTACCAAACCCTTCCTTCACCTCTGACAAGACGTGTATTAATCACATCTTGTGAATGTGTGGAATGCCAGGCCTCCACCGTGGTTCGGATCTCACGTTAAACTGTAGGTTCTCCATTTCATCTCACAATCACCTACCGTTACACATTAGCGTAAGTGCGTATAACCTGAACGGGTAGTAAGACGCGGTATAATAATAAAAAATAATAATATTTTACTACCGACGTCTACTGCTCAGCTGATTGACACACTCAAACAAACAAATCTGGTCTTCCCGCGGTACAGAAAAGGTGAAAGTGGAAACATACCGGTGAAAGTGTGACAAAGAAAGTGAAATCAATCTTATTTTTTTGATTCAAAAAAGATGGGTGTGGGACGGGTAATCGAAGGAGGGGGAGGAGAGGCGGGATGAGGGGGGTGGGGACTAACCTCCTCAATCCCACTCATAGTAAATGTGTGTCAGTGTGGCCCATAGTTGGGGGTATAAGGAGGTCAACTTCCGCTTATGGACTGGGTTCATATCCCAGAATGTTGAATAGAGCTACGTTAAGTTTTGGATAGTAAAGGACTTTTTTTTATACATTAATAAAAAAATGTATCCGCTTCGATTGCAACATGGTCTAACGCGCTACCCTCGTGTTATACAAAACCACCAAAGCTAGGGAGATCGGGGTTAGATACCAGTCGGGTGCACTGAGGGAGGTTTATCATTGTTTTTTTCCACTCTATCCTCCGCGCTAACACACGCGTATAAACCAAACGGGTAGTAAGACACGGTACTAAAATAAATAAAGACTTATTAAACCATTTTAATATATTCATACGTTGTACCCAACCGGGATTCGAAACCAGATCTCCCTATCATCAGCAGGTCAGTCTAACATTAGAGTGACGCCTTAAACCATTCAGCCACTGAAGCGGGTTAACATGTAATTAATGATAATGATACGATATTATCAACATTGACCACAAGATTTATTTTATTTCTATTTTCCAAAAAAACACTCCATAACAAAATTATAAAGTAAAAGAGCTTGGTGTTTACAGTCTGTGCGCCCACCAACCTAAGTATGTTATGGATTAAATTAGGCGACGATTTGCTACCCAAAATGGGCGGTGGCAAAAAAAAAAAAAAAAATAGGTGGTGACCAAACATGTTTGCTATAAAACGACATCATTATAAACAATAACAACAGTTGAAATGCTTACTGTAGTCTTATTAAATATAAGGCTTACGTCATCTCAACAAGACATAATGTTGACACTACATTCAGCGAGTGACATAATTATATACTGTGTTACATTGTAGTATAGGTCTTAGCAAGTTTGTCACACATTGGCATTTGGAGCGGTAGACAGTATTTTTTTTCTTTTATGAATACACTAGATAGCTGTTGCCCGCGGCTTTGCTCGCGTGGAAGTTGATTATATACAAATACGAAAATATACATATGTATTTACAGATTAATTTAAAATATTACGTTACGTTGATGACCATAACTTGACCTCAGATCAAAAATAATGCAAGTCCGATACAAACTTTCACCCTCTTTTTCATCCCTTATTAAATAAATTTCCAAAATTCCTGAAACACGTATTTATTTGTTTTACGTCAATAACCGAAATACAAAATTTTGTTTATGTAACTTTCAAAATAACGGACTTTCATAACATATTATCATCCCCTATTTTGACCCCTTTGGGGTGGAATTTTCTAAAATCCTTTCTTAGTGGGTGCCTACATAACAAAATGAATATACAGTCGGAATTTCATGCTTGTAGCCTTGATAGTTTGCGCTCGGCGATGATGAATCAGTCAGTCAATCAGGACATGTTATTTTATAAGTATAGATTAAGGGGCTTTCCTTTAATTACGTAAGGTTTAATTTAATGATTTTCAACCCCTTCATATCCTCAAGGTAAGGGAGAGTAAGATTTTAGATCCCTCCCTCAATATTACGTAATATTTTAGAATTTGGTTATTTTTTTATCTTTTAATCTTTTTTATTATTACTATAACTAAAAGTTATTTGTCATGTGTATATTGATCAACCATCTTTGTGCAAATTATCAAGTATATATTTCAATTGTTACTAAAATATTATAATACAATAAAGCCACAAGGCTGACTCACTCATGACATTAATGTTTACCTACTTTCAGATGAGCTAGGAACTTGAAATTTGGCACACTTATAGCTTCTAGCCTGTAACTGACGGGAAGATTGCAAAAAAGTTTAAAAAAAAAAGATTGTAACCCTGAAAAAATGTCAAAATGTCGGAGCAACTTTATAAAGTCGGTGCGGGCCCTTCTTTGTAGGTCTCTTGTGGCTAAACGGTAAGACCTATCAAAAAACGGCTCTGGAATTACATTAGTTTACATCCACTTGCAAAGAAAACCACTGGGGGTTTGGGGGTGGAGCCCCCAACGAGCAAAGCGAATTATTTCTATAAAACAGCGAGAATTAATTATTTAAAGCGATCCGCTTCGGTTTCCCCATGGTCTAAGGCACTAGTCTCGCAGTAGAATATATTGTCGGTGACGGGGAAATCAAGGTTTGAATCGCGGTAATGAGAGTGTTTTTTTCCCGAAATAATTTTCCAATCTCCCGCCACGCAAATGCGGGTATACTTAATCTAAATATGATCTTACTAATCCCTTAAATCATTAGAGTATATAGCGCATTGGCGTACAACCCGAACGGTTACTAAGACGTGGAGCTAAGAGAAGAAAAAGGCATTAAAGTTAGATTTACCGATAAATTAAAGTTAAGTATTTTTGAATTTTCTGAAATTTCATTTTAGATTTAGTTTAACCATAAACATTGATGATATAAACCTTACGTAAGATGAATTATGACCCCCTTTAGCGTAAGAAAACCTTTAAAAAAATACTGACCCATCCCCCTTCTTCTCAAAACCCCCACGCAATTTAAAAACGACGTCTAATAAAATAAAAACCTGCGAGAGTTTTATTTATTTATTAAATTTCCAGATATTTCTATAAAGATATATCTTTGCAAAAATTAGTATTACCTTTTAAAATAGCAATTTGGCCTAAATAAAAAGTGTGACTGAAAAAAATAATTGCATCACCAAATCCTTTACGTCTTCCGAGGTGACAGCCGTTCTAAACATACGAAGATCATGCTTTTGTTTAAAGAAGTTCGATATTCAAAATTATTGCTTCACGCTAAAATGGAGGATTAAAGATATCCATATTCGATGTCAAATGAAATATTTCTTTATAAGCTCGAGAACCGCTGAAATTAGTTCATTTTTCAAGGACGTTTCACGCTAAAAGTCACAGTTCTGAGATATATCCTAGTACAGCCTTCCACGAACTAAAAAAGTAATTTTTATGGGCTTTAATCCATGTTCGAGAATATTGATTTTCAAAATATATCATTTCTGTTTATCAGAACTTTACATATGGACTTTTTCTCTACCATGGATTACTACCCATCCAGGCTCTCTACATATTTATACCAATGGGTTATGGATGAGTAAGGTAGAATTAAGATGAGATGTATCAGCATTTGTGTGTTAAGGTAGAATGGAAAAAACATCTCGATACACTCCATACGGAATTCGAACCACAAACTCCTGCGTCACAAACACACACAAAAAATTACCGAACCAGCATATGTGGCCACGTGGTCTAAGGCGTAACTCTATAAATAGACTGGGATGCCAATGACCGAGGCGACCAGGGTTCTTAAAAACCAGTCGAGTGTAACTGGAATGTTTTCTCCTGTCTCTGTAAACGATTTTCCACTCTCCCTCCACGCAAATAATGGTACATTTCTTCATACAACTTTCTTCATCCTCACATCAACGTCATTGGTACAATGGCGTTTAATCCGAACGAGTAATGAAACGCATAGTTAAAACATAAAATAAAGAATGAAAGATAAACTTGTTACGTCTTATCCCGCGAGTCCACCGCTGCCGGTATTTGTTCATTTACCTCACCTTGTGAATGGATTTAAACCACTCACATTTCTCAAAAAGTTACCTGCAATAGTTTCTCCTGTGATATTTACCTCGGTTCTAAGGAGCCGACTGCCTTGAATTATTATTATTATTAGCACCGCGTCTTACTACCCGTTCGGGTTATACGCACTTACGCTAATGTGTAATGGTAGGGTGATTGTGAGATGAAATGGAGGAACTACAGTTTAACGTGGGATCCGAACCACGGTGGAGGCCTGGCATTCCCCACATTCACAAGATGTCTTGTCAGAGGTGAAGGAAGGGTTTGGCAATCAGAAGGAGGAGAGTTGAAAAAAACATTTTAATGAAAAAACTACCCTCGACCCGATCAACCATGATCCTAACCTCGATCTCCCCATCATGGGCAAGTCAATTTTTGTTGTTGTTGTGAGAGTGAGGTTTTAGAGTGTTCGACTATTGAAGTTGTTTTTTAAATTGATACTTAAACAGCAATTTAATTACTCTGTCAAGGAAATTAATTAAAGAAAAAAATATATATTCAAGATTCGCACAATGATAAATGTCAGATATGACCCTGTTCAAATGCCACTGTGACAATGACATATGTCATAATATGTCATTTTCTACATAAATTAATCTAAATGGCTCATGAATATATTATATTTATGACCTATTTAAATTACTGTATGTAAAAAATGTAACTGTATCTACCAACAGTTTTTATTTTAGCTGAACTTATTTGCTATGTGAACTACAAAACACGGCTTAAGGATGCCGCTTAGGTGAGTGAGAAATAGCCGCCCAGACGTTCAGCTCTAATGCGATAATTAATTCCACGATGCATCATTTCAAAATATGGTACATACCAAAATAAAGTTGAAAGATTCCAAAAGGGCTCTTTTTCTTAAACAACCCTATATGTTGAGTTTTATTAATATTATTATTATTAGCACCGCGTCTTACTACCCATTCAGGTTATACGCACTTACGCTAATGTGTAATGGTAGGGTGATTGTGAGATGAAATGAAGGACTTACAGTTTAACGTGGAATCCGAACCACGGTGGAGACCTGGCATTCCTCACATTCACATAGCTCATTTTTAACAATAGTCACGGAGCTATGAGATTAGTCTTGATTAAAAAAGGGTGCTAGAATTAGCCTTCCTCTAACAAATACAGTCATTGTTTGATATTTGAAAACTAGCAGCGAGCTTTCCTCTTTGCCTTGAGATAAGAAGTTTCCTCTAACAAATACAGTCATTGTTTGATATTTGAGAACTAGCAGCGAGCTTTCCTCTTTACCTTGAGATAAGAAGTTTCCTCTAACAAATACAGTCATTGTTTGATATTTGAGAACTAGCAGCGAGCTTTCCTCTTTACCTCGAGATAAGAAGTTTCCTCTAACAAATACAGTCATTGTTTGATTTTTGAGAACTAGCAGCGAGCTTTCCTCTTTACCTTGAGATAAGAAGTTTCCTCTAACAAATACAGTCATTGTTTGATATTTGAGAACTAGCAACGAGCTTTCCTCTTTACCTTGAGATAAGAAGTTTCCTCTAACAAATACAGTCATTGTTTGATATTTGAGAACTAGCAGCGAGCTTTCCTCTTTACCTTGAGATAAGAAGTTTCCTCTAACAAATACAGTCATTGTTTGATATTAGAGAACTAGCAGCGAGCTTTCCTCTTTACCTCGAGATAAGAAGTTTCCTCTAACAAATACAGTCATTGTTTGATATTTGAGAACTAGCAGCGAGCTTTCCTCTTTACCTTGAGATAAGAAGTTTCCTCTAACAAATACAGTCATTGTTTGATATTAGAGTACTAGCAGCGAGCTTTCCTCTTTACCTTGAGATAAGAAGTTTTGTAGTTTTCTTTACGTTCTTTCTTATTGACATGGCAAGTAAGGGTTGTAGATGAAGGGTGAGAGGGAGTATAAGATTAGACAGATTACAGAAGTAGTTCCAGAAGCGTATCATTGTATTTTAAGCTTAATAGCATGACAATGATTGATATTTTCAAACTGACCGAGGCAGCCGCCTTAAAATAGTGTTTCTTTCCATTCCACCTTAAAAAAAATCTTCACTTAGTCACGATTAAGAGAAAGTAAAAGCTAATAAATAAATAAATAAATAAAAAATATATATATATATATATAATGTATATATATATTTATATATATATATATATATATAAATGGATCGCAATTTTTCGTGTTCGTCTTCACATTTTTTTTTCTATCACTACTTTTTTTTTTTACAATATATCTTGCGCTCTCACCTTCAATTGTTTACAAGTTTCAAACAATAGACAATCGGGTAATTTCCCACAATACCTCACGCACAAGTAAAAGTCCAATCATATTCGGTCGTCGACCCTATAGCTCGGGGAAGTAAGTTAGTGGGTCACAATTTCAAAAGTAACAGAAAAAAAAACCATAGTGGGGGAATTAATATATGTAGAGGTGGTAAGAGTGTTGCTCTGTATCCTTCCTCCCTCTTTGTCCCTACCCCCCTCCTCCAGCCATTTCCTTTCACAACGCGCATGCGTCGTGGTTGGTTGAAGGGGGCGGTGAGGACAAATGAAGGCTGTGTATCGCGATACTAGCGCCCGATGGCGTTTCGATGAGAAGTGAAACCACGAGGTACTGCTGTGTTTTTTTGTTTATCTTGTTTATTCTGTTGCCAAAACATTTCGGAAGAGCTTCGCTTCCATGAAGGAGATATTTCCAAAAGCCTGAGTTTGCCGTTAACGGATTTTATTCCAACCAGTTTTTGTTGTTTTTTTGCATTTTAATCTCGACGTTAAAAAAAAAAAGTCGATAAAGTTTGAGTTTATATCTGGTGCCATCGTCGTATTATTTGAACGCGGTTAGTGACGAAATTCATCGTCACATTCTCAGATATTTTGTCTACTTAATTATGTCTTTTTAATACGTGAGTTATATATCTCGATAATTTTTTTTATGTATATATATTATTTATATTGGTGGTACAAAAAAAGAAAGCGTTATTTATTACTTGTTTTGTGTGTTGCTAAAAAAAAAAGGATTATTTTGAGGTCAGTGTTTCAGTTATAAAGTGAAAATTGGATTATGATATCATTTTAGAAACAAAAAAAAAAGTGTACTAGCTCAAAAAACAAAAACAAAAGACTGTCTACCTGAAAGAAAACGGCTCAACATGCGTTTGCATACCATTTGTTTACTAACGTACTTTTAATGTTATTTTTTTTATCTAGTATTAATTATTGTTAAAAAAAAATATTTCAAAAACACTTGTCTATAAACTTCACTTGACTTAACGGGGTTTTCTTAACCCGAGTGAGGGATATATATATTTTTTTTATATCCGTTGTTTTGTGCTCCGTTGTAAGTTTTGGATTATATTTTTTTTGGATGTTGGTGGAAAGTTTACCTTTCAAGATGACGGTGAAAGACCGTTACAAACAGGAGAAAAGTTGTCCCCAAGATATAGACCCTTTTCTCTCTCAGGATAGTGAGCTGCTCCTTGGAAGAGTTCTAGCAGGTAATTATTTCTTTACTTCAGAGGTTTCTAAAAAAAAAAAATACAAAAAATAATAGCACTTTCTGGCGGTAATAATAATAATAATAATAATAATAATAATAATAGCACCGCGTCTTACTACCAGTTCGGGTTATACGCACTTACGCGAATGTGTAATGATAGGGTGATTGTGAGATGAAATGGAGGACCTACAGTTTAACGTGGGATCCGAACCACGGTGGAGGCCTGGCATTCCACATGTTCACAAGTTGTGATTAATACACATCTTGTCAGAGGTGAAGGAAGGGTTTGGTAATCAGATAAATCTGTGCCGGGACCGAGGATTGAACCCTGGATGCTGGCGTTGTTAAAAAAGATTGGGACTGTCTGTAAAGAGTCTCTCAACCGATACATGTTACCCAGGGTTCAATCCCTGAAGTAGTCCCAAATGTTTTTTATACGGTCCCTTTTTCACAGGACAGCTATAAGTGTTATTAGATCAGTTTTCATGTACCCATACGTCAACAGTTTGCGGCTGTCACTTTTTGATGGATGTGATCAATGTTGACAACACATTTTTTTTATTATTTCTAAAATGAACCTTTTTTTTATGAAAATTTTGAGATTGAAATTTGGTTCAAGGGAATTTTGGGAAGTTTTTTTTATGACAGTTGGTAATCGTTGTTCCTTTTACAAATTATTTAAATTCCATTGTCAAATTTAAAACAAGGGGGTTTAATATTTAACTGTTTCAAGTAATCAACTATATTCACTGTGTTCCTTTTTAGTCGAATTGATCAATTTTTTTATTTTAAGGTATTTAATGTGCACTTTTTGAACCGTCTAATTATATTATCACATGATTTTATAAATTAAATTAAATCTTGAACATACACAACATCCAAACTCTCGAACGTTAATTCTTCACTGTGAAAGGGTAAACCCACTTGATACATTTTTCAGCCATGGCTGGAATTCAAACCGGGACTCTCAGCTCTGTAGACAGACTGAGCTAAGGTATCTTAATGATTGATAAATTAATGATCGGAGGCTTGGTTCATTTTGTTGGCCCCACAATTAGGTTAAGAAATTGTTGTTAGCCTACATGAACTTTTTTTTTTGCCTTGTCTTAATACCTTCATGGAAGTAGACCTACACGTTTAATTACGCTAGTAAGGTAGGCTCAAGGAAGGAAGAATTTAAAGGAAATACACCCGCATTTACGTGGAGGTAGATTGAAATAACATTGATAAAAAAATATACACCATCGATGTAGCTGGCCAGGATTCGAACCCAGACCTCATAGTTTCCAGTAAAATCAAACTATATGAGCACGACACTTTAGTCCGCGTGTCCACTGTTGCAAGTTATGTGGTTATTTATTGTCAACCTGTCAAATTTGAGTAAAAACAACCATCCCCCAACCAAGGAATATTTTAATTAATCTAAGGTCCGGGGTTCAATCCTCGGTCCCGGCACAGATTTATCTGATTGCCAAACCCCTTCCTTCACCTCTGACAAGACGTGTATTAATAACAACTTGTGAATGTGGGAATGCCAGGCCTCCACCGTGGTTCGGATCCCACGTTAAACTGTAGGTCCTCCATTTCATCTCACAATCACCCTACCATTACACAAGTGCGTATAACCCGAACGGGTAGTAAGACGCGGTGATAATAATAATAATTAATCTAAGACCCACATCGATGGCCGCATGGTACAAGGCGTCACGCTGGTAATAGACTGGACTGTCGATAGTGAGGCGGTCAGGGTTCGAATCTCGGTTAAGTGTACCAAGGGTGATTTTTATTAAATGGTTTCCCACACAAATGCGGGTACAATACTTTTACATTCAACTTTTACTCATCCCTAACACAACGTAATTGGTTCATAAGCGTGCAGCCCGGTTTTTCATCGTTTTGAAAATTATATCATATCAATTTACATAATGTTCGAAGAAATTTTGAAATAAAATAGGACACGAATATATTGTAACTAAAAACATAGTTTCTTTGTTGTTGTTGTTTTGTCGTAATACAACTTCGAAACAAACTTTAGTTGATGACGTCAATCGTGTAAAAATGTGGATGTAAAAAAGGTAAGTTTGTCCTGGGGTGTAATGAAATAATAACGCGTTTTCGTACAGTTGAATTCTCCCCCCCCCCCCCCCTCCCCCCCATCATTTTTATAATCAACTTGCTTATATTCGCGCTTAAAAGGTGTGTACGTTTGCGAATTCTTTCATTTTCTTTTTTCTTTTATAAGATCCAAACTACAGTAGCCACGTGGCTTCTTTGGTGCTGACTGACAGCTCACAGCTGACTTCTGACAGTCAGCATCTGGGTATATACCTAAATTTTGACTGTCAGAAGTAACAGCTGCTAAACACATGTTTTTGCAGATCATATGGTTCGGCGTAGGGATACATAATTTGGTCTGGTAACTTTTCAAAGCCGTCAGCTATCAGTCAGCACTAAAGAAGCCACGGGGCTACTGTACATATAATATTCACTAAGGCAAGAGGAAATAGGATGCGAGGAGAGTTTCATTTGAGTGTAGGTTTTTGTCTAAACAAAGGACATTTTTGACTAAAATAACAAAAATAAATAAAATATATCATTAGTATATAAGTTTAGTTTCGTTTAAAAAGTTTTTTTTATATACAAACAGTTCTTAAATATAATCTGACATTTTAGCTCGGTCGGTAACGCGTCTGCCTACTGAGCTAAGGGTCCCTGGTTCGATTCCCGACATGAGTTTACTCTTTCACATGCGGTAAATTAACGGCCTGAGGGACAGGATGTTGTGCCTGTCCTAGTCTTAGGTTATATTATAAGACATATGAAGCTACGACAGGCCTAACAAGCCGGTAGTGGAGAATATATGTCTTGGATAAAAAAACTGATCACAGGCTGGAAACATTTTAGTTTTTATCACCGCGTCTTACTACCCATTCGGGTTGTACGCTTTAAGTACTAATTACGCTAATGGATTAGGAATTGGGAAGGTTTAATTAGAGGAAATGAACCCGCATTTGTGTGGAGGTAGAGTGGAAAACCGTTTAGGGAAAAACCACCCCCAGTTCACCCGACCGAGATTCGAACCTTGATCTCCCCCGTCCTCAGCAGTCGAGCTCAACACGACTAGCACGTTAGCCAACTACGCCACCGAGGCGGGTGGCTAGAAACAGTAATGGATGTAAGAGTTCTTGAATATCTGTAATGAGCATTTGAACAAAAAAATGTTTCTTTTAAATAATTATAAAGAATTCAAATACTTCTTTGCCCAAATCAGATATTCAAGAAGTGTTGATATTTATATCGGTGTATAAAATTAAAATGAAGCAACAAATATGTTTTTTTGTCATTATTACTATTAGGTGTTATGTCTTTCGACAGATTCCATTGACTTGTCCGAATTGAGTACTCCAGAATGTCTTATCAACATCTTCCTTTCTTAGATCTTGAAACTTAATGTTGTTTCCTTGTGTGAATTCATTCATCAGTTACTTTTGTGGTCTTTATGTTTCATTTCCGCCCATTCCAACTTAGCACTTCTTTATTTTACATCCTTTACTGTTTACGGCCTGTGGTCAATTTTTTTAATCCAAGCCATATATTTTCCAACTACCGGCTTGCTAGGCCTGTCGTAGCTTTATATTATACTAGATAGCTGTTGCCCGCGGCTTTGCTCGCGTGGAAGTTGATTATATACAAATACGAAAATATACATATGTATTTACAGATTAATTTAAAATATTACGTTACGTTGATGACCATAACTTGACCTCAGATCAAAAATAATGCAAGTCCGATACAAACTTTCACCCCCTTTTTCATCCCTTATTAAATAAAATTTCCAAAATTCCTGAAACACGTATTTATTTGTTTTACGTCAATAACCGAAATACAAAATTTTATTTATGTAACTTTCAAAATGACGGACTTTCATACATATTATCATACATATTATCATCCCCTATTTTGACCCCTTTGGGGTGGAATTTTCTAAAACCCTTTCTTAGTGGGTGCCTACATAACAAAATGAATATACAGTCCGGATTTCATGCTTGTAGCCTTGATAGTTTGCGCTCGGCGATGATGAATCAGTCAGTCAGTCAGGACATGTTATTTTATAAGTATATATGATCCAACGTAAGACTAGGACATATTCAACATCCAGTCCCCAGACCCTTAATTCATCACTGTAAAAGGGTAAAAACACATTTCACCAACTAAACATTTTTTCGGCCATGCCGGGAATCGAAACCTGGGACCCTTAACTCAGCAGACATACACCCTACCGAATGAGCTAAGGTGTTTGATCATAGATCCAAACTGCACTTTTTAATTAAGGTGGGATTGTAGGGGACGCGAGAAAAGGCCAGTTTTATAGCAAAAAAATATATATTTGTTTACTATTTTTCTAGTAAAAACATGGGGTTTAATCTGCTTCACCTGGTGATATCAACAATTGTTGAATATCTGTAGAGGATGTCCTGGAATTTAATGATAACTATTTCACTTCGTTTAAAAAGTTTGTCATCAAATACTCGTGACATATATTCAACAATTGTTGATATCATCGTGTATAGAAAATTAAATTCTTTTATGTTTCTACTGGAGAAATATTCGATTTATTTTGACTCAGAGGGTGACCTGGAGGTCTAGGGGTAAGGTGTTCAGACTTCTGTGTTGAGGTGTCCGGGATTCAATCCTCGGTCCCGACACAGATTTATCTGATAACCAAACCCTTCCTTCACCTCTGACAAGACGTGTATTAATCACAACTTGTGAATGTGTGGAATGCCAGGCATCCACCGTGGTTCGGATCCCACGTTAAACTGTAGGTCCTCCATTTCATCTCACAATCACCCTACCATTACACATTAGCATAAGTGCGTATAACCCGAACGGTTAGTAAGACGTGGTGCTAATAATAATAATAATAATAATAATAATAATAATAATAATAATATAATAATATTTTGACTCAAAATAAATACTGTCTTTTTTTTTGCTATAAAAACTGTAAGACCACTGATTTTTTTTCTCGCGTCCTCTATACACCCACCTTAAGTTAAGGTTCGCGATTGACCAATGGTATGTTTAAATGTTTATATCTATTTTCTTTGCAATAACTAAAACTGTGTTAAATAAACATAATTGTTATGATGAGTTAAATGTTGCCAGTTATGGTGAAGAATTTATCGGTCGTTTCACATTTCCAAACTCCCCCCCACCCTCCACCTCCACTTTGCTAATCATTTCTTTTGACGTAACGTACCAAGACTGTAAATATACTTGAAAGTAGGGCTATATATGTACACATATATTTTAGTTTGTAAATAAATTTTTACTCAGACTTTGGAACCAAATACATCATCACATTTTCGTCGGTGTCAAAAAAAAAACGCACATGTATTTGATCATACACTCATTTGTTACTTAATTGTTGTCTTAGGTTAAGGTAATGTCGACACGGCCGTTGAGAGGGTTGGGGGGGGGACACTTAGATTTAGTGCAGTAACGAGTATCATTTTGTGTCGATCAGTTCAGTGGCGTGTGTCGGTTTGTGAATGTGGGAGTGGAGTATCTTTTGACAGTTTAAAGATATATATTTTAAAGAAAGCGTGTTTTTTTTACATAGATAGCAGATATAAAGGTAAATTATTATTTATAGGTAGAGCCCCGTAAAAATGGTAAGACTTGATAAGTGAAAAGTGCCATACAATCAATCAAGTACTTTTTGGTGACCTGGTGGTCTAGGGGTAAGGTGTCGGACTTCTGTTCTGGCGGCCGGGGTTCAATCCTAGGTCCCGGCACAGATTTATCTGATTACCAAACCCTTCCTTCACCTCTACAAGACATCTTGTGAATGTGGGGAATGCCAGGCCTCCACCGTGGTTCGGATCCCACGTTAAACTGTAGGTCCTCCATTTCATCTCACAATCAACCTACAATTACACATTAGTGTAAGTGCGTATAACCCGAACGGGTAGTAAGACGTGGTGCTAATAATAACAAGTACTTTTCCTTTGATAGTTTTTAGATATGATTTACAATGTTTTTGAAAAGCGAAATAAGACGAGATAACACCACTTTTTTTAAAAAAAAAAAAAAATTTGAATAGACACGAAATTAAGAAGAAATTAACCAGAATTGTTGACTAAGCTATAATTTGACTAGTATTTTGTTGTAGTGTAAGCTAACTTTAGGCTAAAAATTGGTGAATAATGCTGACAAACTTGACAAAGAATTTTAAAGCCAATATTATAAGGTTTCAATAATACAGCTTTATTTTAAATACATTGTCTCAATATGTAGTAATTCTTAAACACCTCAGATTACATGTAATTTTGAATAAACACGAAATAACACCCCAAAAAATGAATTTAAAACACTAAATTTAACTTAAAAAATACAATTTTTACGGGGCCTTATTTATAGGTCTTTCAATTTGTTTGTTTTATTAACATTTGAAGTCCTCCAAATTTTGTTTGGTAATCAAATGATTTATCATCATTATTTTTAAATAGGATTTTGGTTGAAAGAAGCTTTTGGAAATACAAATATATTTTATTGAGGTAAAATTGATAATAATTTACTATATTATTAATGTTTAATAATAATAATATTTAGCACCGCGTCTTACTACCCGTTCGGGTTATACTCTTTAAGTACTAATTACACTAATGGATTAGGAATTGGGAAGGTTGAATTAGAGGAAGTAAACCCGCATTTGCGTGGAGGGAGAGTGGAAAACCATTTAGGAAAAACCACCCCCAGTTCACCCGACCGAGATTCGAACCTCGATCTCCCCGTCCTCAGCAGTCGAACTCAACACGAAACTAGCGCGTTAGCCATACTACGCCACCGAGGCGGGTGATTAATGTTATTTTATAGGTGTCTATCTTCTCTCATCTTCATATTCTATATTAATACAATGAAGAGTTTGTATGTCATATTTACCACACGCAGAGGAATTAAATTTAAAAATTATCAGACCTTTGTACAAACACAAACACAAAGTCAGAATATAAAAAAAATATATTTTTATAAAGTAATTAAAAACTGGGTTTGAAAAAATAAAACCAAGAGTTTTTTAAACATAAATTATAATATAAGGCCTAGCTACTTTAACCCTAAAAGGTATAAGGCTTACCTAATTGGTTCCACTATGGTGTATCTTCAAGATAGGGTCATAGTGTAATCAGTCAAGGTAAGACTGATACCTTTTAGGGAAAATTGAGTGTAACAGTCGATCCTTTTAGTTTCAAATCAAAAGAAGAGGTTTATCACACTGGGAAACCGATAAGTTTATTTTCTCAGCAGTTTAATTAGGAGAGAAAAATAAATAATTAAAGTACCATTTTGATAAAAAAAAAATGAGGCAGTAGGCTATAATCCACGCCAGCTATGATGGCCAAATACAAACAGAGCGTTCTTTGGGCGGCTGCAAGCAAACACACCAAGTTGTCGGATCACGCACCGGTTATTCCACGAAGCAATTCCGGAATAGTGGAATAATATCTGTAAGTTGTATTGTAGCGAACTAATTTTAGGAATTACAGTAGCCCCAAGGCTTCTTTGGTGCTGACTGACTGCTTTGAAAAGTTACCAGACCAAATTATGTATCCCTACGCCGAACCATATGATCTACAAAAACATTTGTTTAGCAGCTGTCACTTCTGACGGTCAAAATTTAGGTATATACCTAAATGTAGACTGTAAGAAGTCAGCTGTGAGCTGTCAGCACCAGAGAAGCCACGGGGCTACTGTAGATATATAACGCTACTCGTCAAAATTGCATAACATTCATGGTGAGCATTGTAGTAAACAATTATTATTAGCACCGCGTCTTACTACCCATTCGGGTTATACGCACTTACGCTAATGTGTAATGGTAGGGTGATTGTGAGATGAAATGAGGGACCTACAGTTTAACGTGGAATCCGAACCACGGTGGAGGCCTGGCATTCCCCACATTCACAAGATGTCTTGTCAGAGGTGAAGGAAGGGTTTGGTAATCAGATAAATCTTTGCCGGGACCGAGGATTGAACCCTGGCCGCCAGCATAGAAGTCTGACACCTTACCCCTAGACCACCAGGTCACCGCGTAGTAAACAAAATGTTTCTAAGCTCGATATATATTAACCACACACAATATTCATAAGTACATAAATTCTATTCATGAACCCCTGGTTGTAGAAATGTATATAGTACAATAGGTCATTTTCTGACATTTTTTGGAATTTCAGGTCATATTATATAGGTTTGAGTAATTTATCAGTCATTTTGCAGTGGTTTTAAGGCATTTTGGAGTAATGTTAAGGCATTCGTTTTGAACAAGAATATTTTTAATAATATCGATATTTTATAAAACGCATATTCTTTAATCACACATTTGTCGGAATAAGAAGATAATGCAGCCATGAACTTTGTATCCTCTTTGCTTGTTTAGTTGTAAAATACACATTCCTGGTGAGACTGAAACTAGACTGGAGAGGGTTGCGTTGGGAGGGGGTAGATATTACTTCTGAAGCAGATATTTGTAAATCAATATTATATTCAGCAGAATACAAGAGTTTAGTTGTAAAATACACATTCCTGGTGAGACTGAAACTAGACTGGAGAGGGTTGTGTTGGGAGGGGGTAGATATTACTTCTGAAGCAGATATTTGTAAATCAATATTATATTCAGCAGAATACAGGAGTTTAGTTGATAAAGGCTTTTCATTAAATATATATTTTTGGTTTTCATTTTATAAAGAGCGTGTATGAGTTAATCGTGCGCATTTTTAAGGTCTTTTTTTTAGAATTATTTGGTAATTTTTATTTATGGTCATCAAAATCCGGACCCTGGTTATGAGCATCGTAGGAACAGCACTTCTCCCCCTCCCGTCCTCCCCTCAGTGATAAAATTTTATGTTCAAATTTCACGATTCTCATGACAGATATTCAAGAACTTTTGGAGATCTCTTCTTACTATTTCTGTTATTGCATACAAAATTAAATTAAACCCATTTACGGAATTAATATTTTATTTATTTTGTCCATTATATTAATCTCGCTTAGCACAATGTGACGTATTTACGAATCAAATAGAAGCTTCTCTTTCAGTGACTTGTTAAGTTTTCACTTTTCAATTCTCTTGCCCCCCCCCCACCATTCCCTCCTACGACCTGTCGTCGAATTGAAATGTAGGTCAGTGGTCCCCTTCCACGAGGCTAGGGCATTGCTCCCAGAGAGCTTGGCCTTCCTCACACATTTTTTTTTTAATAATCTTACTTCGCTCTCTATCATTCTCTCTCTCTCTCACTCTCTCTTTCGTGTTTGATAAAAATAAGTATCTACGAGCGAACAAACATAGACTCGGCACGCCACATTCTGTGAATAGATTAGTGTATATAGCAATCGATTGTGCTAAGGTCCAATATCCATAAGAAGAACCTTATCTGACAGACAGAACAGTTACTACAGTCCAATGTTCATAGGAAGAACCTTATCTTACAGCTAGAAAAGTTACTACAGTCCAATGTTCATAGGAATAACCTTATCTGACAGCTAGAACAGTTACTACAGTCCAATGTTCATAGGAAGAACCTTATCTGACAGCTAGAACAGTTACTACAGTCCAATGTTCATAGGAAGAACCTTATCTTACAGCTAGAAAAGTTACTACAGTCCAATGTTCAAAGGAAGAACCTTATCTGACAGCTAGAAAAGTTACTACAGTCCAATGTTCATAGTAAGAACCTTATCTGACAGCTAGAACAGTTACTACAGTCCAATGTTCATAGTAAGAACCTTATCTGACAGCTAGAAAAGTTACTACAGTCCAATGTTCATAGGAAGAACCTTATCTTACAGCTAGAACAGTTACTACAGTCCAATGTTCATAGGAAGAACCTTATCTTACAGCTAGAAAAGTTACTACAGTCCAATGTTCAAAGGAAGAACCTTATCTGACAGCTAGAAAAGTTACTACAGTCCAATGTTCATAGGAAGAACCTTATCTTACAGCTAGAACAGTTACTACTGTCCAATGTTCATAGTAAGAACCTTATCTGACAGCTAGAACAGTTACTACAGTCCAATGTTCATAGGAAGAACCTTATCTGACAGCTAGAACAGTTACTACAGTCCAATGCTCATAGGAAGAACCTTATCTGACAGCTAGAAAAGTTACTACAGTCCATTGTTCATAGGAAGAACCTTATCTGACAGCTAGAAAAGTTACTACAATCCAATGTTCATAGGAAGAACCTTATCTGACAGCTAGTAAAGTTACTACAGTCTAATGTTCATAAGAAGAACCTTATCTGACAGCTAGAAAAGTTACTACAGTCCAATGTTCATAGGAAGAACCTTACATGACAGCTAGAAAAGTTACTACAGTCCAATGTTCATAGGAAGAACCTTATCTGACAGCTAGAACAGTTACTACAGTCCAATGCTCATAGGAAGAACCTTATCTGACAGCTAGAAAAGTTACTACAGTCCATTGTTCATAGGAAGAACCTTATCTGACAGCTAGAAAAGTTACTACAATCCAATGTTCATAGGAAGAACCTTATCTGACAGCTAGAACAGTTACTACAGTCCAATGTTCATAGGAAGAACCTTATCTGACAGCTAGAACAGTTACTACAGTCCAATGCTCATAGGAAGAACCTTATCTGACAGCTAGAAAAGTTACTACAGTCCATTGTTCATAGGAAGAACCTTATCTGACAGCTAGAAAAGTTACTACAATCCAATGTTCATAGGAAGAACCTTATCTGACAGCTAGTAAAGTTACTACAGTCTAATGTTCATAAGAAGAACCTTATCTGACAGCTAGAAAAGTTACTACAGTCCAATGTTCATAGGAAGAACCTTACATGACAGCTAGAAAAGTTACTACAGTCCAATGTTCATAGGAAGAACCTTATCTGACAGCTAGAAAAGTTACTACAGTCCAATGTTCATAGGAAGAACCTTATCTGACAGCTAGTAAAGTTACTACAGTCCAATGTTCATAAGAAGAACCTTATCTGACAGCTAGAAAAGTTACTACAGTCCAATGTTCATAGGAAGAACCTTATCTGACAGCTAGAAAAGTTACTACAGTCCAATGTTCATAGGAAGAACCTTATCTGACAGCTAGTAAAGTTACTACAGTCCAATGTTCATAAGAAGAACCTTATCTGACAGCTAGAAAAGTTACTACAGTCCAATGTTCATAGAAGAACCTTATCTGACAGCTAGAAAAGTTACTACAGTCCATTGTTCATAGGAGAACCTTATCTGACAGCTAGAAAAGTTACTACAATCCAATGTTCATAGGAAGAACCTTATCTGACAGCTAGTAAAGTTACACAGTCTAATGTTCATAAGAAGAACCTTATCTGACAGCTAGAAAAGTTACTACAGTCCAATGTTCATAGGAAGAACCTTACTGACAGCTAAAAAGTTACTACAGTCCAATGTTCATAGGAAGAACCTTATCTGACAGCTAGAAAGTTACTACAGTCCAATGTTCATAGGAAGAACCTTATCTGACAGCTAGTAAAGTTACTACAGTCCAATGTTCATAGAAGAACCTTATCTGACAGCTAGAAAGTTACTACAGTCCAATGTTCATAGGAAGAACCTTATCTGACAGCTAGAAAAGTTACTACAGTCCAATGTTTCATAGGAAGAACCTTATCTGACAGCTAGTAAAGTTACTACAGTCCAATGTTCATAGAAGAACCTTATCTGACAGCTAGAAAAGTTACTACAGTTCCAATGTTCATAGGAAGAACCTTACTGACAGCTAGAAAGTTACTACAGTCCAATGTTCATAGGAAGAACCTTATCTGACAGCTAGAAAAGTTACTACATTTCCAATGTTCATAGGAAGAACTTACATGACAGCTAGAAAGGCTACTTCACAGTCTCTTATAGATTTTAACTTAATTAGAGAAAGCATTTAGACCACTTGATGTCCTACGTTAATTCAGCTTACCTCGTATCGTTCAACTATGGTGCGACTTATAATATAAGCTATTTCAGTGGTAGAACAATGACGCTCTAAGCCAGAGTTCCCGGGTTTAGATTTCGTTGTCAAAATGTCAATTTATCAATCTACATAAATTAATTGAAATGTGTTCCCTTCAATAAGGACATTCCCGTAATTACAAAGATTCAGAAGGTGTGTGTAAATTATTACACAAGGTCATAGTATAATCTGTTAAGGTGAGGCTGTCTACCTTTCACGGTACAAGAAGTGTACGCCACTTCTGTTACGTCTCGCGGTCTTAAGGTGCGGCAGAAGGGAGCGCGAGTAATTTTACAGTTTTTATAGAATTTAAAGTTTTTGGCCAAAATAAATCAGATATTTTTCCAGTAGCAACATAGATTTAGTTTTCTGCACATCTAATATCAACAGATCTTGATTATCTGTCAAGGTGTCTGGAATTTTGTCAAAACTTTTTCTCTTTATTCAAATTTTGTCATAAATTAAGGACACCCGAATACAAGATCTGTGATATGAGATGTGAAATAACACAAGGTCTATGTATGTACTGATAAATAGCTGTTACTTTCAGTACAAAAATGTAAAGACACTTGCTGTCATTCTACGCTCCTTAAACTTTATTCCTACAGACGGTTTGATTAGATAATGTTTTCTGTTTGTCGAGAGAACGCGTAATAAAAAAGAGGACATTGATAGATCTCAGTCAGAGGGTAGTGCATTCACCTCTCGTCAGAACTAGGGCAAGAGGAGCTGATAGAGAGGCTGAAGAGACCACTAAGGTCGAGACGATATTTTAATCCAGTGGTCTCCGATAGTAAGAATGGTTTAAGAACTTTCGTCATATCAGGCCCAACTCAACTCCCGGCTCGCGTTGAGGTTTGGGAGTAAAAGGGAAAGGAAAAGACAAGAAATGTGTGCAGTACATTCGTATTTGAATGATTACTCGACATTTCCGCGGTGACGATGGGGGACAAAGCGACAAAGTTTCTTGTTAATAACTACAGTATGTCCCTGTTATGACAGAATGAAGATTTGTGCACATGCTTATCTGTGAAGACATTCTAAAATGGTCAAAAAAGGCCTTTCAATCGTTTTTATCCAGATATATTAATATTTCACAATGTTCAGTATTAGGAACTGCTATAACTCTTTATCTCCATTAATGTTTAATATAAATGATCCACGTCAATATGTTGGTGTAAATTTACTATTTCTAACCGACTGTATCACAGAGTTTATTGGTACGTGATTAAACTATCCAAGGATCATTCGATATTTTTTTACTCGATAATCACCAAGATCGATTTGTATTATGTATTTCGAATAAAATGTATTATTTCATTTGTTCTCTATCACCTGATGTAGGTACAACACATTCAAAACTATTAATTGTTTATTATGAGCTATCATTACAAAAATCTAGAAATGGTAGAAATGTATAAAAACTAGGATATTAAAATTTATTACTTTTAAAATTATCCACGTAAAATTATGAAAAATCAGATCATTAAACAAATTTAACGTAGTTTACTGATGAGTGATTTTTGAAAATTTTCAAAAATAGATATTTGTAAGAGTGTTTGATATGACAAATATCACTTTTCATGCCTAATTTTTTTGTTTTTAAATAAACGATTATTTCAGTTCAGAATGCATACATTGATTAAGTAAGTGGTATTGGGAAGAGATATAATAATAATAATAATAAAAAAAGAGCTCCACACCTAACCGGTCCTCAAACCTCGTCCTCCCAGCCACCAGCAATTCAGTCTATTACAGCGAAACTAACGAACCTATTCTCTCATCAGTAACCTACTTCCTTCACACTGACGCCACTGGTGTCATGGCCGACTTCAATCTTCTCCTCTTCCATCTTTTTGGGCGAGTCATTTCACTTTCCTCCCCTCCCCCCCCCCCTTCATCTCTGGCACTCGGCGGGGACAAGGAAAGTGGAAACAAGAGTATAAACTTTCATGGAAAGTGAAAACTAGATCAATAAACGAATTGGAAGGAGAATATCGTATAGGCCTACGGTAGCTTTCCTTACACCAAGAAAAAAAAAAAAAAAAAAAAAAAATAAACACAATTAGGAATAATTATGTTAAAAATTACAGTGATCATAGTTCCTGGATCAAAATCCAGAAGACCCAGGTTCAAATCCACCGGGGTTTTTCAGATATTTTACGAAGAAATGGGTCTGTAACGGCTTGTGGGTCTAGAAAACTAAGATTAACCGCTGGAGGGTTCGTTGTGCTGGACTACATGACAACCTCTAACTGCAAATGTTGACACTATCTTCACCAACATGCGGCGTTCGGTATAACTCGCTCTGGAAATGACACCGTGGAAATTTTTTTAAAAACATGTTATGTAAGAAGTTGGCCCACCACATTAAATGTTATATAACAAAAAAGGTATAATTTAACAACACAAATGTTCATATTATGGGCACATTATGAACACAAAGAGAGCACAAACTATTCAGCTTTTTTTTGGGGGGGGGGGGGGGGGGGGGTCAAAGGGCCAGATCTCTTTCGTAGCCTAACGTTACCCAAAAATCACGTCCCTTTGATTATCAAAGAACCACGAGTGTGTGTTGGGTCGCGAGCCACAGCTTACGTCCCTCTGGTTATCAAAGAACCACGAGTGTAGGTTGGTCGCGGGCCACAGCTTACGTCCCTCTGGTTATCAAAGAACCACGAGTGTGGGTTGGGTCGCGGAGCCCACAGCTTACGTCCCTCTGGTTATCAAAGAACCACGAGTGTGTGTTGGGTCGCGAGCCACAGCTTACGTCCCTTGGTTATCAAAGAACACGAGTGTGTGTTGGGTCGCGAGCCACAGCTTGCGTTATCCAAGTAATGTATTAGGTCGCAGTCAGATGCTCGTGCCCTTGTTGCATGGAAGCGTCCTTCAGTCTCGCCGCAAGAGTTCGTTGCACCGACCTCGATAACTGGGTTACATGTCTTCTACTATCTGCCCCCTCTCCTCTTTATCAACTCTACCTCCCCTACTTCCCCTCCTTTGCTTCGTACCACTCACAAGATGTGCGCAAACTCCAACCGCACGAGACTTTTGAGGGCCAGCAGTGCTATTATACTTTCAATTTCTTCTGCAATAGATTTTTATCATACGATTTAATGTGTACTTTCTAACACACATCAGTACATGACTTACAAACTAGCTAAGACTTATATAATACTACACATCCATCCCTAACTCATAAAGTAGAATTTTTATCAGAAAATACTAACATTTTTTATTTTTGTCTACGTAGAAAATATTTATTAATTTTTTAGTGTTATTTTATAGGTATTGATAATGTCAATTAACTTGACGTATGAATACATTAAAAAGAGTTCTAGTAGTTTTTTGTAAATGTCAATTAGTCCTACTGTTCTTTATACAAGAATTATTCTAGTATAGATTTAGTTCAATTTTCTTAGGAAGGGCCTTAATTGAAAAAGTTATTAGTTCTACTTTTACATGTTCATACTTCAAGTAATGTTATCTGCAGCTGTCACTTTTGATAGATATTATCAAAAAATTATAAAATAACAATAAAAGTATGTTAAAATGTTATCAATTTTGTCAGCAAAAAAAATACTTTTGTATTTTTTTTCAATTAGGTCCTTTATATGAAAATTAGACTGTACTTGCAAATTGAACCAAAATTACTTTAAGGTTTAAGTTCCCGGTAAGGTATCCAAAAGTTATTTTTCTTTTAAAAATAATTCAAAAATCTCCCTCTACGCGAATGCGGTTACATTTCCTCTAAATTACACCTTCTTCAGCCCTACTCCAGAGATGGGATTAAAATCCGGACACGTAGTAACACAATTATAATTTATTGTTTGTTTTACATAAAGTTCAACAACATTTTGTTGTATTGATTGTTTACGCTGTGTGTCTAACAAGTTGTTGTAAAAAGAGAAAAAGTAGTCCATAGAGAGAGAGAGAGAGAGAGAGTGATATTAAGGTGACTAGTGAAAGTGACTACTTGTTACAATCCATTGTAGGATCACTCGCGGTGGTACATCTCGACTTTCTCCACTCTTGGGTGCTATCTTATAGCGTGGCCGACCTAGGATGGCAGTCATGGTTATATCAAATAAATCTTATAGCATGGCCAACCTTGGATGGCAGTTATGGTTATATCAAATACATCTTATATCATGGCCAACCTTGAATGGCAGTTATGGTTATATCAAATACATCTTATATCATGGCCAACCTTGGATGGCAGTTATGGTTATATCAAATACATCTTATATCATGGCCAACCTTGGATGGCAGTTATGGTTATATCAAATACATCTTATATCATGGCCAACTTGGATGGCAGTTATGGTTATATCAAATCCATCTTATAGCGTGGCCGACCTTGGATGGCAGTCGTGTTTCTTTCAAATAAATCTTAAAGTTTGACCTAAACAAAATGGCAGTCATTGCAAAGCAGCCACGCACACATGTAATAAAGTTTCTGTCACAGAATCTTACCACCTTATTTCAGTCCTATGTCCCACCGGAAAAGGGTGCGTTTTTCATTATTGACATTTTAAATCATGTATACATAATTAAGCGTCGATTAAGTTAAAATGACTTCTGGAACTATCGTCCATTGGCCCAGATAATGTCAATTTAGCAATACACCTGCAAATTGTAATACCCCTTTTTCTTACCATAGTTTTAAAATACTAGTTTTTTTATTTAACCTGATATAAAATAAAAATATATATGTATTTATTACTATAAATATATTATTCTATATATTATATTATATTTATAATAAATATAACTTTGATGTACAATATTTTACAGCTTATATAATATTTTTATAATATTTACGTGTGTGTAGCATTGCACATTTATGTTATATTTTCGTGCATGAAACATTTTACGCTGGAAGCTTACATTTCGTGGTTCCACTATGGTGCAGCTTATAAGATAGGACCATAGTGTAATCAGTCAAGGTAAGATTTCTATATTTCAAGATAAAAACAGAGTGACCAGCTGATAAAGTCCTTGTTTTTCAGGTGTGATTATTAAGGCGTTATGTGTATAGGGTCACATGATATTGTTTTTTATTTTTTTCAGATTAGATGTATAATAACGTAATAATAAATAAACGTATAAAAAGTCAATACTGACCAAAAGTTAACTTGTGGTTCTCAAATTTGAAACCTTGTGTAAAAAGAGACGTTTGTTTAACACATGGTTTGGCGTATGGACACACGGAGGTAGATTTAGTTTTGTTTAACTGTCAGATAAGGTTACTACTAATGAGATTCAACAATATATACATAAAAACAATTTTGATGATAATATGTTATAAGCTTCGTTTTAGCGGCGGAGGGATCTATTTTAAATATATTGATGAAACCTAATTATCATTAAGAAACTTTTATAAAGGTTTTTTAAACATTTATACAGCAACAACAATAACATGTAATACTCATTGATAATAAAGAAGTATTTGTTACACAAAATTTAAGTAATCGATTGTTTAATGTCACGTGACGATGCTCTGAAGGTTGCGGGCCAAAAAATGTGAGCGGCGGCGCCTGGTTTATGACGTCACATCCTCCCCCCCACCACGTTTCCATAGCCCACTCATGATAAGTTTCTACATTATGTGCAGTTACCGTCATCTTTATTCGCGATATACATTAAAAGCCTGGTAACCTAAAAAAAAAAAAAAAAGTGGTCGGTGGCAATGTCCTAGCCTCTTACTCGGGTCCCTCTGACCTCAATTCCGCGGTATTACAACGCTCCCTTGGATCTTCTAGCGCCCGTCTGCGAGGCTAGGTGTCTCGTTTCTTCCCCCCCTCCCTCTTATAACCACGGTCACAAAGTTCGCGCGACGGCAATGTCCTAGCCTCGCGCGAAGGGTCTCGTTTTATCACGCATATTACCACTCTACCACGGCGTGTCGGTATAAATGTGCTTTGAGACTCCCGCGCGCGAGAGTAACAAAGCTTCTAAAGAGTTATCTTGTCCCAGTTTTTTGCGAAATGAAGGTGAATGCTCGACATGTATGTAGTACGAGCCGCGCGTTTGCCATCTTGCCTCATAGATTACCATGGTTACAATGAAAGCGAGAGGAGCAGTTTTTTTGCAGACTAGCCTGACTCGAGAATATCCATAGCTGGTTGAAGTTCAGTTGGAGTCTCATTATATAATTTCAAAATGAACGTGAGAGACTAACCATTTATTGGGTTTTATTTTTGTTAGATAGAAATCTGCAATTTATGTGATGTCCCTACTAAATATTTTAAATTTAACAGTTAGCCTTCATTCAAAATAAATTATTTTAGTACCCTTTCGGCCTATATGCATAAGTACCAATTACGCTAATATGTTAAGGATGAGGACAGTTATATTTAGAGGCTGTTTAACTACATTCGCTTGGAGGGAGAGCAGAAAATAATTTAGGAAAAACAACACTCAGTACACCTAACCGAGATTTGAACCTCGATCTTCCAGTCATCGGCAGACTAGTCTATTGGAAAAGTGAAGGGAGGATTTTTTTAAAATTTGGGATTAGAATTATATTAGGAAATTCAAATTCTATCCATAAGCTATTAATTTCATTTCCAAACTTACATTTCTAAAATCTAATGGCTACAGTTGACAGATGTCATTGCAAAATTGACAGCGTCAACGGGTTATATAGTTGGCCTTTTATTTTTCGAACAAAGGTTACTAACAACTTGATTCAAGCAGAAGGGTTAGAAAGTGTTTTTTTTTTTAAAGAAATAAACCCGCTTTTGCGTGGAGGAAGGATGGATAAAAACCACAGTGAGAAAAAAGGTCGTTTGTGGAAACTGGCTGAGGGTAAACGGTGGCCATGCGCGATGCGAGTCTAACGTGCTAAACAATTAGGCCACCTCTGCTCTGGGAGGATAGCCATATTCTATGCTCCAGATTGGTAAAACAACCAGTTACAAAAGCGAGATTGCTCTATTGGCTCGCGCCTGGTAGGCTGGAAACGGGGTTGTACTGCCTGGAATAAGCGAGATTGGTCAAAGGTTCGTGCTTGCGATCGCTTTTATAGACGCTCTATTATTTTATTTGCGAAAAGGGGGGATTAGAAAATAAGAGTGGGGGGGCTGAACTTATCCCGAAAGAATTGGATGTGATTAACTCATAGTGTGTGGGGTTTCTTATTCCTACTGCCTACAAATGTTGGTGCATTCCATCTAAACTACCTTCCTCTTCATTTGCAATCCTTGTTTTATGAGCTAACAAAAAAAATCTCCCTCGTCAGTTCTTTAAACGGGATTTTTTTTATTATTTTCAAATATCTGGTTTTAACTGGAAATATCTGGTTTTAACTGGACATTTCTTGTTTTAGTCAAAAATATCTGGTTTTAACTGGAAATGGCTGCTTTGTTATGGAAATGTCTTGTTTATGTTTGCTTTAATCACACAAAATTTATAGTAATACATTTTAATTTATAATCAAAGCAACTTTCTCAAATTGATTCCGTGTCTATACCCTACCATGACTATAAAAAAAAATCAGCAACAATAACAGTTTCTATGATTATAACGGATCATCGCCTCTGTATTTGGTTCCCTCTTAATCAATCTCAACCTTGCCCCCTTCTCCCTCTTCCTTGAAGGATCACGTGCGCAGGATAATATAACCTTAATGCGCACGCGCACACAGGAAGAAGGTCAGCAGTATATTTCCATCCACCGTTCTCTCTTCTCCAGTCTTGGGGGTCAGACTAGATGGGTCACGAGGTCGATGAACCTTTATACCCTCCCATACCCCTCTCCCCGAGTCAAAACCCTTCCCACAATTTAGCCTACTTCCAGGATTCTATCCTTTGCTATTCCGGTAGAATGTAAATAGTAGATCTCTCTCTCCCTCTCGCTTTTCAGGTAGGTTGAATTTTAAAAGAATCATACTTTTATTGATTTTCATACCCAATTATAAATACAGCTTTAAGGTTATTGACCTTTTTCATTTGGCGTCTAAATGCAGAGCCATGGGGACAAACGGTTATCTTCAAGAATTTTTGTTTTGCAATTTTCTTTTCGGAAATGGTTTGATCAAGAATAGAAGCATGTTGATTAAGTTATACTTTTTATATACACACCTCCTCTATCATTTTAACAGTGATCAAATATCAATAAAATTAACATTTTTAAATAGAAAACTGCCGGCTTCATAACAAAAAAATAAGAAAATATAGTAATTAACAAACATTGATACATTGTCTTAGAAGGGGTTTTGAAAATATTAACATACAAATTCCACTCGTTCTCGAGAAAATTTCCATTTCCAAACGTATGATTTATTTCCCGCAAGACTTGTCCGGTAGCTAGCGCCATCTACATTTTCCATGATTCATCTTTTCTTGTTGGCGCGGAAGGATACTATGGTCGGTTGTGAAGCCACGCCACGCCTTTCACCCTCCCGCCCACCATCCCACAAAATCGGTTTTATACTTTCCCTTCACAGGGCCAAGGGCCTTAAAAATATTATAGGTTTCTTTTTACGTGCTTCTTGTCTTAATTGCCTTTCACAATTTTATGAACAATTAAGAAGAAATGCACCCGCATTTGCATGGAAAATAATATAATGGGAGATACTTTTAGCTAAAGCTGCCTCGGTACAGCTAGCCAAGGAACCTCTTGAAACCAGTAAAACCAGACGAGACGAGACTAGCGCCTTTCTTCCCTCCATGCCCTCAGGGTTGGGTAATTTATATGTATTATTTTAGTTATTTGTTTAGGAGGCGTAGCAGGGATATTTCCATTCTGAGTTTCTTTTTGCGTAGTTACTTTTGGGCAACCCACTTCGGTGGCCTTATGGTTTAAGGCGTCAATCTCGCAATAGACTGGACAGGGAGATCAGGGCTACAGGGTTAGTTTTAGCCATTACACCCTATCTTTCTCTAGCTAAATCTATCCAGTCCACCTCATTACACTCTGCCCCTATCTTGAGCTAGTTCTATCCAGTCTATCTCACTACACCTCATCTCTTTCAGGTTTATTCTAATGTTATCCTTCCATCTGCGTTTAGGTCTTCCCAATGGTCTCTTCTCATTAGGTTTACCAGTCACTACCCTAAACAAGATTCTAGAATTAACCATTCGCGCTGCATGTTCTGCCCACTTGATTAAGCTAACAATGTCTTCTGATAATTACAGGGTATGTGACTCATCAATATATAACCTACTCCCGTCCCTATTAACCTCATACCTTTTTTTGGGGGGATCTTTTGGATCTTCCTAAGCGTCTTGTTTCCGGACACCTTAAACATTTGTTTTCGTCATATAAGGTTAGATAATAATAATAATAATAATAATAATATTAGCACCGCGTCTTACTACCCGTTCGGGTTATACGCTTTAAGTACTAATTACGCTAATGTATTTAGGAATTGGGAAGGTCGAATTAGAGGAAGTGAACCCGCATTTGCGTGGAGGGAGAGTGGAAAACCATTTAGGAAAAACCACCCCCAGTTCACCCGACCGAGATTCTGAACCTCGATCTCCCCGTCCTCAGCAGTCGAGCTAAACAAGACTAGTGAATTAGCCAACTACGCCACCGAGGCAGGTATATATATATATATATATATAAGGGTACGGCCAGACTGAGCGCGCGATCGAGCGAGCGAGCGACTAAAATATAAAATAGAACACATTGGTTGTAATGGGGGGTGGCCACACTGGAGCGAGCGAGCGACTGAGCGCGCACGCTTGAAAGATAGAACTGGTTCTATTTTTCAAGCGCGCGCGCTCGACCCGGTACAGTCTAGTTTCCAGGCGCTAGGCAATATTATTGTATGTTGGTTCATTGAGTGCTGGGGAAACTTCTTATTTTGACATGATATTTGACTTTTTTCTATCAGTGATAGGTTTAACACACTTTCTATTAATGGCCTAATTTAATTGGTAAGACCATAAATAATATAATGTATATATGTAAACCCGATATGTTAAAATACTTCAATATTATAATCAAAGTAGGCCTTTACAAATAAGAATCACCATTAGTTTGGAGAAAGTATGAAAAAACCACAACAATAAATAAGTTTTAAAAATCACCTTCAGTTCACTGAGCCAAGATTCGAACCTTTGCCTCCTAGTCAAAAGCTATCGAGTGCAACGCACCATTCCGCCACTGGTGCGGCTAATCTGATTTTAAAACACTTCAGTACAGTACCAAACACATTTCTCAATTTATTAATTGGATGCACTCCTACTTTTTTCTTTTTTATATTATTATTATTAGCACTGCGTCTTACTATCCGTTCGGGTTATACGCACTTACGTTAATGTGTAATGGTAGGGAGGGTGATTGTGAGATGGAATGGAGGACCTACAGTTTAACGTGGAATCCGAACCACGGTGGAGGCCTGGCATTCCCCACATTCACAAGATGTCTTGTCAGAGGTGAAGGAAGGGTTTGTAAATCAGATAAAACTGTGCCGGGACCGAGGATTGAACCCCGGCCGCCAGCATAGAAGTCTGACACCTTACCCCTAGACCACCAGGTCACCCTTCTTTTTTATAAATACTCAATATTTTCTGTAAAAATTTTCGAGGAACAGAGATGTACCAAGTGTCTTTGACAGAGACATTTTCTCTGATGAACTAGGGTCTGCTAATTACGCGCTCGCTCGCTCGCCAGTTTGGCCACCCAGTCGCTTGCGCGCTCGCTCGCACGCTTGTCAGTCTGGCCGAACCCTTAGGTTAGAGACCACGTTTCACACCCATAGAGAACAAATATTGTTTTGTATATTCTGTGTTTTACATTCCTTTACATGCGGTGAAAAAAAAATATATAAAAAAAAAATGAAAAACTTTTGAATGTTTAAATTTTTAAGTTTAATTTTTTTTAACTTGTCTATGCCACCATTCCTCCATCTGTTGCTTAGGACTCGTAGCTTTATTTTTATGTAGTTTTTTTTTTATAAAAGATACTTTGAAGGAAGTATCACTGACACATAAAATGCAGCCGGAAGACACGTGATCTATCGTGTCGTCTCATGTTTATCTCTGCTTTTTCTCTCTCTCTCTCTCTCTCTCTCTCTCTCTCTCTCTAGATTTATAAGGGCGCTGATGGAAATATCCTGGAATAATTTTGATCAATCCTTGTCGCATTAAGCTATGACTACACGGAGCCGACCCGTACCGCATTTTCTAGCCCGTTAACTAATAATTAATAAGAAGAATGTTTGTTGTTCAACAAGTTGTTGTATATGATATTGTTTATCTTGTACGTAATGTTGTAAACAAATGACTACAGCGTCACACGTGTGAAAGAAATGTTTAGTTTTACAAGTGCTGACACAGTGACTTGCCAATCACCGGTATAAATCACTGCTCTTTTAAAATCAAGGTCACTGTGATACCGATATCGTAAAATCACTGTTTCGCCCATCCCTACAAAGCTTAGCACTATAAAAAAACAAAGTCCGGAAGCTCACGAACATTTATTTCCGGTGGTAGGTGGTCACACGGTCCGCACCAAGCAATGCTCTCTCGACGATTCATCCGCTTCGGTGCGGTGCGTTGCGGTGCCGACCGTGTGGCCACTGGCATTTGAAAACATGGATAGCATTCCACCGGAAAAATGCGGTGCGTTTTGGTGTTTCCGGTCCTTAAAAGTGAGATTTATTGTTAAGTTAGTGAAGATGGCAAATAAATTTAGATACTGTAAGATTTTTTTTAGTACAGTACTTTAATTAAAAATAATAATAATTGTAGCGTGTCTTATTACTAGAGACCATTTAAACTACATTAAATGGGTTAAGGATGAGGAAGATGACTTACCCGCATTCAGGAAAAATACTCTTTCAGTACAAAAGGTCCAGGGTTCAAATCCTGGCCTTCCCAACACCATAAAACCAGATTAGACGATATATCCGTGTAGTTTACGATGCGGTAGATATTTGTTAAAATAAATACATATATCTGGTTTGCCTGTGATTGGGAGGTCAGGGTTCGAATACCAGCCGGATGCACAAAGGATGGTTTTATCCTAATCGGTTCACCAGTCTTTCTTCACACAAATTCAAATACATTTCCTCTAAATTATACCTATAAACATAAACATAACTGCCGATTATGATAGTACATGGGATGGAAAATCTTACTAATTGCACACGGTTCAGATTTGAACCCCAGACCTTACAGCTCAGGTCTATACTTTGGGCGATACTGATCGATGCTGCAACTAATCTCATAGTTTTCGGGCAGCCGTTCAATCCCCCCCCCCCCTATTCCCACATGTACTAAAATACTACCCAACCCTAAGACAAACACTGGATCTACCTGTTGGGTTGGTTGCTATTTACCTCATTGTTTTCCAAATTTTCGCGAGTCACGTACCCATTTTAGGGTCTAACTGATCAAAAACTTTCAGCTCTTTATATATATAATTTAAAAAAAAATATTAATATGGTATGGAAGGGGACGCAGGTAAAGGGGAGTGTTTTTGAAGTTTTTATAACAAAACAAGATTCAAAATAAATCAAATATTGCCTCATCACAAACAGAGTTTAATTTTCTTGACGGTGATATCAACAGTTGTTGAATATCTTGTCAAGGGTGTTCTGGAATTTAATGACAACTTTTTCACTGCGTTTAAAAAGTTTCTCATCTAATGACAGCTATTCTCATTGACAGATATTCAACAACTGTTGATATCACCGTGTGAAGAAAATTAAACGCTAGGTTTCTACTGGAGTAATATTTGATTTATTTTGGTTAAAAAAATGTTTTGCTATAAAAAATTTCAAAAAATACTGATCTTAAGTTCACTTTATCTTCCTTACATTTCATAATATTAAACTGTACTCTCTCTTCGCTTTTAAGGATATAAATCCACACAACAAAATAATTATATCCGATACAAGTTTATTTAAAGACCGGTTAAATAGCCAAGCTAATATACTTTTTAGTTATGGTTATAGCTGCATTTAAGTATCATAATGGTCACCTGGTGGTATAGGGGTAAGGTGTCTTCTGTGCTGGAGATCCGGGGTTCAATCCTCGGTCCCGGCACAGATTTATCTGATTACCAAACCCTTCCTTCACCTCTGACAAGACGTGTATTAATCACAACTTGTGAATGTGGGGAATGCCAGGCCTCCACCATGGTTCGGATCCCACGTTAAAACTGTAGGTCCTCCATTTCATCTCACAATCACCCTACCATTACACATTAGCGTAAATGCGCATAACCGAACGGGTAGTTAAGATGATAATAATAATAATAATAATAAAATTATATTCTTTAAATTTAAAAATTACACCTGGACACGGGAATCGAACCAATAAACGACACTGAACCTCCAAGACAAAGTAAAGAGTGCTAACTACTCGCCTAAACCTGTCGGTAGAAACAACCAATTAAAATGTCCATTCGGGGGGGGGGGGGGGTGTGCGATAGTTTTGTTTTCACTGAACTTGCATGCAACCTTGCATTGCGGTTACAATCGCCCAGGGGGGCATCACGGGGGTTGAACGGGGCTACTCCCACCCCCCGCCTCACCCTCAAAAACCAACCCCCTCTCGTCTACGACGTCGTGGGAACGGCGCAGGCCAGTCGCCAGGTCATTCACCCCGTCGTCAGGTCACATTTGTACCGACGCACCAAAAGAGACAAGACATAGTACGTCATCAAGTGGTCCACGGGATCTCGTAAAAGCCACAAGTGATAGATAGATTCATAGATAAATATTTAAATAGATAGATAGACTCTCGTTCGTCCGGTCACACAACCTCATCTACTTGTCCGGGATCGAAACGAAACTTACCGAAGAATAGTTGTTAGCAATCAACTCGGAAAGTTTTTATCTAACGATTGATGACGCTGTTTTAGGACAGTATAATAAAGTTGACAGATCGAGAGAGAAAAAAAAAACAGTTTCGAAATATTTCGAGTGTGTCGTTTTCTTCGATGGTTCGATTTTATGACAAGTGAGTGTGTGTGTTCAGTTTTCATGTGATTACACTTTTTTTATTTTGTATAAAAAGTACACTTTTTCGTTTACCCTAAACGGTAAGAAGCAAGGCCGTAGCCAGCCAGTAATTTCAGGGGGGTGGGGAGAGAAGTGGTTGGTGAGCACATCCTCCAATTTCCGGAGGCTAAAAAAAAAATTCTAAGTGATAAACAGTTCTAGAAACTCTCTGAAGTGTTTTTTTACGGTTACACAGCCCCCTAATTTGTACATGTACATTAATTTTGGTATTGTTTGAACCGTAAATAAAGCCTTATATATCTGTTTCATAAAATCTTCGGGGGGTTTGAACCCAAAACCTCCCCCCCCCCCTCCTCGGCTATGGTCTTGGTAATAAGCTTACCATTGCATGTTTTCACTATGGTTCAGAATATAAGGTAGGGTCATAATGTAAATTGTCAAGGTGATAGATAGCTACACCTGCTTCGGTGGACGCATGGTTTAAGTTATCACTCCGTGTTAGACAAAGGTATCGAGAGTCAAATGCCAGTCAGGTGTAATTAGGTATTTTCTAAAATAGTTTTTCACTTTTCCTCCACGCAAATGAGAGTACATTTCATCTAAATATAACCTTCCTAATTCCATTATCGTTATTAATACTTAAGCTTGTAAGCCAAATTGGTAGTAAGACACGGTGCTAAAAAACACCACATTCGTCTTTAGTTTGTTTGTGTTCGTGGGGGTTGGGGGGCTGAAGGTAGGGGGCTGAACGGGGAAAGGGGGGGGGGGGCTGATGACCCTCAATCCGCTCTATCAGAGGGCGAGCCTTAACCTCCCTCCCCCGAGATCGGACAAGATAGGAACAAATTCCTGTCCTGAAGTCACTATCTTATTATCTTAAATAACTGGCGGTTTTTCGAGAAAAATGTTTTTACATCGCTTTGCTTCCGACGAGATTTATTATAATTAATTAATTTAATTATAATAAATGGTACGTTTCACCGCAAAAACTTTCTTCTCTTTCTTTAATCTTAAAAACAAATACATTTACTAAAAACTTGTTAAATTTGTGAACGGAAATAACATACACGCATTCAAAGAGCCAAAATAAACACAGTTAAAGAAACATTTGTCTACCAAATAACACAATAATTAATTTAATTTTAAGAGACTTGAATAATAAATATAAATATTCGCATACAGCTCAGAAATTATTGGTTTTTCAAAATATATTCCAATAAAAGAGCTTTATAGTTAATATTACTACATGTTTACAGTGACAAATTATTTCGCATCTCAAATATTTGCGGATATATGATTAAAATTGAAAATTTCTACTTATGTAAGGCACCCAGAAAGTCATTTTCATCGAAAAACAAGAGCTGCCAATTTATTTGTAATTTTTAGAAAATGCCCGGATATAAAATTTAATAAAAATCATTAAAACGGATTTTGATAAAATTGATGTTATCTCTTTATCCCTCTCAGTAAACTACCTTTAATTTTAGGGTTAGATATTTAATTCTAAACACCTCTCGTGGAGGACCTTATAAAAAAATTAAATAAGAGTTTTAGCCCACTCGATAAATAGCATCGGCTCTAGGTTAAAAAACAGACAGACGGGATTCCAAAATATACTTTTTTCTGTTTCAGGGGGGTCATGAAACGTCGACATTTATCAAAATTTCTAAGTGCGATTTTTTTTTTATGATCACATTATTCTAAGTTACGTCCATCACAAAGTGGTGGAGACCTCTTAAAGCCCTCTTAAAAGCACTTCCTTTAAGCCCTCTTTTCTCTGTACCAGTCTTGTCGAAGGAGAAGCTGGTCTTTCTATGTTTTGTGTGCTTCAAAGAAAACTTTCGCTCGAATCCTTGAGGTTTCACGTAACTCCTGCGCGAGGTGTAATCGGCCCAGATCGTGGGGGTACAAACCCAGAGTTCGGCGACCGCCATTCCGGTCAAGAACCAAATGGTCTATCTCTCTCTCTCGCTCTCTTTTAAAGCAACAGCGCATGCGCGATTCGTTACCTCGGAGAATTGCGCCCGTGTCGCCATCTATACGCAGAGGTCGGTATCAATCGGACACTATCGAACGGTCTTAAGAATCGAATGGCTGACTATCGATAAGTACGTCACGGTCGGAGGGGGAGCAAAATTTTTTTTTTTTTTTTACAAAATAAATAAAAAATTTAGTCAGTAGATACTTTGGTATAATTTTCTACATTTAAGGCGGTCAGAGAGAAAGTATATATCACTATCAAGTCACACGGCTTAATATACAATGCTGTGTCGTTTCCTGGAGCTTCTTCTAGAGTTTTTAAGCTTATACTTCCTTTCACCCTTCACCTACAACCACCTTTTGCCATGTCATTAAAAAAGAGGGCAAAGAAAGCTACGAGACTTCTAATCTTAGAGGAAAACTCGCTGCTAGTTCTCAAATATCAAAAAAATTTTGTTTAGAGAACTTGTTATTCACTTAAGGTAGAGAGGAAAGTGATTATTCTCAACTTAAACAATGCTGTGTTTGTTTGAGGAACTTCTTCTCGAGTGTAAGAGTATACTCCTGTACGTTCTCAATACCAACCATTTTGACATGTCATTTGGGTATAGAGAGAACTTCTAATCTAAGGTAAAGAGGAAAGCTCGCTGCTAGTTCTCAAATATCAAACAATGACTGTATTTGTTAGAGGAAACTTCTTATCTCAAGATAAAGAGGAAAGCTCGCTGATAGTTCTCAGATATCAAACAATGACTGTATTGTTAGAGGAAACTTTTATCTTAAGATAAAGAGGAAAACTCGCTGCTAGTTCTCAAACATCAAACAATGATCTGTATTTGTTAGAGGAAACTTCTTATCTCAAGGCAAAGAGGAAAGCTCGCTGCTAGTTCTCAAATATCAAACAATGACTGTATTTTTAGAGGAAACTTCTTATCTCAAGGTAAAGAGGAAAGCTCGCGTAGTTCTCAGATATCAAAAAATGACTGTATTTTTTAGAGGAAAGCTAATATAGAGCAAGTTTTCATCAAGACTAGGCTCATTAGTATGATTAAAAAGTCTTTAAAATGAGCTTATGTCACATTTTCACACATTTGTTTTTTTAATAAAACTCAAAATATAGATTTGTTAAGGAGAAAAAGCCTTTTTGGAAAATTTCTACTGTTTTCGGCGTGAACCATATTTTGAAATAACGTGCCGTAAAATTAAATATTGCTTTAAGAGCTAAACATCTGCGCGGCAATTTCTTGCTTACTGAGGTGGTCCCCTTAAGACAGGGTTACCAGTGTCATATAAAAATGGTTGAGGTATCTGAAAAAAAAAAGGTATTTTGATCTGTATATTTACATAAAAAATAAATAAAGTTACGGCTCATTTGGTTATAAAATATTGCAACTATTTCTAGTAGCTACTATATTGTGGTTATTTAATCTCTCCTCTTATTGAATTATATAACTTGAATCTCCGTGTTATTTTAATGTTACTATCATGTCCATCTTTATATTGTCCCAGAAAGTGCAAGTTCATGCGTGTGCTTGTTACACTTAATAAGTGAAACTTTAGTAGTTTTACCTACTGGAAAGTTCCGGCGTGACAATGAACCAGTTATGAAATATTTTGTAAACAAACTTTTTTTTTTTTTTTTTTTTATGTCAAGCGGTTATGTCTTGCCAGCGTCACGTTGTCCAAACGGGTGAAAGTGATCCTCTCATTATGATTGGTGCAATGTTCTTCCATTAATATGTAGTTTTTCCGGGTTTTATTTAAACTAGTTAAAAAAACAACACATTATATACATATACATGTAAAAGAATTTCATTCGACAGTACACAAACCATATTTACATGTTTGCTTACTTTTTTTTTTAGTACCGCGTCTTACTACCCGTTCGGACTATATGCTTATTTACTAATTACACTAATTGTTTTAGTAATGAGGAAAGTTATATACAAGGAGGTGTACTAGCATTTGAGTGGAGGGAGAGTGGAAAACCATTCAGGGGGAAAACAAACCCTAGTTCACCCGTCCGATATTCGAACCTCGATCTTCCCATCCTCGGCAGTCTAGCTCAACACGAAACTATCCGTTAGGCTAACTACGTCACTGAGGCAGGTAGGTGTAAGGTCTTTAGAATGATCAAATTTTTTCGGCATTGGTTGTACAATACAAGAGTCAAAGTAGGCGCATGCGCGTTGGAGGTTACGAGCGTTCAAAGAAAAAAAAAAAGTGAAGTCAAGCGACAGAGTTAGCTCAAGGCCTTGGTACTTGATGCCCTACTTTCCAAAACCACGCGGTCAACGACCGACATGTAGTCCCCCCCCCCCCCCCAGTATTGTTGGTACACACATCGGCCGATAGGCAGCGCCACCGGCTAGCGACTCACTTTCTCGCGCGATGAAATAGAAAGAACCACTTTTACTTCATCGCTACGTCACAGTGTGATGATGCTATGCTTACACTCTTTCCCAGATAATGGAGGTGACATTTTGAAACGTTCGATAAAGTCTGGTTAGGATGTAGTTTCACGAATAAGTACATAAAGAACCTATCTGACAGCTAGAAGTTACTTACGTTAATGTTCATAGGAGACTTATCTGACACTAGAAGCTAACAGCATGTTAAATAGAAAGACTTATCACAAGCTAGAAAAGTTATACATCATGTCATAGGAAGACTTATCTGACTAGAAATTTACAGTCAATTATAGAAGAACTATCTGACAGAGAAGTACTACAGTCTAATTTTTCATAAGAAGAACCTTATCTGACACTAGGAAAGCTACTACAGTTCAATTTTCATAGGAAGAACCTTATCTGAAGTAGAAAAGTTACTACAGTCCAATGTTCATAGGAAAGAGCCTTATCTGACAGCTAGAAAAGTTACTACAGTCCAATGTTCATAGGAAGAACCTTATCTGACAGCTAGAAAAGTTACTACAGTCCAATGTTCATAGGAAGAACCTTATCTGACATATAGAAAAGTTACTACAGTCCAATGTTCATAGAAAGAACTTTATCTGGCCGCTTGAGACGTTAATGATCTCCTTTCACACATTCATAGGTCAAGTCATGTGATCAGCAGCTGTTATTTTTGATAGAGACATTATTAATACCTTAAAATTATCAATATTAAAATAGTAAAATGTTTTCAATGTTTATCAGAGTAAAATTATATTTGTATTTTCTAAAAAGCCCTTTCTACGATTATTGGGCGTGAGTTAAGACAAGAAGGCCTACAAGAGTGACTCGCGGAAAGGGGTAAGGGATAGTTAGGAGGGGGGGGGGTAAAAGAACCACGTGAAAGGTGTCTCGTGGCTCGCCTCGGGACCTGTCGGGATCCAGGAGTAGGTCCCCCATCCTTCTCTCTCTCTCTCTCTCTCTCTCTCTTTCACACCACACGTGAATCGCTGTCATTTCCACGGGGACGCCTTCGTTCGATTGTTCCCTCTTCGACATTGTCCATATCTTCCCCCGTCACGTGGGCACGAGGGGGTAGATGGCGGTCATGTGGTAGGGGGGAATAGGAAGGGAGGTTTCAGGTGAAATACTAGAGAAAAAAAAATACATTAAAATTTCGATTTTCCGGCCCGATTCTCGTTTTAAAATAAATAGACTAATAATTTTTTTTTTCAGTACCGCGTCTTATTAAACCGTTCGCGTTATAAGTTTCTGTACTAATTACGTTAATGGTTCTATGTATTAGGAAGTGTAGGTGAATTTGCGTGGAGGGAGATGGAAAACAATTTTTAAAAAAAACCACCCTCAGTACACACGACCGGAATTCGAAACCCGATCTTCCTCTCATCGGCAGTCTAGTCTAACACGATAATGACGCCTTAGACCATGCAGCCACTGAAGCGGGTGACTCCCAAGTTCACTCCACCTGTATAAGTTTAGTACCTGCCCCAACTTTACTCAAGATTTTTTTTTTTTTACAAAACTCGAGAAATTTGAGTACTCAGAATTTTCATTTTTTTTTGTCTAAAGTTATTAGGTTAGTAAAAATGGTATACAAATATCAAATTTATTTAAAAATTCGAATTTGTGGGATTATAAATGTTTTCACAAAAAGAACTAAACTCTAAAAAAATGTGTTTTGATTTATTTATGCTTTACGCATGTATCTATTACATATATTCAATATGAAATATTTCATTTTAAATATTGCTCTAAACTACTTTAACTAAAAAACAAACCTTTAGTCTTCATTCAATCTTTAATCGAAATAAAACAAAAACAGATTAAAATACACTTGTGAATAATAAATGGTCAGCGCCGTGAGATAGATTAGTAGGACTATTCTTCTCACACTGCTGTAAGCCGGGTTGCGTTTACTGCTCCCAGGCGCTTAGTTACTTGAACGGTTGTAATCAACCATTAACGTAAACTATCTTCAATTTATTTAATTTCTCAAAACTTATCGAATTATTCATTTTGATGAATGTCGAAGTTTAGTGAATCCTTGAACTTGTTTTTTTTATCTGTCTGGTTTGTTACTGGGACTAAAAATAAAACAATTTTACAGATCAAACTAAATCTTGGTATCTAGGACGTTCATAAATATCCCAAGAAGTGGATTTTGGAATTATCTATCCAACCTTAGAATTAAGGGTAGGTAATTTATTTTAGGACAAAAAGAGAAAACAATTCGATTCAAAATTGACTCAAACGATTCTGATTAAAATTCGTATTCAGGCACTTTTTTTTAACAAAACAAACAAAATGGCGTGTATTATTTTCCCTGTGAAAATGACTTTAATCCTTCTTTATATAAGTGATAATTAACAATTTTGATTATTTTGCCAATTCTTTGAGATATTAAATAACTTAAAATTGCAAAGTTGTAGGGCTCTTAAAATTGCAAAATTATAGGATATAAGGATGTGTAGCAAAGCGAGTGATATTACAATTTAAAATACTTTATTTTCAGTAAAATTATGTGTGACACATTATATATGAATTTTAGCTAAAATTGTTTTAACTAACGTATTTATTTTCTAACCTTTTTTTTCTGATTTTGTTTACCCCTATACATGCATGATAATAAAAACCTTACATAAGATGGATTCTTACAGCCCTCACCTCTCGTAATAGAACATAAAAAAATACTGACCCCCCCCCCTCAACAAAAAAAAAATCTTACGTAATTTAAGGATGGACTCTTATGCTATTATTTTTATCATCGCGTCTTACTACCCATTAGGTTTATACGCTAATAGCTTTAGGAATTATGACGGTTATATTTATATGAAGTGTACCAACATTTGCATGGAGGGAGAGTGGAAACCCATTTAGTAAAAACCACCCTCAGTACAACTGACTGAGATTCGAACCTCAATCTTCCGTCATCGGTATTCTAGTCTACTGCTAGAGTAAATAGTGCCTTAAACCATGCGGTCACCGAAGCGGATGTCATTAACTTTTTTTTTTAAAATACGAAAGAAAAATGTTGAAAGCTTTAATACATACGGTATATTTTTCCAAAAATTATACAATCAAAAGATTTTATTAACTGATACTATTTTTGATTTTGAGGAAAACAACTTAGGACAATATATATATATATATATATATATTAATTTCTTGTTCAATTGAGGAAAGTCACTCTGCGCACGCGCATGTCCGAGTTTACGGTAATGTTACCAAAATAATCTACACCTCGAGTGTGCCATGAGATTAATTCTTTGCTCCACAGAATATAGTGCGCGACATCTGCTTTGACGAGAGATATACTGTTTTTGGGAAGCGCCGTGAGATAGATTTGTGTAGGCAACTTATATGACACAAGTGTTGAGCTGGTTGCTTCATAACTACGGGGCGCTCCATACAATGACATGAAGAAAGACGAGTTGGAGTACTACTACATTCCATCCAACGTGCGAATGTGCGAACTGACAACAGAAGTTACCAGATCTACTTTCATATTGTATCCATTCGCCAAACCACATGATCTGCAAGACCATATGTTTAGCTACTATTACTTTTGGCAGTCAACACTTTCAAAACAACCCTTTTTTTTAACTACGCTAATAATTGAATGTGGGAATGCCAGGCCTCCACCGTGGTTCGGATTCCACGTTAAACTGTAGGTCCTCATTTCATCTCACAATCACCCTACCATTACACGTTAGCGTAAGTGCGTATAACCCGAACGGGTAGTAAGACGCGGTGCTAATAATAATAATAATAATAATAATAATAATAAACTACGCTAATGGTGTCGTTGCATTTGCGTGGAAGTCAAGTGGAAACTTATTTTGTAAAAACCACCCTCAATACATCCGATCGAGATTTGAACCTCAAGCTATCCATCATCGGCAGTCTAGTCTAGTCTAGTGTGAGTAGCTCGTTAGACCATGTGCCACCGAAATTGATATTATTTCACAGATATTGATAATATCAATTGCAAACTACAGCTCCAGAACACATGACTTGACGTATGAATACATTAAATATATATATGAGCCTATAAAATGTATCAATCTATCACATGTTTTTGAGTTATGAAGGTTACAACTTGTTTAATTTTGTCAGGGTGACCTGGTGGCTTAGGGGTAAGGTGTCAGACTTCTGTGCTGGGGTCCGGGGTTCAATTCTCGGTCCCGGCACAGGTTTATCTGATTACCAAAACCTTCCTTCACCTCTGACAAGACGTGTATTAATCACAACTTGTGAATGTGTGGAATGCCAGGCCACCACCATGGTTCGGATCCCACGTTAAACTGTAGGTCCTTCATTTCATCTCACAATCACCCTACCATTACACATTAGCGTAAGTGGGTACAATACCGAACGGGTAGTAAGATGAGGCGCTAATAATAATAATTATTATTATTATTTTATTTTGTTTTGTTTCAGGTAAGTGTTGTCAAGGCACGTCTGTCCAGGTGTAACAACCTTCCTTCGTAAGTAGCAAAAACTGCATATTTATCGGTATAGTTTATTTTCCATAAATTTTTATTTTCTATGTTAGGAATGATTTTTCACTCTCCCTACACGCAAATGAGGATTCATTCCTCTAAATTCAACCTTACCAATTCCTAATCCATTTGTGTAATTAATACTTAAGCGTATAACTCGAATGGGTAGTAATACGTGTGTTAAATAATAATAAAAAAACTATGAAAGGTCAAACCCTCGATCTAACAATTGTAAAGTCTCTGCGCCATGTTAAACAATTTTCTCTGTCTTTTCTTGTTATGATAATGGAGGAACATTTCTTCCTATACACCCTCCTCAAATAGAAGTATCATTGTTAAACACTAAACATGAAAAAATAGATCCATGTTCTTGTAGCACCTAAATGAACTGGTCTCCATCGTGACAAATATCGTTTGGGCTTTTACTGATTAAAATCCCGGTTGAGCTTAGAATGTAAGCCTTTAGGGTTTATTATTATTTATTATTTTAATATTATTATTATTATATTATTATTGTTAATAATTATTATTATTATATTATATGTTATAATATATTATTAATTATTATTATTATTATACTCATGTATTAGTCGATTGTAGAATTAATTTTTATCTAAAAGAAAGCAAAATCTTCAAGAAAGCGTCACATGGCATATCCACGTGATTCGTTAGCTTGGAAAGTAAAAAGGTTTAGGCGCAAGCGCACTGAACTCTTGTTTTTTTTTTGTTTTGTTTTTTAAACAAACCATCAAACCTGCTTCAACTCGGGTATGTGACGAGCAACAAACACCATGGCGAAGAGACTATTACACGAATATCATAATTTTGTTGTGTTTTAACGGTTCTTTTAAATTCGTGTCAAATTGACCGCGATAGTTTTTTTTTTCAAGTGCTCACCAAAAGTCGTAACAAATATCGTCTAGTGAAACGTTTTTATTCGTATTTTAACTGTTTTTAAATAAAAAAACACCCCAAATTTTGTAAATGGACTTAACGTTAGCGATTTGGATCACCTCTCGAAAATAATGTCCAAAAATCGAGGTAAGATGATTGGCTTTGTATTATTTTAAATTTGGTACGATGGTGAAAATCAAACGTGATTTTTTTTATTTGTATGCCTAGTCTTATAACTTTGCAGGTAGGCCACGTTTTATTTATGAAATGTTGTTGTTACGTTCTAAGATATTTAAAAAAATAAAAGTTATGTTGATTCGTTTCTAAGTGTTTAGGACTGCGGTCATATTAGGGTTTTGGCGGGAAGAAACTTGTATAGATAGCAAACATAATATTTCGAGGTCAAAGTTGATAACATTTAACTACTATATATTATAATGAACAAAATCATGAAAGGTGAATTTTTTTTCAAGGATATTTCATTTGAAATAACTCATTTCTAAGATCAAAGTAAACGGTTAGAAAGAAATATCTAGACTTCCTTGAATAACATTTAACAGGGTCACAACAGAACATTCTAAGATAATTGAGTATTGTTTTAGTGGTTTTGAAGTTTTATAAATGACATTCTCATGATAAATACAGTATAACTTAAACTTTGCCGTGTCTCCAATTCGAACAAAACTGTCACTAGTGTCTACCAGCATCGTTACACGTGGTGCTACCTAGCGGAGCTCAGCTGATCCTTGAATTGCAAGTCAGTTCCGTTGTATCCCGCTAGAGAGCTCTCACTGTCATTACCGTGTTAATCGAGATACTTATAATATAATACTTTACAGGAGATTAAATCATCTATATCCTCAATCAATCGTAAGCAGAATTAATCATCATATCTTATAATTATTAATTAATCGTTATGTTATTATATTATTAGTTTTCCTGTTTCGAACGAAAGAATCCTCAATTTAAGAGGGTCTTAAACTATTGTAGCTGCTTTAAATATTTATGATAGACTCGGTTAATAGTTGATGTATAACTACATTAGTTTTTTTAATAACCTAGTGTTAAATAATTCATCCCAAATATAGAGATTAAAGGTTAAAATCACTAGTACAATTTTAAAAATTATTTTCTTAAAATCTCACCTTACCATTTTCCCGATAAATAAATTGAACGCATTAGAAAAAAAAAAGATACTTTTTTTTTATCCCGTTAAAGCTTCACTCTCGCAATAAACTGGACTATTGGTGACGAGGAAATTAGGGTTCAAATCCCCAAATCGGGTTTACCAAAAATGTGCCCCCCCCCCCTCCCCAAATGGTTTTAACACTCTTCCTACTCGAAAATAAGGGTACAATATATTTAAATTCAACCTCTCTCGTTCCTAGCTCACTATCTTGATAGAACATATGCATACAACATGATCAGTTGGTAAGACGTGATGAGAAAAAAAAACATTTTTTTTTTTGACAACGATCATATGGCTAGGTGAATGACTTTAAGAACCGCGATATTAATCTTGCTCCCTAATAGTCCTTCCTCATGCCCCCCCCCCCCACCTCACACACACACACACACTATATTTGTATTACTTTCATTCATACCGCCACATGACGTATGACTGCACCGCTAGTGTCCGTCCCTTGGGTTACACTGCAGTATAAACAACTTCCATTGGATAAAGATTCGTGCTGACGTCACATAAACGGTTTACCCCCTCCCTTTTCTCCTCCGCCAATTTTTTTTTTTTTATTTCTTCTCCCTATGTTATTGTTACCCATCAAAGTTTAGACAGCACGTTAACGATAAAGTTTTTGATTTATTTTTCTCAAGTCGATGAACGAGGAAGTCATAAAAAAAAAAAAGTCTTACTTTGGAATTTTGAAAGGAGTCAACTTAAATGTACAGGGGAAATAAAGGAGGACGGTCCAATTTTAATTCGAATTGAGTAAGTGCTGCACTCTGTTAGATAATCATGAAAAGCTTTCTAATGTACTTTATATTATGGTTAAAAGAGGTCTCTGTCATATTTAAATTAATTAAAATAAAAAAGTGTTTCCAAGTGAGGTTTGAGATATACAAGTTGTAGTCCTGGAAAAGTTGTGAAATGTGTCCTCCACCTTTTCCCTTGTACCTGTCAAATGATTTTGCCTCTAAGAATGGGGGGAAATGTTTTTTTATCTTTCCTTCTCTCTCATTTCTTTTATAAGTACGATATCTTTGTTCCTACGACATTAAAAAAACACATTCTTGGAATCTTATTTTACTTTACTCCGATAGGCTATCAATAATGGGCTGTGGATAAGAAAGGTAGGATTGAGAGGAAATATACCCTATTTGCGTGGATGAAGAAACCATTTAGTAAAAATATATCTCAGAGCATCCAGACAAGAATCGAACTCCTATGACCACATGATCGGTAAATGTTAATATATTTGGTAACTAGCAGCAAACTTTCCTCTTTACCTTGAGATAAGAAGTTTCCTCTAACAAATACAATCATTGTTTGATATTTGAGAACTAGCAGCGAGCTTTCCTCTTTACCTTGAGATAAGAAGTTTCCTCTAACAAATACAAGCATTGTTTGGTATTTGAGAACTAGCAGCGAGCTTTCCTCTTTACCTTGAGATAAGAAGTTTCCTCTAACAAATACAATCATTGTTTGATATTTGAGAACTAGCAGCGAGCTTTCCTCTTTACCTTGAGATAAGAAGTTTCCTCTAACAAATACAAGCATTGTTTGGTATTTGAGAACTAGCAGCGAGCTTTCCTCTTTACCTTGAGATAAGAAGTTTCCTCTAACAAATACAGTAATTGTTTGATATTTGAGAACTAGAAGCGAGCTTTCCTCTTTACCTTGAGATAAAAAGTTCCCTCAAACAAATAGTCATTGTTTAATATTTGGTAACTAGCAGCGAGCTTTCCTCTTTACCTTGAGATAAGAAGTTTCCTCTAACAATACAAGCATTGTTTGGTATTTGAGAACTAGCAGCGAGCTTTCCTCTTTACCTTGAGATAAGAAGTTTCCTCTAACAAATACAGTAATTGTTTGATATTTGAGAACTAGAAGCGAGCTTTCCTCTTTACCTTGAGATAAAAAGTTCCCTCAAACAAATAGTCATTGTTTAATATTTGGTAACTAGCAGCGAGCTTTCCTCTTTACCTTGAGATAAGAAGTTTCTTATAACAAATACAGTCATTGTTTGATATTTGAGAACTAGCAGCGAGCTTTCCTCTTTACCCAGAGATAAGAAGTTTCCTCTAACAAATACAGTCATTGTTTGATATTTGAGAACTAGCAGCGAGCTTTCCTCTTTACCTTGAGATAAGAAGTTTCCTCTAACAAATACAATCATTGTTTGATATTTGAGAACTAGCAGCGAGCTTTCCTCTTTACCTTGAGATAAGAAGTTTCCTCTAACAAATACAAGCATTGTTTGGTATTTGAGAACTAGCAGCGAGCTTTCCTCTTTACCTTGAGATAAGAAGTTTCCTCTAACAAATACAGTAATTGTTTGATATTTGAGAACTAGAAGCGAGCTTTCCTCTTTACCTTGAGATAAAAAGTTCCCTCAAACAAATAGTCATTGTTTAATATTTGGTAACTAGCAGCGAGCTTTCCTCTTTACCTTGAGATAAGAAGTTTCCTCTAACAAATACAAGCATTGTTTGGTATTTGAGAACTAGCAGCAAGCTTTCCTCTTTACCTCGAGATAAGAAGTTTCCTCTAGCAAATACAGTCACTTTATGATATTTGAAAACTAGCAGCGAGCTTTCCTTTTTACCTTGAGATAAGAAGTTTCCTCTAACAAATACAGTCATTGTTTGATATTTGAGAACTAGCAGCGAGATTTCCTCTCTACCTTGAGATAAGAAGTTTCCTCTAACAAATACAGTCATTGTTTGATATTTGAGAACTAGCAGCGAGCTTTCCTCTTTACCTCGAGATAAGAAGTTTCCTCTAACAAATACAGTCATTGTTTGATATTTGAGAACTAGCAGCGAGCTTTCCTCTTTACCTTGAGATAAGAAATATCATAGCTTTTCTTTTCCCCTCTTTTTTATTGACATGACAAAGGGTAGTTGTAGGTGAAGGGTGATATGTAGTATAAGCTTAGACAGAATAGAGACACAAAACATTTTAAGACGTGTGGCCTGACGGTGATCGATACTTTCTTGCTGACTAAGGCGGCCACCTTAAGTAAATGTCTGTGTGGCGACAGGTGACGCGGCGATCAGTCCAACTTTCCCCCCCCCCCCCCCCCCTCAACGTGACGTCACTGCAAGACCGTTCGCCGTACTTTATCGACTGACTAAATGACAAGAGTACGCGGGTGTCATTCAATATCGGGTCCGAGTGGCCCACTGCCAGGTGGAGGTCACCGACCGAGATCGGGGGCGCGTTACGTGGCGCTACGGGGAGAGGGGGGGGGAGGTAGTGGCCATACCCTCCCATGGGGTCACTGATCCCTCTGCACACACATATCGACTACTTTTTGTTTTTTATTATCTTTGTTTGTTGTTTAAGTTACAGACTTAGCTGTTACAATCTCATGTCACTCCAAAGACTTGTGCGCGAGTATTTCCGGTGCCGGGGGATGGTAGGAGGGGTGGGGGTGGAACACCTGAAAAGCCGGGCTGTTCACAAACAGGATTTTTTTTTTTGGAGAGTCATGTAATTTACTCTTCTAGTGTAGTGACGTCACATTATGGGAAGAAACACATTTTATTTTAATAGTTCCTCCTCAGAACGATTCTAACTGGTTGAGTTTCTGAAATTATTGAGTGCAGTGTATTTGGTTTTAATTACCTCAAATTATATTTGATAATGTTTTTGGTGTTAACGTCCTTGGGGGAAATTATGTTGGGGCTTTATTGGACGTGAAGGAAGGTCAGTGTTTTTGCAATTCTTATAGCAAAATATTTTTGTAAAAAAATATTTATATATTGCTTCAGTACAAGTGTTTAATTTTCTTCACACGGTGATATCAACAGTTGTTGAATATCTGTCATGAGCATAGAGGCATTAGATGAGAAACTTTTTAAATTAAGATAAAAAAAATTCATTAAATTCCAGGACACCCTCAACAATATATTCAACAACTGTTGATATCACCCATGAAGGAAATTAAACTCTAGATTTCTATTGGAGAAATAAATGTTTGCGTCTTACTTCTCTTATATAGACCTTATAAAGTCCCTAGTTTATTTGTTTTTTATTACCTCGTCTTACTACCCGTTCGAGTTACACGTATATATACTAATTATACTTATAGCTTTAGGGAGTAGGAAGGTTACATTTATATAAGTGCACCCGCATTTGCGTGTAAACCATTGATCAAAAACCCACCCTCAGTGCACCCGACCGAGATCGAACCCCGATCTTCAGCAGTCTAGTCCAACACAAGAGTAGCGCGTTAGAGCACAGGGTCACCGAAGCGGATAAGTCCCCAGTTCACATCTCTCGGCGATGTGTAATGTTTTGCCCGTGGTCAATTATCGAAAGTCTCTCTCTCTCTCTCTCTCTCTTCTATCTCTCCCGCCTTCTATTGGAGTGGTTGTCCTTGGCCCGGCAAATCGCGGTGAGCTGGAGGGGAGGGTGGGTGAACGTACTTCAACCAGGACGAGGCTTGCTCAACTCATTAGCGTTCATTTTCATAGTGGGCCATCGGCAATATTCCTCCCTTTCCCCCTCCCACCCTCTCACCACCCCCTTATGTCTTCATTAGGGCTCTTTGGGAGTCATTCAACCTTGCTCAGTAAAGTGGCGTGGCTAGAAATATTCTTAAGGCGTTGTCTCATTAAATTTTGATCTTCGAACAATATTCGGTAAATGTATTTAGTATAATTTTTTCACCATGTCTTACTAACCGTTCGGGTGATAAGCATATGGACTAAATACGATAAATACGTGGGTAAGGTATAATTTTTTTTACAAAGTGTCCCCGCATTTGCGTGGAGGGCGAGTGGGAAACTATTTAGGGGAAAACCACCCTCAAGTACGCCCGACCGGGATTAGAACCTTGATATTCCCAGTCATCGGCTATTGCGAGCGTAACGCCTCAAACCGTGTGTCCTTCAAAGCGGGTTATTTATGAATAATAGGATTGTGGTAGGAATAAACTTTTATACTATACAAATACTTGTTTTGTGGTCAACATTAATATATTATTTTTATAATGTTATTGTATTTTATTTATCTATTAAAAAGTAATTGATGCTAATAACGTGATTTGACGTATGAATAATTGATAACACCTTTCAAAACTTTCTTTGCTAACCGCCCCTTCCTACACACACACTTAATCCGCAGCATTGAAATATAGGTTTTATCAAAGAGTTACCATGAGTAAACGATTTTACTAATAATCCCCCAAAATTAAATCCTGATTACACTACTGAGTAGTTAAAATCGTTTAGAGTGGGTAGTTAAACTACTCACCTTCCTCATCTTACAGTGAGGTAGCTTAAATAACTGACAATATCTACGAAGAAAGTGTTTCCCTTGTCAATGAGTAATCTTCAATTTTGATTTTACAAAGAATTAATTATTTTATTTTTGGCAAGATTTATCTGATTACAAATCCTTCCTTCACCTCTGACAAGACGTATTATCACTTGTGAATGTGGGGAATGCCAGGCCTCCACCGTGGTTCGGATCCCACGTTAAACTGTAGGTCCTCCATTTCATCTCACAATCACCCTACCATTACACATTAGCGTAAGTGCTTATAACCCGAACGGGTAGTAAGACGCGGTGCTAATAATAATAATAATAATAATATAATTTTATTTTTTATCTTACTGTATTATGGTGGCTACAGTCAACAAAAAGAGGGTAAATTCTAACGTGAAGGAAAAGGGGGGGGGGGAAATTGTCTAGAAAACTTGGAAAACTTCTGGTATTTTATAATAGAAGTTATATTTTATAATCTAAGTTATGTAGCCACCCTCATTATGTCAAATTATTATTTTCAAATAACTCCAAGGCGTTAGCCTGCAATCGAACCATGCCGACAAAGCGGTCACCCTTAATTGATTAAACAGTATTTATAAATTTAATTCATTACTTTTAAAATAATCTTACTAAAATTAATGCGAATATAGGGTGTCTATATAGTCAACACAAAGCGGACCCTTTGACCGTTAATCTCAGTTCTCTATAACGGAACCGCTACTTATTCCATTCAAGTGCCTCCTCATTTTGTCTTTTTGTCCCATTTCAGACAAAACTACTTTGCAGAAAAAAATAAAAATAAATGTGAAGAGTCTGGGATTGAAACCCGGGACCTGTGGGTCTGTAGCCACGACTCTTTTGAGATTTCGTTCAACGTGTAGAATGTTCTCGAAAACCATTCACTAAACGTTATTTCCTTATTACACGCGCAGAAGTCGGACCAATCTATTGAGTGCGTGGAATAGAAACTACTTAAGAAGTCATTGGTCTTTGCTCTGACCTAATTTGTGGAGGCATCGACATTTCGTAACGATGTACACACAATAGACTTATTATTACTAAACCACACATCGAGACATAAACAGTCATTGATGACGTCACGGTATATGTAGAACTACAAAAGTTTTTTTTCTGCTTTTTTTTTTTCTGAGGATAAAATCAATATTCCTGTTACTACTAAATAGGGCTTCAAGTCAAAACGTCATTGATGACGTCACATTGTTTGTAATTACAAAAGTTGGTGTATGTGTTTTGTTTTTTTCCAGTGGAAAATAAAATATCAATTTCAACAGTACACATAATCACTACTCCAACTTAACCAACAATTTTGCCTTTAATGACATAAAAGTGCTTATCAATCAATATAGGTAGAAATATACTTTATTAGTACCTATTTTAAATTCAGTATTTAAAATAGTCCTGATTTTTTTCTAAATAAATAATCGCTTTAATAAAATAAATATGGTATATGACCTATGATTATAAGCTTACTTTATATTTGATTTTTCATTATAGATTATGTTGCGTAAATAGTTTGTTATTTTCCCGCGCCTTAATACTCGTTAGAATTATACGTATGCATTAATTACAATAATGAGATATGGATGAGGAAGGTAGCCTCTTAGAGGAAATGTACCCGAACATACGTGGAGTCAAATGTTACTTAGTTTAAAAACCCAAGTTTATGTTTTTGCGTTGTTAAAATAATTATTATTATTATTATTATTATTAGCACCGCGTCTTACTACCCGTTCGGGTTATACGACCTTACGCTAATGTGTAATGGTAGGGTGATTATGAGATGAAATGAAGGACCTACAGTTTAACGTGGGATCCGAACCACGGTGGAGGCCTGGCATTCCCCACATTCACAAGATGTATTGTCAGAGGTGAAGGAAGGGTTTGGAAATCAGATAAATCTGTGCCGGGACCGAGGATTGAACCCCGGCCGCCAGCACAGAAGTCTGACACTTTACCCCTAGACCACCAGGTCACATCCGGATGTAATTAAGTGGCATTGTATATTAAGGGAACCGCCTCGGTAAGTCAGAAATTGCCGCGAGACGTTCAACTCTGATGCAATAATTAATTCTACTAAGAGTTATTTCTAAATATGGTTCACGACAAAATAATACTCGAAAGATTCCAACAGGGCTCTTTTTCCTTTAACACCCCATAGTTTGAGTTTTATTAATAGAAACAAATGTGTGAAATGTAACATCAGCTCATTTTTAACGACTGTTTAGTCATAGTCATGGAGCTATGATACTAAGATTGATGAAAAAGGGCTCTATATTTAGCCTTCCTCTAAACAAATACAGTCATTGTTTGATATTTGAGAACTACAGTGAGCTTTCCTCTTCACCTTGAGATAAGAAGTTTCCTCTAACAAATACAGTCATTGTTTGATATTTGAGAACTAGCAGCGAGCTTTCCTCTTTACCTCGAGATAAGAAGTTTCCTCTAACAAATACAGTCATTGTTTGATATTGAGAACTAGCAGGAGCTTTCCTCTTTACCTTCAGATAAAAAGTTTCCTCTAACAAATACAGTCATTGTTTGATATATGAGAACTAGCAGCGAGCTTTCCTCTTTACCTGAGATAAGAAGTTTCTCTAACAAATACAGTCATTGTTTGATATTTGAGAACTAGCAGCGAGCTTTCCTCTTACCTCGAGATAAGATCAGTTTCTCTCTATCTAATTGCAGATCAATTGTTTGAATTAAATTTGAGAACTACAGAAAGCTTTTACTCTAGCGATGGGCTATCTAGTTTCCTCTACAACAGTCATTTATTGTATGAGAAACTACTTTGAGCTTTCCTCTGACCTTGAGTTAAGGAAGTATCTTAACAAAACTGTTTGATATTTGAGAACTAGCAGCGAGCTTTCCTCTTTACCTTGAGATAAGAAGTTTCCTCTAACAAATACAGTCATTGTTTGATATTTGAGAACTAGCAGCGAGCTTTCCTCTTTACCTTGAGATAAGAAGTTTCCTCTAACAAATACAGTCATTGTTTGATATTTGAGAACTAGCAGCGAGCTTTCCTCTTTACCTTGAGATAAGAAGTTTCGTAGATTTTCTTTTCCCCTCTCTCTTATTGGCATGACAAAGGGTAGATATAGGTGAAGGGTTAAAGGGAGTATAAGCTTGGACAGAATAGCGAAGCCGTTACAGAAAATGACACAGGCTATTGTACTCTAAGCGATTGGCTATCTTTTTCCTCACCACACGTCACTATTGTCAGAGAAATATCGGTTGCGTCTTGTAATGGCTAGACATGCTTAGTCTAAGAGTATTACGTATATAGAACACACGCACGTTTGGTATGTTATCTTTTATAACACCAAACAACATATCTCCCAAGTGCTTCTATAACAAGTAGCGTAATAAATTATTCTGACGTTGCATAACAGCTAAGTGAAGCTTTCTTTATGTAAGTGTGTCACCATGAAATTGACGCATATATATAGCAAAAGTTCACAACATTCTAACAAAATAAATTGTTTAAATTCTAATGCTTAGTTTTGTTTATTTTATTCAAAACTGTATCCATTTTTCAATCAATAAATTAACAGGCAAATATTGGTTGATTTTGCACTATTTAAACAATTTAATTAATTGGTTTGCCAAAATACATTGAATGATGTTGAAGATTCTAAATATTCACTCTCCTCTTTTCCTTACTTTGGGTTCTAAAATTTATGCGCCATTTTAAAATACTTGCTAAAATAAAAACATTTTCACATTAAAGGATACATTAGGAAAAGGGAGATAGCCCCATTTTAACTTAAATTTAGTTAGTGCTGCCATCTGTTAGACAATCATGAGAACTTTCTAATACACTTTAAATATATATCTTTTTATTTTTTAATGTGACACACCAAAAATTGGCTCTCGTTTTGGACTGGAAATTCTCCCCTCATGTTCTTTTTTAAACAAACAGCTCACGAAAGTCACGTGATTACCGAAGTAACATTATCGTCCCGTGTCACGCGGACGACGGGTGCACTGCTCCCTGTTTGGCTCACTGGGCCACGCGGTGACGTCACATCGGGCAGAGAACTCCATAGAGGTCAGTGCTCCTGTATCTCAATAGCTCGGTGACCTTGTGTCCACTCGGCACGGTTCCAAGTCTAGGCAACCTCCTAGCCAGCCAGCCAGCTCTGCAGTCTTTACAGAGAATGGGGACAGCATAACTTTCCCTTGCGTTACCAAACTACCTCGTCAACACTTTTTATTATTCAAATTCAAGTATTAAATGAGCACTTAAAAACACATGATTTCATAACTTGACTTACAAACTAACTTAATATATAACATTACACATCCATGCTTAGCTCCTAGATATTTTCTAATCAGATAACATGACTTACAAACTAACTTAATAGATAACATTACACAGCCATGCTTAGCTCATAGATATATTCTAATCGGATAACTTGACTTACAACTACTTAATATATAACATTACACATCCATGCTTGCTCCTAGATATTTTCTAATCAGATAACATGACTTACAAACTAACTTAATAGATAACATTACAAATACATGATTAGCTCCTAGATATTTTCTAATCAGATAGCAGGACTTACAAACTAACTTAACCTAGAACAACACGTCTAATACTACACACCCAGCACTATCTCCTAGATATTTACTAATTGGGAAGCAGGACTTACAAACTAACAACCTAGAACAGCACGTCTAATATTACACAACCAGTCATAGCTCTTACACATCGACTACTAAATGAATTTAGAAAAATCTGGGCTCCAATATAAAATACGTCAATATTTTCTCTAGACCAGATAACTTGGTCACTTAATCAACAACTTTCGTTGTTCTACACAAACAAGAAAGGGGGAGGGGAGTAAGATTAAATAAGCTGTTTCATGTTCATGATTAACAATACAAGCCAAGCACCATAATTTAATTTTACAGATGTTACACGACATTGCCATAATATCGGTTGCTTGGGACCAAACTACTCAACGCTCTCTACGTTGGAGATGAAAAGTCGATCATCCAGGGGTTTTACGGCAACCTGAACAACGCTTCCGTCTTGCGGGATTGCTTAGCTCTCACGGCGCTACCATTAATTTGTGCCGCAACGCAACTCAAGTTGGCTTCGACACATTACAACAACAAAAAGAAATTCAACCGTGTGTGCTCTATTTGTTCTCCTATGTGCCCGAACATGAACTTTTGTGCTGTGAAACTAGGCCTTTCGGATAACATTTAATGAAGGCGGGTCAGCTTGAACTCAATTTTTCTATAGTTTAGGGAAGGCTCAAGTTAGCCCGCCACGTTAAATGTTTTATATAGAATGCCTAATTTTAGAGCACAAATGTTCATTTTCGAGCACAAACAAAGCACAATGGAACGGGCGTGAATAGATTTTTTTGTTATGTTGTGTTTTTCAATATGTGGGCGGGTTAGCTTGAGTTCAAGTTGGCCCACCACATTAAATATTATCTAATAGAGCTAGTTTCACAGCACAAATGTTCATGTTCTGGCACATATGAGCACAAATAGAGCACAATGGAATGACTTGAATAGTATTTTGTTAGGTTATGTTTTTTCAATGTGGTGGACTAGCTTGAGTTCAAGTTGACCCACCACATTAAATATTTTCTAAACGGGCTAGTTTCACAGCACAAATGTTCATGTTTGGGTACATATGGGCACAAATAGAGCACACATTTTTTTTTGCAATGTCGTGGGCCAACTCGAGCTAAGTTTTGCCTCACCTTCGTTTTATTGCGGATTCAAACATTCGTTGAAAAAAAAAACCAAGAACAAAGCATAAATTCTCACGCATGCGTGTAATCATGACTAACCGGCCTCGTGGTATTATAGTGGTCAGAGCCCCGGTTGCTGACCTAGAGGTCCCGGGATCGATTCCCGGTTTGTTCCAGGGTATTATTCTCAAAAGGTGAATAATTACCAATGTCACCAAGGTTTGGTTAATTAGGCTTAAGTTAGGTTAATACCTTTATTGGCTACGCCTCGTCATAATTCACTATCATCATCATCGGGTGGTCTAGAGGTAAGGGGTCAGACTTCTGTGCTGGGGGTCCGGGGTTCAATCCTCGGTCCCGGCACAGATTTATCTGATTACCAAACCCTTCCTTCACCTCTGACAAGACTTGTATTAATCACAACTTGTGAATGTGTGGGAATGCCAGACCTTCACCGTGGTTCGGATCCCACGTTAAACTGTAGGTCCTTCATTTCATCTCACAATCACCCTACCATTACACATTAACGTAAGTGCGTATAAACCGAACAGGTAGTAAGACGCGGTGATAATAATAATAATCATCATCATCTCATCTAATTGGGACATGGAAAGAGCCTTCACGGAAAAAGATGTAAGATTTAGTATTAGTTAATCTTTCCTCAAACCGAGCTACAGACAGATTTAGTCCATACGCGTATTATTATTATTATTATTATTATTATTATTATAATTACCATGACTCATTATTATCTAAAGACGCTTGGTAGAGGGGTGCTAAAATGGCACAAAAATAACATTTAGACTTTGAGAATTGAGATTAGTATGAGCAACAGGTTCACTGGGGTTAGTTTGACTATTGTAAATAAAAAAAATACAGAATTTTTTTTAGTGAATATATAAAAAAAAATCCATGAATTTAATCAAATTTTTCTCACTTTTCCCCGTTTTCCAAGGTTTTTCCAAGCCACTGGACAGCCCGAGATACAATAATAAAAAGCAGTTCATGTCGATTGTGGGATTGAGTGCTTGAATATTTTAGGGGGTCGAACCGGAGCCTTTTTACCAACATAAACAGTTATTTATAAGAATCCAGAACCGAAACACGAACCCTAAAAATAAATGGCTTGAAAAAAAACAACAGAGTGGCTATTTTTTTTAGGTTCATAAAGATTCTTATCGGGTTTTAAAAGCTCTAAATTTTTATAATGGCATTTTATGCCCTTCTTTCTATAACTTATTTTTATTTTGAATTTTTTTTTCTATAATCAATTTTTTTTTGTTTTAAATAAACAAAAAATTTTGATAGTAGAAAAATATTTTTTTTACACAATTTATTTTTAATTTGTCGTAACTTGTTTTTAATAGATTTTCAAACTACCGATTTAATAATAGTAGTAGGGCTAATAAATAAAAAAAAATCGAAGGACCCGGAACCTAACTGGTTACCAAAAAACTTTTTTTCCACCCGCTTCGGTGTCCGCATGGTCTAAGACGTCATCATGTTAGACTAGACTGTCGATTATAAGATATCGAGGTTCGAATCCCAGTGTGGGTGTATTGAGAGTGGTTTAGACTAAATTGTTTTCCAATATTTCTTCTCTTAAATGCGGGTATACTTTCTCTAAATTCAACCTTCATTTTCTCTAACTCATTAGCGTAACTATTTATTTATTTTGCCAAAAGAAATCAAATATTTCTCCAGTAGAACATAAGAGTTTAATTTTCTTCACATGGTGATATCAACAGTTGTTGAATATCTGTCAAGGGTGTCCTGGAATTTAATGACAACTTTTTCTCTTAATTTAAAAAGTTTCTCATCTAATGTTGCTATGCTCTTGACAGATATTCAACAACTGTTGATATCACCGTGTGAAGAAAATTAAAACTTTAGGTTTCTACTTGAGAAACATTTGATTCATTTGGATTAAAAAAAATATTTTTCTATAAATACGGCAAACTTACTGACCTTTCCTAGCAATACCTTCCACCACACCTTAAAATTTTTGTTTGAAAAACCAGAACCAAAGCAAATACATATTTCGTTTCCACCCCCTGGTTATAAGACTTAGGCATTAGTAACACAGTTTAGGGAGACACTGGTGATGAGAACTATTCTGAGGCACTAAGAGGGAGGGGAGGTAGTTGTCACTATGAAATTGCTTGTGTGAGGTCCTTGACTCTCTCTTGGTACCATCACAAGCTCATCTTTAAGAAAAATAAATACCTCCTTCCATTTATTCCTTCCTGCTAGCTGTAACGTGTTCCCAGGTTGATTTACGACCGTTCTTTCACTTAAAACCAAACATTGAAAGAATGAAGACAGGTTGTTAAAATGTTTAAAATGTTTAGTGACCAAAGAAGCTCGGTTTGTAGTCTCTTTCTATTGGAAGGTTGGTGTATAGTCATATCACGTTAGAAAGAACCTCTTTGAAGCTTCGGACCTGTCTAGCATAAATTCATACACGCCCAGAAACCAGGTGGGTCTATATGACGTTCCTTGGTGAAGCTGTCCGGCAGTAGGAGAACAGACAGACGAGGAGGAAATTACAATTGACAATACAATTTGTTTTGACTCCCCCTATTAAATGACATAATTTTATTCACAAGGATCCATTCTACGCTCCTATAACAGTTACCTTTCGTTTCCCGGACATTTAGCTCTTAATGATCAACAGAAATATGTGGTCTTTACAGAGATGTCGACTTTTAAACTGTGTTTACAAGTATATAGATGTATAGGATCTTAGAAAATAGTTGATTGTTCATTCCAGCAAACAAACTCATGGACTTTTGTTGCTTTGTCAATACTTAACATTTGGCAACATCTGATTGGCGTTGCCTCATACTCTACCGTCTACTTAGGCAACCCATTTAAAGTTTGCTTATTACTATATTATCTATCGTGCATCTGTCAACATTTATATCATCTGCCAAGTCCACCACCAAACACATGGTTTGACGTATGAATACATACATTTCTAAAACTGTCTTTCAACGGGGTCTTTTATAGTGTTTGGACATAATATTCATCAAACGTGACAGCTGTAGATAAGGTTCTTCCTATGAACATTGGACTGTAGTAACAGTTTCTGTTTTCTAGAGATAACGTTTCTTCCTAATCCTAGAAATTGGGTACCGCAATATGCTGGTAGGTGAATTTAATGGACGACCAATTGTAAGCCACGGTGTAGTACGATGTTTTAGGAGATTCGGGGAAGCGAGAGGTGTAGTGGTGTGGGGGGGGGGGCGGTATTTCCCGCCAGGCGCGCCACCGTGCTTTGTGGTTGTATGTGACCTCTTTACAGTTCAATCACCTCGCTACCGTCGCACGAGAGAAATATTCCTTTCGCCTCCAGATAACGAGCACTATCAAAAGGGAGCCATCACAAATGCACTCCCAGTTTCTGACATTGGATAAATTACTCAGCTGTTTTGTTTTTTATCTTTGTCTTTAGCGTTAAATTTCTAAATATATAGATTCTATCTGAACATGACTAATTTTGTGTTCCCCTCATCTTAATACCTGTTATAGCTATTTTTAAAACTTACATGATGGGTGGTTAGGGGGGGGCAAGGAGGGTAAAAGCATTTAGTTACACCCAAGTGGGTACCCAAACCCTAACCTCCCAATAAAATTCAAACCAGATAAGAAGACTTTTCCAGATGTCGAATAAGGTTTTTCCTATTAATGGGTGACTGTCAATTAATAGTTCCTAAATATTTACTAATTGTATAGCAGGATAAACTATTATACAAATAGTAAATATCAGGACCAGCCAGAATCGAACCTAGGTCTTTTTAAACTTGTGGTTAACCTTTTTAGCCCCTTAGCAAAAGAAACATATTATATTAAACGCATTCTCGCATGTGGACCACTTTTATATCACTAATCCCTCAAGGACCCCAGGAAATACGTTTTTAATTAATTTAAATATGACAAAAGACCATTTTTAACTATAATATAAAGTGTACTAGAAAGGTTTCGTGATTGTCTAACAGAAGGCAGCACTAACTCAATTTAAATATGACAAGAGACCTCTTTTAACCAAAATCTAAAGTATACTAGAAAGGTCTCATGATTGTCTAACAGATAGCAGCACTAGCTCAATTAAAGTTAAAATCGGACATTCCTCCTATTTCACTTGTACCTTTCATATGCTATTTAGTGATGTAATTCTCAGAGGCTATGTGACACTACTATCGGCCGTCACAATGGATTATGCCACAGTCAATCCTAACGTGTTGCGTCATTGTGAAATTAAGAATTCCCCACACCACTTGTATATCCCCGCCGGGGTTGTTGACTCAAGGGAGATGTGAAGTTGCATCGCTGAATTATTTATCATCATGTACCCGATTATATAATAGTCCGTTCTATGGTTCTGTCTTTAGAGTATCTTATTAATGCGGGCATTGACCCTTTTTAGGGGAGTGATTCCCTCTCCAGGTAAGAGTCCAGCCAGCATAGGAGTGGTGGTAACTGACCGAAATAGTTGATCTACTTTCATGTATTCATCCGCCAAGCCATTAATCTGCAAAATCATTTGTTGATTTGCTATCACTTTTGTCAGTTAGAACTGTCATAGTTGAAAATAAATAGGTTTTTTTTGTCTTTTAACCGTTTTTACATTACTGTAACACGAACTTATAAAACAGCCTTTCGGATATTTATTTTTTTAGGTGTCAACTCAGCCTCGTTAGGACCATTAAGAGCTACTTGAATCAACAAGTAGCGGCTCCGGTTCTAGAAAACTGAGATTCAAGGCCAAAGGGTTAGTAGTGATGAGCACATGACCACATATATCGGCAGAGGTTGGTACTATCTTCACCAACAGACGGAGGCCGCTTGGTTGTCATGGCTCTATTGCATGTTGACGATATGAAAGTTTTTTTTAAATACTCAAATATACATTTTTTTCAACCCACCGTTGACAGAATGAGAATATAATGCAAGCCATGAACTTTGTATCCTCTTTGTTTGTTTGTAAAATACACATTCCTGGTGAGACTGCAACTAGACTGGAGAGGGTTGTGTTGGGAGGGGGTAGCTATTACTTCTGAAGCAGATATTTGTAAATCAATATTATATTCAGCAGAATACAAGGTTTAGTGTAAATAACATTCTGGTGATTACTGCACTAGAGGGAGAGGGTTGCGTTGGAAGGGTAGCATTACTTCTGAAGCAGATATTTGTAAATCAATATTATATCAGCAGAATACAAGTGTTCTAGTTATCAAGGTTTTTAGTTGCATATTACATCACCCCAAGTGCGGGTTCTATTTATTCGTGTGCATTTATTAAGAGTCATTATTAATAGTTTTAGGTAATTCTTTTTCAATTTGAAGTCATTTTTTTAATGATTGTTAATAATTTTTAAACGTAATTTTTTGATCATTTTTAGATCAAAGTCCGGGCCCTAATTGTTACAAAACTTCTTGGCAAGTTTACGCTAAAGATCTGTCTGATGAGTCAAAGTTTGGCTAAAGAGGTTTGCGGAGAAGATTGTAACACCAATCATTGTAGAGGGTGGTTGGGGGGGGTGGTGTTGATCACTTGTTATATCAGCAGTCTACCAACAGCCTACCGCAACTCTCACGAGTCATAAGACACACACACCACACACGTCCACCTGTCTCTAAGTTGTTGACACATAGTTCGACGACCCACCTGTCGACATTAAATACTACAGACTGCTACAGTGCTCGCCAAGGATGATAGCTGACTCTGCTATACATCAAATGCTACAGATGCTACAGTGCTTGCTAGTTGATAATGACTGTCGGATAACATTAAATCTATAGACTGCTACAGTGCTCGCCAAGGCTGATAGCTAACTATCGGATATACATCAAATACTATAGACTGCTAGAGTGCTCACCAAGGATGATGGCTGACTGTCGGATATACATCAAATACTATAGACTGCTACAGTTCTCGCCAAGGATGATAGCTGACTGTCGGATATACATCAAAGACTATAGACTGCTACAGTGCTCGCCAAGGCTGATAGCTGACTATCGGATATACATCAAATACTACAGACTGCTACAGTGCTCGCTAAGGATGATAGCTGACTGTCGGATATACATCAAATGCTACAGACTGCTACAGTGCTTGCTAAGGATGGTATCTGTCACTGGTTCTACTGAAGATATGATATACTAAGACGTGATCAAAGATAAAAAATAAATAATCCAATAACGATTTAACGAGAGCTTAGTCCTTGAAGGGCAAATTATTTCCCCGAGATAAAAACCCCTTGTTGTCTAAGTTTGCTTGTCAAACTTTCCTTACATGTTGTTTCGTCTCGATAGATTAATTTTGATAATCCCAAGTCTGGCCGACTGGGCTGTGTAGAGTTCACTCAACTCGTATGCTCCTCGTGCGTCATACAGGAGTATGTGGCATGTGAGCAGTGTGTGTGTGTGTGTGTGTGTATGTCAATAAGAAAATATCGGTCACCGGCACTTACACAGAGTTCGGTAAACTTCCTCATTTACAATCTATGAATATTTATTTATCCATATACTTTGGTTAAACGGTGTCATTCCTCTTTATCAATACAGTACACATGATTTGCTTCTCAACTAATGCTCTTTATATGATCTTTAATAAAAGGAATATACAGGGTGTTTGGAAACTTATGGCCCAAACTGTACTTGAACCAAAATACAGTGTCCCCGTGGCTACTTTGGTGCTGACTGTCAGCTCACAGCTGACTTCTGACAGTCAACATCTAGGTATATACCTAAATTTTGACTTTCAGAAGTGACAGCTGCTAAACACGTGTTTTTGAATATGATATGGTTCAGCGTAGGGATACATAATTTGGTCTGGTCACTTTTCAAAGCCGTCAGCTGTCAGTCAGCACCAAAGAAGCCATGGGGCTACTGTGATTACAAATCCCTACACATTTTCGGAAAACTATGCTAAGACCATTAAATTGTGTTCAAAGTTTCGGCGTACAGCGTCGGGAGAGCAAAGCTGTTCAAACATGCGTGTACAACAGGTTGCATAGGAGTTAGGCAGGCGTCACTACACATGTAATAATAGCAAGTACTTTCTGTGATGTAGGACCGTTAATGTTGACCCTCAGAACGTATTCCCATTTCTAGATGGACTGGTGTGTTGTTTACTATTAATTGTGGTATGTTCTGCTACAAGATATAGAGGTGTGTAGTGCCAGCGCCTAACTCCTATGCAACTTGTTGTACACGCATGCTTGAACAGCTTTGCTCTCCCAGCGCTGTATGCCGAAACTTTGAACACAATTTAATGGTATTAGCTTAGTTTATCGGATGTAAGTGTATTGGGATTTTGTATTATTTTTGGTTAAACAAAGACTATGTGTTCAGTTTGGGCCATGAGTTTACGAACACTCTGTATAACATAAACCTGCTTCTGTGGCCGCACGGTCTAACGTGCTACTCTCGTGGTGGACTAGACTGCCGATGACCAGGAGATTGGGGTTCGAATCCCGGTCGGGTGTATTATTATTATTATTAGCACCGCGTCTTACTACCCGTTCGGGTTATACGCACTTACGCTAATGTGTAATGGGTAGGGTGATTGTGAGATGAAATGGAGGACCTACAGTTTAACGTGGTATCCGAACCACGGTGGAGGCCTGGCATTCCCCACATTCACAAGATGTCATGTCAGAGGTGAAGGAAGGGTTTGGTAATTAGATAAATCTGTGCTGGGACCGAGGATTGAACCCCGGCCCCCAGCACAGAAGTCCAACACCTTACCCCTAGACCGCCAGGTCACCCAACGTAATTAGCCTAAACGGTTAGCAAGAAACGGTGTTTAAAAAAAATGAACAATAAAATATTAACTCTTTTAACCTGCACCATGGCATTGTTCTGACAATATGCGAATATAAATTTAAAAAAAAAACACGTGGCTGTTATTGACTCCCACAAATATATTTAAAAAAAGAAAGATTTATTATATTGTTGGAAAGAGGGGAGGGGGGGACTGATTGATTGAACGTGTCCCGGGAGAGAATTGGGGTGATAAAAGGTTAATGTTAGACCTGCTCTCTTCTGTTCGGGGTCATTGGCCCGCCTTCGGTACGCGTGCCCCATGTTAATGGTAGTCTCACTTCAAACTATACCACCTTGTAGTGAGACGACAGACCTCGGTTATATGTCTCAACCCCTCCTCCCCCCACCTAACCTCCTAAAATATGAAAATTAAAAAAACTTAATTTTTATTGTATGTTATACAGTTGGTCTCACCTATCTAAGTTACCAATTTTCAGCCGAATATTTTTTATTTATTTGATATATTTAACGTAAACTTTCTGAACCGACTGATTATATCAGAACACGAGAATTTCTTTGAGCGAGAGCGAAAGGTCCTACCAATTTTACTTGGAAAGGTATTTTCACATACCTTCCAGGTTTATTTTACAAAGGCCACAATCGACACATTGGACCAGCCGGCCTTACTTCCCCATCCGAAGGAAGTTGTGCTACAGATTTTTATCGCACAAGAAAAATCCGTTGACCCAAGCCGGGTTTTTAACCCACTGCCCGTGTAAAGAACAAACTGTGCCAAGTTTGAATGGTATCGGTTGATACGTTCAAAAGTTATCGCGAGATATATCCAACACAGATGAAAATCGGTGGAGTTAAAACGGAACTCGAATCACTCGTTCAATAAATCAAACCACATGATTGTGTTTTTATAATTATTAAAATTATACTCTGATCAGCCATTAAACGAGCGTGTAGTCAAAAATTTCCTTCCCCAACTTATTTTTCCCTCCGTCGCCTAGTCAAGCGCGGGGCCCCTCAAATCACAGGGCCTGTTTGAGTGCATCATTTGCACACCCCTAAGGGTAGATCTGGTCCTCACTTTACTTCCCTTCAGCCGAGTATGGTTATGAGCTAGTGTGTAAGGGATGAATAGCGTTAGCTACAGTAGCCCATGGCTTCTTTGGTGCTGACTAATGGCTTTGAAAAGTTACCAGACCAAATTATATATCCCTACGCCGAACCATATTATCTGCAAAAACATTGTTTAACAGCTGTCACTTCTGACAATCAAAATTTAGGTATATACCTAAATTTGACTGTAGAAGTCACTGTGAGCTGTCAGTCAGCACCAAAGAAGCCACGGGGCTACTGTATGTGGTTTAAAAGGGCCATCCTTAAATTACTTGAGGCGTTTTTTTAAAAATGACCTTCGAGCCTCTCCCTCACTTTTTTTTTTTTTTTTTACGATTTTATACATTATATTATTTTAATCGTTTAGTTATTTCTTAGATTTTCAGGTTGGTAATAAAGCGGGCGATATTTAGTTCTATTTCTATAAAACAGTGAAAATTAACTATTAAAATGGATCCAAATTAAAGGAATAAAAATGGAACATTTTAGATTTTGTCTCACCATATACTTTAATAAAAAAAATCCTTATTTAAGATGGATTATAGCCTCCCCAACTCATCCCTCACTTGGTAAGAAAATATTAAATCCCCTCCCCTTCCAAACACCTTGCGCATAATTTAATGCAGCTCCTTATGGATTGACCCCTTATAAAACGTACTCATTAGCTTCCAAGCCACCCTTCCAATCCCCAGCCTTCAATAACCATTGTGTGGTGACCTGGCGTTCCAGGGTTGAGGTGTCAAACTTCTGTGCTGGCGGCCGGGGTTCAATCCTCGGTCCCGGCACAGATTTATCTGATTACCAAACCCTTCCTTCACCTCTGACAAGATATCTTGTGAATGTGGGGAATGCCAGGCCTCCACCGTGGTTCGGATCCCATGTTAAACTGTTGGTCCTTCATTTCATCTCATAATCACCCCTACCTTTACACATTAGCGTAAGTGCGTACAACCCTAACGGGTAGTAAGACGCGGTGCTAATAATAATAATAATAATAATATAATAATAATAATAATAACCATTGTGTTGAATAAGCTCTCTCTAATTTAATATTTATCATCCATGTCAGATTTGTATTTAAAAACAAAACAAAGAAAAGGTTTAGCTTCCTCATATTTTTATAACCAATTGTTAAGAAACTGTTTTTTTTTCTTTTATAACTATACAATAAAACATTTAAAAAAAATTCTTACTGTCGTCATGTGATAAGAGAAATAACCTGACCTCTTATACAGGACATGTTATAACTGTTATCAGTTATTGCTCCCTTTTTTTTTTGTTATTCACCAACCCATAATTCTCTCATAAGCTTTGTGTATTTTTAATAAAAGAAATAACAATCTTCTATTCTTATTGTTCACCGTTGCCTTCTAAGAAAAAAAACAACTCCTCAAATGTGTGTACGCGCACACGCGCAACCATTAATATGTCATTCTCCTCTTCCGTGCTTCTTGAAGGGCAGGAGGGGGAGGGTTTATGGCGGGTGTATTAACCTAAAGCACCGTAAGGCTTTTCTTCTTCTGCTCTCTTTTATCTATCTATCTCTCTCTCTTTCGAGCAAACGCATTGACAATGAACTCGTTAACAAGGAGCTGATTGATACCTTCTTGTAAGAAATGGATGGGTTGCAGGGGGGGCAGGTGTCTTTCATTATGACGTCATTGGTGGACTTGTAGTTCTGACTACCCGTGCTTTTTTTTTTCGTATATATATATATATTCTCGTCAGAAGTTGAAAAGGGTCAAATAAGATTTTGCCCTAATACTAAATAACGTATTGGAACGTTTGGCGCGACGGGTAAGTTTTCCTATGTCAAGTTAGTTTGTAAGTCTTGTAATTGCTGCATCTTTTCACATGAACCTTCTTCCCTCTTCCCTAAACAAATTTTAAAAAAAAATTACCTTTAAAGTACTTCTAGTTAAATGGCACCCATCGTTTTACTTTATTTTATTTACATTGAGATATTTAACTTGGCACTATATAATAATAAAAAAATGGTATCAGTAAACGATTTACAAGCTAGCTTAATGTAACTACATACACTTCATCCATAACAACCCCCTCCCTTATCCCCCCCCGGCCGTAAATTCATCTCTGTGAAAGGGAAAATGTCAATTCCCCAAATGGTTAAGTTGTTTTAACCATACCTGGAAGTGAACCTGAGAACCTTAAGTTCAATAGGCGGAGGTGCGGTGATTAAGGTAAGATGTCAAAACTAAAATATATATATTTTGGGGGTTGTAGTACGGGGGGGGGGGGGGGGGCCGCTTGGTACTTAACATCAGGCCTCACATACACACTACTCTTGAGTTATCTCGGAATTTTAACCAAATGCATGGAAAGTTGGGGGGGATCTAGGGATACAAGACCCCCTGAAAACTGTGCAACCCCCTCTTTTAATAAGTTATAAATTTGGGAAGAGGGGGCATATATATACCAACAGAAATAAGTTGTGATTATAAGTGTATTATTCAAATGTTGTAGCTTGCAGCCTTTGGTAATGTAGAGTCTGCAAGGATGACATAAGCAGAAGCACTTACATTGTCAATTGTTCCGAGTTACCAGTTACGTACTCGTAACAAATCTATGTTTACAATCACATAAGATTGTTTTGGCAATCCGACACCTTAGCTCATTTGGTAACGTGTCTCTTTACTCAGTTAAGAGACCCTAACCCACCTCGGTGGCGTAGTTGGCTGACGCGCTTGTCATGTTGAGCTCGACTGCTGAGGACGGGGAGATCAAGGTTCGAATCTCGGGTCGGGTGAACTGGGGGGTGGTTTTTTCCTAAATGGTTTTCCACTCTCCCTCCATGCAAATGCGGGTTCACTTCCTCTAGTTCAACCTTCCCAATTCCTAAATCCAGTAACGTAATTAGTACTTAAAGCGTATAACCCGAACGGGTAGTAAGACGTGGTGCTAAATATTATTATTATTATTAAGAGACCCGAGGTTCGATTACTGGTATGGCCAAAAAAATGTATCATGGGTGAAATGTAGGTTTACCTTTACTCATTGATGAATTAACGGCCTGGGTACTGGATGTTGTGCCTGTCCTCGTCCTAAATTATATTATAATGGGTTGCATAGCTACGAAAGGCCTAGCCAGCCGGTAGTGGAAAATATGTATGGCTTGGATAAAAAAACTGACCAAAGGCTGGAAACGGTTATGGATGGATGTAAAATAAGATTGTTTTGCCAATTAGCATAACACAGAGTAAAACTATTTTCTATGACTTTATACATATATAGAATTGCAAACACAGTTAGAAAGTTGATATCTCTGAAAAGACCACATATTTCTGTTGATCATTAAGAGCTAAATGTCCGGGAAACGAAAGGTAACTGTTATAGGAGCGTAGAATGGATCTTTGGGGATAAAATGACGTCATTTAATAGGAGGGGTCACAACACTTAGTATTAGTATTTTTCCTACTCCCTTGTTTGTTCTCCTACTGTCGGGCAGCTCTATCCAGGGATGTTATAAAGACACTTGGTTTCTGGGCATTTATCAATTTTTGATCGACTATTATAGTCCCTTAATTAGTGGAGGTGTCGATGGGAGATCTTTCGCTTTAGATCAAAACTAAAATCGGACCCCGTTCTGGGGCTAACGCCCCAGGTGGGTTAACTAACCCTTCATAGAGTGTTCCTCCTGATGGTTCCATGGTATCCCCCGCGGTGCGTCGAAAAGGGGATGGGGGGAGAGCTATTTCCGGAGACGACGACTCTATAGCTTCATCTTCCATCTTCTTCGCCTTCTTATTTTCTGCTGGAGCAAGCTTCCTAAGTTTTAGATTGGAGGGGGGAGTCACTGACCTCCACGGCAGGGGTTACGTCCGTTTGTTACTCTCGCCGCCACTGTGGCGCTAGTGGCGTGTTTTCACTACAACAAAGGCCCGGTCTACATGCTCTCTATACAAGACTCGGTCAGTAAACGATTAGATTCATTCGAAATTAAAAACTATTTCAAACCGAACTCGCGATTTAATAACAATCGATTGTCTTGTCCGCGTCTTACTACCCATCCGGTCTATACGTGTTTTAATGAAATTAAACTCTTACCCACTCTGGTGGACGCACGGTATAAGGCGTCACTCTAGAAATAGATTGGAATGCCGTTGACAGGGAGATCAGGGTTCGTACCCCGGTTGAGGAGGATTGAAGGGGGTTGTCCACGTCCCCCCCCCCTTCCACACAAATGGAAGTGCGTTTCCTCAAAAATTTCAACCTTCCTCATCCCTAAACACTTTGTACAAAAACAACAAACAAACAAATATGTAATCCCCTTTTTTCTTTACTTCGGCTTACTACCCGTTTGGGTTATACGCTTTAAGTACTAATTACGCTAATGGATTAGGAATTGGGAAGGTTGAATTGGAGGAAGTGAACCCGCATTTGCGTGGAGGGGGAGTGGAAAACCATTTAAGAAAAACCATATCCAGTTCACCCGACCGAGATTCTAACCTCGATCTCCCCGTCCTCAGCAGTCGAGCTCAACACGACTAACGCGTTAGCCAACTACTCCACCGAGGCGGGTCATGATTGTTACATCGCCGCTTAGTTTATTAAAGGGGTCATGGCGTTCCTCTCTTTATACCCCTCTCTTCCTCCTCTTAATCATACTCCCCTTTCCCCCTTTTGGAGCTCCACCAGAGAAAGTACAGAAAAGTGAAGCCATTTCTCCGCTTTCTTCCTGCCTCACGCAACGCAACCAGTAGCTTCTACTTTCTTTCTTTCTACTCTTCACTGGAGCATAGTATAGTCATCTGCAGGGACATGCTCCCTTTTAAAGTACGTTCACCGTAGGAATTGTTTTCTGAAAGGCCTTTTTCCCTACCAGAAATCTATTATATAGTAGCATATTGGTAAGAAAAAAGACCTTTCAGAGAGTAATTCCTACCGTGAATGGAGTATACAGCTACAGAATTAAATAGCCACTTCGTTCGTGTAATTTGATAAAATATACATTCCGACAACTCGGCTCAATTTGTTTCGTTTCTGTCTACAGAGATATGGGTATCGGTATTCGATTCTCAGTACGGTAATTTTTTTTTATATAATTGGTGGAATGTGGGGTTTCCCCTTTCACAGTGGGGAGGGGGTGATGATATAATCTAGTTTAGAAGTTGTATGCTTAAATACTTCAAATAATATATGTATATAAAATATACAGCCTCCTGTCCCCATCCTTATTAAATGACGTCATTCTATTCCCATAGATCCATTCCACGCTCCTATAACAGTTACCTTTCGTTTCCCGGACATTTAGCAGTAATATGTGGTCTTTTCAGAGATGTCAACTTTTAAACTAGGTTTAAAAGTGTATATATATATATATTATATATATATATATATATATATATATATATATATGTGTATATTATATATATATATATATATATATTGTATAGGATCATAGATATAGATTTGGTTCATTCCAGTAAACAATAAATTTGTGTACTGTTGAAGGTTTTGCAGATATTTAACCTAAACGCAACATCTGACTGGCAATATTTTAACTATAAGTCATTCACGACTTTAGTTTACCTGTATGACAGCTCAAAAAGTTACTATAAATAGTCCCTAATATATCCCTACGCCAACAGTTGACATCTGTCACTTTGGATAACTGTAATGAAAACGTATGGTAATGTATGTTATTATTATTAGCACCGCGTCTTACTACCCATTCGGGTTATACACACTTACACTAATGTGTAATGGTAGGGTGATTGTGAGATGAAATGGAGGACCTACAGTTTAACGTGGAATCCGAACCACGGTGGAGGCCTGGCATTCCCCACATTAGCAAGATGTCTTGTCAGAGGTGAAGGAAGGGTTTGGAAATCAGATAAATCTGTACCGAGACCGAGGATTGAACGGTAATGTATGAATGTGATAGTTAACCAACAGTAATTTAGGCCGATATTATTTATATATTTATTTGAGGACGGGCACAAAGTTTATTTATCGTTCTATTCCACTTGCAAAAATTTATTATTCACAGCATTTTCATAAAAGGTCTAACTAACAAAGCTTCAAAATGACGACCGGTGAATTTAAACCATGTGATTGATCATGACGTAAACAAGTTCTCTACAATAGTGCACCCACGCAGTGGATACATTTTTTTTATTCAGTTAAATGTTTCAAAATACGATATCTATATAAAATAGGTCAAGTATTTTCTTTTTTTCCATGTAAATACTTTGCCTGTATTAAAAGGTATTAATGTATGCACTATATTACACATCATAGATAACATTCCTAAACTGAAAACGAGTACTTTTAATTATGTTTAAAATATTGTTTCGGATTGGGTGAAAGGAAATTATTAAAAATTATGAAACAGTGTCAGAAAACTTAAGTTTTAAATGTAAAATATAACATATAATTAAGCAAACTTAACGTTTATAACAAAACAGTGATCTTTTATTTATAAGTGTTGGCAACCAAAATCTAAACCTATTATTTTAAAACTGTCATCCAGTTAAAAACCTATCATAACAGACTATACATAGGCCTCATTAGTTTAAGTATTCTGATGAATTGAAAGGGTAGAGACTTGCAGCGCCTGAAGAAGTGGGAAAATGTTCCCAAGTACAGTAATCATTTGGGGGCAGTAAATCAATTGTGGGTTGTAGTTTGTGATGGAAGTCCCACCGACAGTATTCACAAACTCCTCTAACTACCAGGGGGTGGCTCTCGGGAGGATTGTAAATCTGTCACCCCTCTTTCTTCCTATTTTTAAAACTCTGCTACTGATTCATTGACCAAGAAACCACCTTTTTTTTTTGGAACAGAGAAAAGTGTGTCACTCAGCCAAATGGAGTGACAACACCCTGACGAATTCCTTCAAGAAACTTCCTTATCACTAATAAATCTTTCAGTCCTGGGTTTTAGGGGCCCCGTTAGAAGATGACTGACCCACTGACCAGCCTGCCTCTTTTTTTTTCTCCCCCCCCCCCCCCGAGGAATTTGAAGGACACACACAGTGTCTTCTAGGGGCGGGGGGCACTCGTGGTTTAAACTAGAGAAAGAACGGTTTTTTTTCCTTGGTGGAGAAGAAAATGAATATCGACACAACAGATTGCAAATCGTTGTGATTACGGTAATATCCTATGGAGGATGTTATTAGCACCGCGTCTTACTACCCATTCGGGCTATACGCACTCACGCTTATGTGTAATGGTAGGGTGATTGTGAGATGAAATGGAGGACCTACAGTTTAACGTGGAATCCGAACCACGGTGGAGGCCTGGCATTCCCCACATTCACAAGTTGTCTTGTCAGAGATGAAGGAAGGGTTTGGTAATCGGATAAATCTTTGCCGGGACTGAGGATTGAACCCCGGCCGCCAGCATAGAAGTCTTGAAACCTTACCCCCTAGACCACCAGGTCACCATTATGCCTATGGAGGAGACCCGGGAGTCGAACCCAAAGCTCTTAGCTCAGCACGCCAATGCTCTAACACTTAGATATTCAGGACTTTTTTTTTTGCATTCTTCACTCATGGTATAATGTGAGTATGTAAGATCTCTTTTTTTTTTCTTACAGCTTTTATATCAAAACTCCTTTTTTGGTCAAAATAAATCAAATATTTATCCAGTACAAACGTTTAGTTTAATTTTCTTCACGCGGTGATATCAACAGTTGTTGAATATCTATCCCCGTCCTGGAATTTAATGACAACTTTTTATCTTCATTTAAAAAGTTTCTCATCCAATGTCACCATGCTCATGACAGATATTCAACAACTGTTGATATCAACATGTGAAAAGAAATTAAACTTTATGTTTTTACCGGAAAATTAGTTAACTACAGGGGAAGGAGATGTTTATTTTGCTGTTATTTGAGGCCTTATTTCTTATCAGATTCATATAGGATAGTAGTATCTTGGTAGGATAAAAGGCCTTTCCAAATGGGTTTTTCTACCAAAATCAGATTTCATTTATAAATGTTTTATGAATTTTTCAAGTATTAACATATCTGATCTACAGCGGACCCAAATTTAGTGACACACACAACCACCGAGCACTGTAGTCTATACGTGAATGTGAGAAGAGAACTAGGGTTTCTAATTTGATAATGGTGACCTGGTGGTCTAGGGGTAAGGTGTCAGACTTCTATGCGGGCGGCCGGCGTTCAATCCTCGGTCCCGGCACAGATTTATCTGATTACCAAACCCTTCCTTCACCTCTGACAAGATATCTTGTGAATGTGAGGAATGCCAGGCCTCCACCGTGGTTCGGATCCCACGTTAAACTGTAGGTCCTTCATTTCATTTTATAATCACCCTACCATTACACATTAGCGTAAGAGCGTATAACCCGAACGGGTAGTAAGACGCGGTGCTAATAATAATAATAATAATAATTTGATAATGTGTTTGTTGTTTAACGACCTTGAAACAAATTAGACAGAAGCTGGTACTTTAAAAATCGGGAGTATCTCAAGCGCATTCAATCCACTTAAAAAAAATATATATGGTGACTTTTTTTTCCGAAAATTTTCCATATCTAGCCTGTGCCGTGTTGAAAATAATGTTTGGGTACGAAACTTATTCAACGTCACGCGTTCCCAGGGGCTTGTAGGAAAAGTTAAAAAAAAAACTTTTTAAAATATACGGATATTTTGTTTTTAGTCAACATTATAACATTTTATTATACTATTTGTTTTATTTATTAGCTATCGATATTATTATCTTTTCTTAACTGTCGGATAAGGTTCTTCCTATGAACATTGGAGTGTAGTAACTTTTCTAGCTGTCAGATAAGGTTCTTCCTATGAACATTGGACTGTAGTAACTTTTCTAGCTGTCAGATAAGGTTCTTCCTCTGAACATTGGACTGTAGTAACGTTTCTAGCTGCCAGATAAGGTTCTTCCTATGAACATTGGACTGTAGTAACTGTTCTAGCTGTCAGATAAGGTCCTTCCTATGAATATTGGACTGTAGTAACTTTTCTAGCTGTCAGATAAGGTCCTTCCTATGAACATTGGACTGTAGTAACTTTTCTAGCTGTCAGATAAGGTCCTTCCTATGAACATTGGACTGTAGTAACTTTTCTAGCTCTCAGATAAGGTTCTTCCTATGAACATTGGACTGTAGTAACTGTTCTAGCTGTCAGATAAGGTTATTCCTATGAGCATTGGCTGGTACAAATCACAATGAACCCAAAGAACTCTTGTTTTTTTGTGTGTGTATCAAAGAAACATGCAGGTTCTATCGAAATGGAATGTCCCATCTAATGAGAAACACTGCGCTATATAATGTGTGTGTGTGTGTGTGACTCGTTTTTCCAACATGTGTGAATGTGTGTGTGCGTCCAGTCAATGACCCCATTACCTCCAAGCGATAGTCCCGTTACACCTGGTGATTTGTACGGAACAGGGGGGGTGAAAAGGGGGTGGTTGTGATGTTAGTACCTACACCTTCCACCGCGCGCGCTCTCAGCCTCCTTCTCCTCCTCCTAGATAACACGACGGACAGTGAACCATCCTCCCCTCCTAGTTATTTCGTTCGTTGAACCTGTTCACACGGACAAAACTAATAACGACCGACTGAACGAGCCAATCTTCTTTTTATTCATTCATATATTTAAATATCAGTAATTTGTTTTTCAACCCGGTTCCCGGCACAGATTTATCTGATTTCCAAACCCTTCCTTCACCTCTGACAAGACATCTTGTGATTGTGTGGAATGCCAGGCCTCCACCGTGGTTCGGATCCCACGTTAAACTGTAGGTCCTCCATTTCATCTCACAATCACCCTACCATTACACATTAGCGTAAGTGCGTATAACTCGAACGGGTAGTAAGAGGCGGTGCAAATAATAATAATATTTACAAGATTTTCTCACCACAACATGATCAAATTATTGGTCCATTAATTAATTATAACGAAAAAATACATTAGCTTAGGGTGCGGGATATTGATGACGTAAGAAAGGACCAGTTTTTGGTGTCAAAGTTTTTTTGTCTAAATTAATAGTTTTGTTTTTTTTGCTCTAGTACAAATAAATAGTTTAATTTTCTTCACCTGGTGATATCAACAGTTGTTGAATATCTGTCATGAAAATAGCGGAATTAGATGAGAAACTTTTTAAATGAAGATAAAAATATGTCATTAAATTCCAGGACACCCTTGAAGAGATATTCAACAAGTGTTGATATCACCAGGTGAAGAAAATTAAACTATTTCTTTCTACTGGAGAAATATTTGATTTTATTTGTCCCCAAAAAATGCTTTGCTACAAAAACTACAAAAAAACAAAACTGACCTTTTCTTATGTTAGGTACATCCGCACCGAAGAAGAACAAAGAAGGTGTTTGAATGATTAATTATTATTATTATTATTATTATTATCACCGCGTCTTACTACCCGTTCGGGTTATATGCACTTACGCTAATGTGTAATGGTTGGGTGATTGTGAAATGAAATGGAGGACCTACAGTTTAACGTGGAATCCGAACCACGGTGGTGGCCTGGCATTCCACACATTCACAAGTTGTGATTAATACACGTCTTGTCAGAGGTGAAGGAAGGGGTTTGGCAATCAGATAAATCTGTGCCGGGACCGAGGATTGAACCCCGGATCCCAGCACAGAAGTCTGACACCTTACCCCTAGACCAGAATGATTAATAATTGTTCATTGCTTGCTGATAAAAAAAAATGTTTTAAATGAATCCAACAAGTTCGATGCCCTTTTTTTAATCTGCCCTACACTTATTATTATTATTATTATTATTATTATTATACTGGTATTCTATTTTAAAAGGAAACTAGGCTATTGAAATCGTTTCCTTATCTTCAAAGTAGAAAGTCCATGTTTAGTCTCAAAGATTATTATATGTATGTCTTCGTGTCAAGCAGTACTTTTTTTTTTTTCCGGTTGGGGTATTTACCCCTTTGTAGTATTGGTATTAGCTTTAAATCGGACAAGTTATCAATTGCCTCGTTTTTTTTTTTTGTGTGTGTGTGTGAACAGGTGGCCGAAAGGTAACGTAACTCTTACAATAGATTAAACTGCCGAGGGTAGGAGGGATCGGGGTTCGAATCCCGGTCGGTCGGGTTTACCGAAAGTAAATTTACCCCCCCCCCCCCAAAAATGGTTTTTCCACTCACCCTCCACGCAAGTGAAGGTACACTTATTCTAAATTCATCCTTCCACGTATCTAACGTATGCACATAATTTTAGTCCTAATGTGCTTCAGGTGTTAGAATATTTTAGAAGAAATTCATAAACGCCCGGAATCTAAGAGGGTTTAAAGTGTTCCTGGATGGAGCTGTCGGGCAATAGGAGAACAAACAGGGGAGGAGGAAAATACTAATGAAAACCCAAAGTGTTGTGAACCCTCTTATTAAATGACGTCATTCTATCCACAAAGATCCATTCCATGCTCCTATAACAGTTACCTTTCGTTTACCGGACATTTAGCTCTTAATGATCAACAGAAATATGTGGTCTTTTCAGTGATGTCAACTTTTAAACTATGTTTAAAAGTATATAGATGTATAGGGTCATAGAACATAGTGTTCATTACAGTAAACAATAAACTCAAGTACTGTTAAATTTTATTCATTTGAGATATTTAACGTGCACTTTCTGAACTAATTGATTATATGGGCACATGATAATTACTACGAACGAGAATGAAAGGGCCTACCAATTTTGCCAGGAAAGGTATTTTCACATCCCTTCCTTTCACGCGTCAACAATCAACAAACAATCAACATGGAAGTGACGGCTTTTCTTACACGCTAAAGAAAAGTGTGCTATGGATTTTTAATCGCTCAAGAATAAATCAGTCAACCCAAGCAGGGTGTGAACTCCGAGTTTTAAGGCGTGCACTTTATACCAAAAATAACCGTGGTCGACTGTGCTTGTTAAAAAGGTTTTTTTTGTCACCATTTAACCTAAGCGCAGCATCTAATTGGCGATATCTCATCTTCCTAGGCAATCACCTGAAAAAGCGTCGACGAGGAAAAATATTATTATTATTATTATTATTATCACCGCGTCTTACTACCCGTTCGGGTTATACGCACTTACGCTAATGTGTAATGGTAGGGTGTTTGTGAGATGAAATGGAGGACCTACAGTTTAACGTGGAATCCGAACCACGGTGGAGACCTGGCATTCCTCACATTCACAAGATGTCTTGCCAGAGGTGAAGGAAGGGTTTGGTAATCAGATAAATCTTTGCCGAGACCGGGGATTGAACCCCGGCCGCCAGCATAGAAGTCTGACACCTTACCCTAGACCACCAGGTCACCGAGGAAAAATAAAAAAAGGTAGTGAGTGGATATTTCTAGAAAATATCTTATCCGTGTCTGCGTGTGTAAGAGTGCGAGAGACAGAGAGAAAATGATGGTGCGTGTATACGCATGCTCCGTTAGAGTCAGATCAGTTCAAGGCAGTTCCTTGACCCTCCGATAGAGTGAGCTATTTGAGAGGCGGAAGGTGGAAGAAAAAAAAAAGGAACGCATATTAGTTCTGTCATCCGACCTTACAGGAAAAGGGAGAAGAATAAGGGGAAGTGTTTTGTGTGTGTGTGTGTGTGTGTGTATACCTATATTTATTGTCCGTCGTCACATCAACGTGAGCGATAATAAACGAATCATGCCATAGTGTTTTATACTTCCTCTTCCAAAAAATTTTTTCCTTCCTCATCCTATTATCACCCCCCCCCCCCTCACACTTCTTATCCGTTACTCGTCTCATCATATCCACAGTTCATGGACCTTATCTTTCTTTCTACTTTATCTTATCAATCACTTTTTTTTTTTACGGTTGTCATTTTCCAACGATAAACCTTTTTCGTCTTCTCTTTTAAACTATTGAGGAGGAAAAGATTAAAAGAGGTGATTTTCTACAGTTGTTCTTTTGTGGACTTGAAAGACCAAAAGATAAAAAGTCCTAGTTCGAAACTATAGTATGATTTTTGTAGGAAGAACAGTAGAAGTTAGTTACTAAAGTTACTAAAACAATTTTAATATATTCATACATAAAGTTATGTCATCTGCAGATGTTAATTTTGATAGATATTATCAATACCTATCAAATAACACAAATAATATAAGAGAATATTATCAATGTTGGCCGCAAAGAAATATGTTTTGATTCTCTCTACTGTTCTTCCAAACAAAATCAAGGTATAGCACAACCATGTATCTATTAGGTGGGGAGGGGGGGGGGGGGAGTTGTCGATATATCCCCCCCCCCTTATCTTCCCAATTTTTAATTCCTACATCCTGGGAACGTGTTTGAAAGTAAAAGTTGAGGATTTAACGTAATTTTCTTCATTCGCTCTGTAAGGTAGAAAACTTATTTTGAATTATTCCATTACGTTATAGATTATAATATTGAGTCATAGTGTAATTTGTCAAGGTAAGGCTACTACCTTGCCTGTTTACACTATGGTGTACCTATCAGAACATTATCTGACAGCTAGAAAAGTTATTAGATTTGTTTTAACGTGTTCATGCATGTGAAATATAACGCCCACTTTTGATAGATTTTTATCAAATATTGTATTAAAATGTTAACAATATTGATCATAAAACAAAAGTTTGGATTCTCTAAAAGGTCTTTCCTTTGAAAATGAGACTGGACAATAAATTTTGATTTAATCTGAATGTATTCAAAGAACTATTAAGTTTTTTTTTTTTACAACTGTAACCAGATTTCTTGTTTATAGACGACATTGCGTAGCTACCAGAGTTGTGCTTATATTATCTCGCTCCTCCTCAATCCCCCCCCCCATACCCTTCCCCTTGTAGTTACTACACATCCACCAGTGATACCAACCTAAAGCTCTCGAACCAGAGTCAATGCTCCCAGCAATACTGCCTTGCTTGGCCCACTTCTACGAACTAGAAAGAACCATTTCAACATTTTTGTGGACATAACTTATTTTAAAAAAGGGATGAGGTAGGTGTGGGTGTGTATGTGTGGAGAGGGCGATGAGGAGGGGGGGGGGGGTTGAGGTTCATTCAACTTGTGGCGCTAACACTTTGAGCAAACTAAAAAAAAAACTTCAACTAACTTCTTTCATCTCCTCCCACGACCTGATAACATTCCAGACAACCTATCCATAATCTGCACTTATGGTTCACTACAGTTCAATTATCATAGGAAGAACCTTACCTGACAGCTAGAAAAGTTACTATAATCCAATCTTCACAGGAATTGTCTTTTACAAAATACAAATACTTTGTTGCGTTGACCATTAAAAACCTTTTTAAAAGTCGGTGCGGACCTTTCTTTGGAGTTCTCTTGTGGCTAAACGGTAAGACCTATCAAAAAACGGCTCTGGAATTACATTAGTTTACATCCACTCGTAAAGAAAACGCGTTGGAGGTTAGGGGTGTTGCCCCCAACGAGCAAAGCAAGTCTATCTATATACAGTAGCCCCATGGCTTCTTTGGTGCTGACTGACAGCTGACTTCTGATAGCTTTAAAAAGTTACCAGACCAAACTACGTATCCCTACGCCGAACCAGATGATCTGCATAAACATGTGTTAAGCAGCTGTCTCTTTTGACAGTCAACATTTAGGTATATACCTAAATGTGTACTGTCAGAAGTCAGCTGTGAGCTGTCAGTCAGCACCAAAGAAGCCATGGGGCTACTGTAGACGAGTTATTCTCAGAGCGTCCCAGTTTATAGTCTATTGATATCCTGCCTGGTGTTCTGTTTATCAGTTAGGTTACTACTCTCGCGGTGATAAGGATGAGGAGGTGTCTAAATCCGGCAGAGCGTTTAGACGCGTGCGTCACCGACACGGGTAACGAACTCTCCTGTTTACTGACGTCACTCTCGTAGACTCAACGGACGGTTGAAGGCGTCCCGACGCCATCAGGTACTCGCGTTAGAAGGGCTCAACGTTTATTCGTGGGGGTTCATGAAATATATATTTAGTATGAAAATTTAAATTATTTTATTTATTATTAGTTGCTGTTCTATCTTACGACAGGTCGATTCCTTTTGTCGGTGAGTTTAGACCGCCAATGCGCCCTGTCCTCTCCCTCCTCCTTCCTAAGCTCCTCTTTCCCTCAACCTTTCCTTCTATGACGTCATACAGAAGACAGTTCCTCCTAAGGATGTATCCTGTCTGATTTGTACCGAAGAATCACATCCAAAATACTAATTGTTCTCTTCTCACTTTTCTTAGGACTTCTTCATTTAAATTTATTATAGATTATATATTTAAAACTATTTTTATTGGTTTAGATAATTTTATAATAATAATGTTATATATTTTTTATTTTAAATATTATAGTAGTGAATATATTATAATTTAATTTTAATAGATAAAAATGTATCAAATTAATAAGTATTTATATATAATAACTTAATAATAAATACATTAAACATAATACAGTATATTATATTATTGTACATATTTATAAATCATTTATATTCATATAAACACATTTATGATACTATATTATAATCATTATCTACATATCTCACGATAAATATACTACTAGGGATTAGTTCCCATACTCAAATACACTCAGATTTTCATAAAAAAGAGCCTTCTAAAAAATACTAGCACATTTTTCTGTTAATATTGATAGAATTTTACTTCTTTTTTTTTTTCAAACAAGCAAGACTTACAAACTGTTCAGGTTATACGAATATATGATAATTTACTCTAACGAGGTAAGGATGAGTAAGGAAGCATTTTATAGGTAATATAGCCGCATTTGTGTGGAAGAAGGGTGGGAAACCATTTAGGGGGGATAAAACACCCTCAGTAGACTCAACAGGGTTTCAAACCCACAATCTCTTCATCATCAGCAGGTTAGTCTTAACGTGAGATGTGAGTGACGCTTTTGACCAAAGGTCGGCAAAGGTCGATCTCACAACAATTTTCAGTCCATCGCGCAATAAAACTGCATCATAACGAAAAGGCAAGCTTACACTATGAGATAGGGTCATAGTGTAATCAGTCATGGTAAACTAAGTATACATATTATTTACTTTATGTATTCTCTATAAAACCAGGGCACAGATTTATCTGATTACCAAACCCTTCCTTCACCTCTGACAAGACATCTTGTGATGTGGGGAATGCCAGGTCTCCACCGTGGTTCGGATCCCACGTTAAACTGTAGGTCCTCCATTTCATCTCACAATCACCCTACCATTACACATTAGCGTAAGTGTGTAAACCCGAACAGGTAGTAAGACGCGGTGATATAATTAATAATAATAATAATAATAATAATAATTAATTAAAAGTAGAGTAGGGAAACAGGGGGTGATCACAGTGCTTTCGATGAATGTAAAATTCGATCGGAAACAAAAAAAAAAAACGCCAACCCCTGTTCTAGATCGTTCGATCATCGGCGTGGGTCTCTGGAAAATTTGACCGAAACTTTTCTACCTATATTATTATTATTATTATTATTATTAGCACCGCGTCTTACTACCCGTTCGGGTTATACGCACTTACGCTAATGTGTAATGGTAGGTGATTGTGAAATTAAATGAGGACCTACAGTTTAACGTGCAATCCGAACCACGGTGGAGGCCTGGCATTCCACACATTCACAAGTTGTGATTAATACAAGTCTTGTCAGAGGTAAAGGAAGGGTTTGATAATCAGATTAAATCTGTGCCGGGACCAGGATTGAACCCCGGACCCCAGCACAGAAGTCCGACATCTTACCCCTAGACCACGAGGTCACCTTTTCTACCTATAAAAGGTGTGTTCGTTCTCATCTCGGAATGAAAATAAATCGAGGTTATCGCCTTTATCTACCGAGAATGAAACCGATCCTTGTCATTTCTTCTCGTAATTAGGGATGTTTCCTCGAACAGGTGACGTTGTAGGCTAAGAGAGAGTTCCTTGAAAATCCATCACCTCAAGCTGTAGCTGTTCGCCCAGTGGCGTACTACAGTATAGGACGAAGGGGGCGTTGACTCTTGGCTCACTCTCGACAACAGCGTCATATACAGAGTGAACCAGAAATGTCATGGCGTACTCATGATTTGTAGCGTCGAAGACACCGGTGGTCCAATGGTCTTGAATTCCAATGGTTTGGAATACAATCGGGTGATGTTAAGATCCCGCTCGTATACTTCCTTGCAAATGGGGTACAATTATTCAAAACTCTACCTTACTCATCTCTGACACATCAGCTTAATTAATAGATCTGCGACCCGCCTCGGTGGCGTAGTTGGTAACGCGCTAGTCGTGTTGAGCTCGACTGCTGAGGACGGGGAGATCGAGGTTAGAATCTCGGGTCGGGTGAACTGGAGGGTGGTTTTTCCTAGATGGTTTTTACACTCTCCCTCCACGCAAATGCGGGTTCACTTCCTCTAATTCAACATTCCCAATTCCTAATCCATTAGAGTAATTAGTACTTAAAGCGTATAACCCGAACGGGTAGTAAGACGCGGTGCTAAATATTATTATTAATAGATCTGCGTATAACCTTAAAAGGGAAGCAAGAAGCGGTGACTAAAAAATAAGAAAAGCTACTAAATAAACTAGCAACAACTTAAAATACCCCAAAGGTAGGAAAATACATTAATTCAGTGTTTATATTGTAGCAAACAATTGTTTGGGGGTGGAATCATAATTTTTCCAATAGAAACAAACAGTTTATTTTTCTTCACACGGTGATATCAACAGTTGTTGAATATCTGTCATGAGCATAGCGTAGTTAGATGAGAAACTTTTTTTAATTAAGAGAAAAAGTTATCATTAAATTTCAGGACAACCTTGACAGCTATTCAACAACTGTTGATATCAACATGTGAAGAAAATAAAAAATGTATGCTCATACTGGAACAATACTTTATTTATTTTGTATAAAAAAAATAGCTATAAAAACTGCAAAAATAGTGCCCTTATGCTGTTCTGGGCGTGCGCTCAGATCGTCGGCTGGTTAGTACTGCCCACACCATCTGGTAGAAAGATGTACTAGAGAAGTTCATAAAGTTATGTGGTTTCCCATTGTCTTCCACACTGAATTTCTGCTAGCGAGAGCGAAAGGAACTATCCATTTTGCCAGGAAAGGTTATTTTCACACACCCTTCCAGGGTTCTTTTACATACCACAATCGACATGTGACAGACGGGTTTACTTCCCCCTCTGAAGGAAGTTGTGCTACGGATTTTCTCTCGCTTAAGGAAAAAAAAAATCCGTCAACCTAAGCTGGGTTTGAACCGACGAACATTGGATACAGAGGCAAGCACCTTACCACAATATCACCTAAGTCAACCATCCCACCTTGAGAAACTCAAAAACCCGAGGAAAATATTGATACACTTGAGGAAACAGGAAGGAGACCCCAAGAACTAATAAATATCCGTTGTTACCGGTATAATGATGGTAAATTGTTGCGGCCCACCCTGTATATCGGGCACACTGACCCCACGCACATTCAGTGGTTGAGGGATGTGTTAACGACTTGGAGGAATTTGCAGGTTCTGGCCGTGTCTGGTCAACAAACTTGTTAACATAGTCCAGCTGCGATATTCTGAGACTTCTACGTATAGTCTGAGTCTGGTAGGAAGAAACCTTTAGAAAGTGCACCGATATATTTTACAGTCAACATTGTATATAATAATAACACTAATGATAATATACATACCCTACTAATTACGCCGTTCCTTTATAGGGTGAATAAAAAACTGAGCATATAGCTCAAAAAAACAACTCCATCCTTACTAACTTTATCCACACTTCCCAATCCTTGCATACTCCCTTCACTTCAACAACATCCATACACCGAGTCATACATGCTCTTTTATTATTAATACTCTTATTGTTTCTCTTTTTCCACACATTCATCCACAACATTTAGCGACATCTTATATGGCCTACCCCTTCCTTTTGATCCACACACTCTACCTTCATATATTTGTTTCGTTACTTGATCCACACTCATCCTCTCAACATGCCCAGACCCAAGTAAGACGCATAGTGTTAAGACTTTGAGCATCTGAAAATCAAAATTGGAAACCACGAGTTGGAAAGCATTGCGCACTTCAAGTACCTGGGAAGTTTGCTGACAGAGGATGAATACGGCAGTGAGGAAATTAGTTCAAGGATCACCATGGTCGAGGAAGGTTTCAACAAGAAGAAGTTATTGCTGACCAGTAAGTTGAGTTTGTAGCTGAGGAAGACACTGATGAAATTCTTCATTTGGAGCATCATGCTGTTTGGAGCAGAGATTTGGACTCTTAGTTAAATGGAAAAGAAATACTTGGAGAGCTTTGAAATGTGGTGCTGGAGAAGACTTGAGAAGATTAGGTGGACAGACAAGGTGACAAAGGAAGAATAGGTGAGAAGATAACTATTTTAGATGTGATTCTTTGGTGCAAAACAAAACTGGATCGGCTGGCTACATCTTTAGAAGAAACTTTCTTATATGCCTATGATCACACTAGTAACAATTTCAATATTTATTTCGGCAGCAAATGAACAAAAACGGAGCACAATGGAATGACTTTAATAGAATTTTGTTAGGTTATGTTTTTTCAATATGTGGTGGCCTGGCTTGAGCTTAAGCTATTTTCTAAAAAGTCTGATTTCACAGCACAAATATTCATGTTTGAGCACATATGAGCACAAACAAATCACAAACGATTGGGAGGGACAAAAATCGACATACTAATGGATCAACTTGAGCTACGTACATTTGATGATTAATTTAAAATAAGAGAAAAAGTTGTCATTAAATTCCAGGACACCCTTGACAGATATTCAACAACTGTTGATATCACCACGTGAATAAAATTAAACTATGTTTCTACTGGAGCAATATTTGATTTATAAAACAATTTTTGCTATTTAAAAAAAACTGCAAAAATTCTGCCCTTAACTAGCATCCGTTACTCTCCCACTGTAGGATCCTAGGAACAATTAAGTCCTAAAATAACATCGGCGACCTTAATGAACTTTACTGACCACGTCGCTTCCTTCCCTTAACGAGGTGTTCATCAACGGAACTTGTTGAAAGGGCGTCATTCGGAAGAGGGCCTTGTTATCAGTCCGGAGATCGATGCTCGGTTATGTTTCCGTTGTTAGGGCTGCTGTTGACCCAGTTGACGACCGATATAGACCCAGAGTGTGTGTGTGTGTGTGTATGTGTGTGTTGAGGTCGATGACGCGGTGGTGACGTGATGCGTAGTGTTTACCCCCCCATAAAGAGGAAAGAAGGTTCAATGACTGGACTGGGCCGTCATGGTGACACATTGCTCCTCGCTAGTCCGTTTCCTCCTTCCTTCCTTTCGTCCTGCGAGCGGGGAAGGGGACGAAGCTGTGTCACGGCGTTTGGTCCTTTCTCGCGAGTGAATCAAGATCCTGGGGAACCTGTGGCTCCAGGAATGTTCAAAGTCTGTGTATGATCTCATCGAATATTTGGGATAGTACGTCCTGATAGCTGGTCAGTACGTCCCATCAGCTGTATAGTACGTCCTAGGAGCTGGTCAGTACGTCCTGGGAACTGGTCAGTACGTCCTGAGAGCTGGTCAGTACGTCCCATCAGCTAGATAGTACATCCTAGGAGCTGGTCAGTACGTCCCATCAGCTAGATAGTACGTCCCAAGAGCTGAATAGTACGTCCCATCAGCTAGATATTACGTCCTAGGAGCTGGTCAGTACGTCCTGGGAACTGGTCAGTACGTCCTGAGAGCTGGTCAGTACGTCCCAACTGCTAGATAGTACGTCCTATGAGCTGGTCAGTACGTCCCATCAGCTTGATAGTACGTCCAAGAGCTGAATAGTACGTCCCAAGAGCTGAATAGTACGTCCCATCAGCTAGATATTACGTCCTAGGAGCTGGTCAGTACGTCCTGGGATCAGGTCAGTACGTCCTGAAAGCTGGTCAGTACGTCCCATCAGCTAGATAGTACGTCATAGGAGCTGGTCAGTACGTCCTGAGAGCTGGTCAGTACGTCCCATCAGCTAGATAGTACGTCCTGGGAGCTGGTCAGTACGTCCTGGAACTGGTCAGTACGTCCTGAGAGCTGGTCAGTACGTCCCAACAGCTAGATAGTACGTCCTATGAGCTGGTCAGTACGTCCCATCAGCTTGATAGTACGTCCCAAGAGCTGAATAGTACGTCCCAAGAGCTGAATAGTACGTCCCATCAGCTAGATATTACGTCCTAGGAGCTGGTCAGTACGTCCTGGGATCAGGTCAGTACGTCCTGAAAGCTGGTCAGTACGTCCATCAGCTAGATAGTACGTCATAGGAGCTGGTCAGTACGTCCTGAGAGCTGGTCAGTACGTCCCATCAGCTAGATAGTACGTCCTGGGAGCTGGTCAGTACGTCCTGAGAGCTGGTCAGTACGTCCCATCAGCTGGATAGTACAAATTCTTGCCCTTGTAGTTTGATGTGAAAATAGAAGACTCCCCATGAGGAAAACCTCATATGCTCATTAAGATTTTGAGACTATTTTCATGTATACATACGCCACTAAGGTACATGTGTATCGAAGTCATCCCCTCACCACGCTAGTTCCAAACTCTACCTACAATTGCGAGTCCGACGCCTTGAACCTGCGCGGCTAGAGGACAGTGTGTTTTCATCTGGGAATGTACTTGTTGACATTCCCCCCTGGAATGTTCGTCTTGTGTCGAGTAGGGTCATCGTACTCAACAGTCTGTTGATAACGAGTTGGTATTTTGGTATTTGAAAGTTGGTACTTGTGAGACAAAGCGTTTGACCATGAACCTCACGAACACCGTTTCTTATTGATCCTACAGCCCCCTTTTTCAGAGGGGAGGGGACTGACACCGCGTCTTACTACCCGTTCGGGTTATACGCACTTACGCTAATGTGTAATGGTAGGGTGATTGTGAGATGAAATGGAGGACCTACAGTTTAACGTGGGATCCGAACCACGGTGGAGGCCTGGGCATTCCCCACATTCACAAGATGTCTTGTCAGAGGTGAAGGAAGGGTTTGGTAATCAGATAAATCTCTGCCGGGACCGAGGATTGAACCCCGGACTGCCCCAGAACAGAAGTCTGACACCTTACCCCTAGACCGCCAGGTCATCGCTATCTAATATGAAGAACGTACTCTTGATTTTGGGTTGGAACAACAGTTTAGATAGGTTTCCTGGTGGTCCGGGTTTCAATCCTCGGTCCCGGCACAGGTTTATCTGATTACCAAACCCTTCCTTCACCTCTGACAAGACGTGTATTAATCACAACTTGTGAATGTGAGGAATGCCAGGCCTCCACCGTGGTTCGGATCCCACGTTAAACTGTAGGTCCTCCATTTCATCTCACAATCACCTACCATTACACATTAGCGTAAGTGTGTATAACCCGAACGGGTAGTAAGACGCGGTGCTAATAGTAATAATATTAGATAGCACGTCCCTAGGCGGGTGTCTGGTAACCACTCTAGTGTGCACCGTGCTCACGTGGTGTCGCGGTTTGATGCACCAACTGGTGAGGTTGTCTTGGTCGTTTACCTGTGCTGTGCCTCTCCTTAAACTGCAAGTCTCGGAAGTGCAAGTTTGAAGAAGGTCGCCGGCGAGTAATGAACTGCCGGTATAGCTCTATCTCTCTCTTTCTCTCTCTCTCTCTCTCTCATTCACAGAGAGAGAGAGAGATATGCGACACATCTCGCATTAGGGAACAAGGGAGACCGAGATATTGTAACATTATTGTAGGAACAAACGTTTATAAATTACAAAACATGTTTTACTTTACCGCGCAATTCTTTAGGCGAAAGGACCAAAGTGGTCCCCCCCCCCCCCCAATACCTTCTGTCTCCTTTGACCTGGAGTCGAAAATATTTCACAGATCGGGATAAAACTTGTTATCTTTTGTTTTCATAAGGTCCCCAGTGATCTTTGGAATAAGATCTCTAACCCTAAAATTAAAGGTAGTTTATTTAAGGGATTTTCTTGAAATCGGCTGTAGCAATTTTGATCAAAATTAGTATATAAGCACTGTGTAACATTATAAACAAAATGTCAACCTTAATTTTCCTATTAAAATGACTTAGAGATTATTTTACATGAGCAGAAATTTAAAATTTAGAAAATATATCAATTATTTGATCAATCAAAAAGTTACTACAGTCCAATGTTCATAGGAAGAACCTTATCTGACAGCTAGAACAGTTACTATAGTCCAATGTTCATAGGAAGAACCTTATCTGACAGCTAGAAAAGTTACTACAGTCCAATGTTCATAGGAAGAACCTTATCTGACAGCTAGAAAAGTTACAACAGTCCAATGTTCGTAGGAAGAACCTTATCTGACAGCTAGAAAAGCTACTACAGTCCAATATTCGTAGGAAGAACCTTATCTGGCAGCTAGAAAAGTTACTACAGTCCAATGTTCATAGGAAGAACCTTATCTGACAGCTAGAAAAGTTACTACAGTCCAATGTTCATAGGAAGAACCTTATCTGACAGCTAGAAAAGTTACTACAGTCCAATGTTCGTAGGACGAACCTTATCTGACAGCTAGAAAAGCTACTACAGTCCAATGTTTATAGGAAGAACCTTATGAGTTATAAAAGCTACTACAGTCCAATGTTTATAGGAGGAACCTTATCTGACAAAACCAGATTTTCTTTCGAGTTTTCATACGTCAAGTCATGCGAGATGCAGTTTTAGATTTTAACAGATATCATCAATACCTATAAGATAACACTAATAATATAGTAAAATGTTACCAATATTGGCCGTAGCAAAATATATTTGTCGTTTCTTAAAAGTTTCTTCCTAGTAGAATTAAACTATATTTTACATGAACCGGTTGTAAAGGCTAGGCTGGTCCGGGTCAATGTCATTGTCATTGTCACCGGCCTCTTGAGTCACCGCCCCATTGTCCTCCACTAGCTGACGGACTTGAGGGAGGAGAGGTGCGTGTTGCCCATTATCTGCTCGCGTTTACCCTTTGTGACCGCCAGGCGCGCCCCTCACGTCCGCGATTGGAACAACTTGCGTACAAATTCGAATACATGACAAAAGAGTTGACTAACCTGAGACAGCCGTTATAGATTTTTTTATTATTATTATTATTATATTATTATTACCGTGTCTTACTACCCATTCAGGTTATACGAATCTGTACGAATTACTCTAATTATTATTATTATTTATTAGCACCGCGTACTTACTACCCGTTCGGGTTGTACGCACTTACGCTAATGTTAATGGTAGGGTGATTGTGAGATGAAATGGAGGACCTACAGTTTAACGTGGGATCCGAACCACGGTGGAGGCCTGGCATTCCACACATTCACAAGATGTGATTAATACACGTCTTGTCAGAGGTGAAGGAAGGGTTTGGTAATCAGATAAATCTGTGCCGGGACCGAGGATTGAACCCCGGACACCTTACCCTCTAGACCACCAGGTCACCAATTACTCTAATGTTTAGGGATCAAAAAGGTTTAATTTAGATGAAGTTCATCCAACCGCAATCGAACCCCAATCTCCCCATCTTCGACAGTCTAGTCTAACACGAGAGTAACGCGTTAAACCACGCTTTCAACAAAAATGGGTGGGTTAATTCTTGGTCGTTGTTTCGAATTACAGTTCGTAGTTAAAAAAAAATCCCATTTTAAATTTTTAGATTGTGGCCTTGGGAAAGAATAAAATCTTGAGAGCTGAAGGAGGCAGAGAGGATTGTTGGTCTCCAAGTTCACTGACAAAAGGAATGGACCTGTCGTAAGACAGAACGACCTATACATATATAGACTTGTAGGCATAGTTTAAAAGTTGACATATCTGAAAAGACCATGAGGGGTTACTACACATTGTATTTTCCTCCTCCCCTCTTTGTTCTGTTACTGACAACACCTCCATCCAGGAATGTTGAAAGGCAGCTTTGTTTCCGGGTATTTATGATGTCCTGATCGATTATTCTTGTGGGTTGACCTGGTGGTCTAGGGGGTAAGGTGTCGGACTTTGTGCTGAAGGTCCGGGGTTCAATCCTCGGTCCCGGCACAGATTTATCTGATTACCAAACCCTTCCTTCACCTCTGACAAGACGTGTATTAATCACAACTTGTGAATGTGTGAGAATGCCAGGCCTCCACCGTGGTTCGGATCCCACGTTAAACTGTTGGTCCTCCATTTCATCTCACAATCACCCTACCATTACACATTAGCGTAAGTGCGTATAACCCGAACGGGTAATAAGACGCGGTGCTAATAATAATAATAATTATTATTATTATTCTTGTGTATATTTTTTAATATTTCTAAGACACCTAACACTAAAAATGCACCGGGCTGAAAGGCCCACGTCTTGTCCTCTCTGCAACATATTCCGCGGTATAATATATAGGATGAAAATGTAGGACTCCAGTTTGACTTTGTTTCAAAGATCGGTCATTCGCTTCCCTCCAGGCCAAGTAAGGACGAAAGTTCAATGTCACTCGTCTACTAACCCCCCCCCCCCCTCTTACCCCCTCCTTTTTTTTCCTTCTTATTCTCAAGTCTCAAACTTCACTCTCTGCTTGAAATGATGCAGGTTGAACCGCTTTATGGAGCGGAACGGTGTTTGCCTGTGTGTTGTTTTTTTTTCGTACACCCCAGCGCGAAACTACTTTCCCCTCCTCTCTCATAGATAGATGGTTGTTTAGTAAGAAGAGTTGAGCGCCAGCGTATGCGACCGGCGAGAATGAAAACTTTGAGATGTACCTCTGATATAGTCTCCTGGTAGAAAAAGTTACGATTCTATTAATTGCCTTTTTTTTTCATCAAACAATTTATAAACTAACTTAACCTAGGACGGACAGTACGTCTAATACTACACACCTAGCCCTAACTTCTAGATATTTACTAATTGGATAGCAGGACTTACAAACTAACTTAACCTAGGATTGTACTTCTAATACTACACACCCAATCCTAGCTCCTAGATATTTACTATTTATATAGCAGGACTTACAAGCTAACTTAACTTAGGACAGTACGTTTAATACTACACCCCAGACCCAGCTCCTAGATATTTACTATTATTATTATTAGCACCGCGTCTTACTACCCATTCGGGTTATACGCACTTACGCTAATGTGTAATGGTAGGGTGATTGTGAGATGAAATGAAGGACCTACAGTTTAACGTGGAATCCGAACCACGGTGGGGGCCTGGCATTCTCCACATTCACAAGAAGTCTTGTCAGAGGTGAAGGAAGGGTTTGGTAATCAGATAAATCTTTGCCGGGACCGAGGATTGAACCCCGGCCGCCAGCATAGAAGTCTGACACCTTACCCCTAGACCACCAGGTCACCTTAGATATTTACTAATTGGATAACAGGACTTACAAACTAACTTAACCTAGGACAGCACGTCTAATACTACACACCCAGACAAACTTTGTTCCTAGTTATTTACTGATTGGATAAACCAGTAGCTACAAATAGTAATAAATGAATTCGTCAGCATCACCCGGAATCGAACCAAGTTTCCCAGGATCGAACGTTAAAATCATTAGTTACGGGTATTATTGGCTTTTTATCGAGTCACGATTGTAAGTGAACTTCTTAGCGTGAACAATAATGGATCGTAAAAAAAAAAAAAAACTTTTTCTTTTCTTTTCAAAGTGCAACGTTCTAGTGTTGTGTGTTTGTGTACCAGTGGGGTAAGTGACTTGATATGACCTCAGCAAAAGATGACGACGTAACCGACACCAGCCGAACAATGCCGAGTATAGCCGAACGGATTGGTAGGTCAGTGGCCCGTTGCAACCTCTTAGTGTAACAACTTTGGTGAAAAGTGAACCACCTCGACTGGCTTCTAGAGCTTTCCAGTTGCTACAACAAGAATGTTTGAACACACTTAGGTGGGCCTTTTTTTTTATCTTTTCTTCTTCTTCTTCTTGTCGATCTTTCGTGGTTTTTTGTTCACTGTTAGTCGTTGTTTTGGAAGAAGTAAGTAAGTCTGTAGAAAAAAGAACAAACAAACTACCAGGTCAACATAAGTGAAGACATCTACTTTTCAAAGGTCATGTTCTATATTACAAAAAAAAAAAAAAATTAAAAAAAAGGAACGCTTGTTTGGAATATTAATTTTAGTGTTTTAATTTTATAAATAACCCGCCTCGGTGGCGTAGTTGGCTAACGCGCTTGTCGTGTTGAGCTCGACTGCTGAGGACGGGGAGATCGAGGTTCGAATCTCGGTCGGTTGAACTGGGGGGTGGTTTTTCCTAGATGTTTTTACACTCTCCCTCCACGCAAATGCGGGTTCACTTCCTCTAATTCAACCTTCCCAATTCCTAATCCATTAGCGTAATTAGTACTTAAAGCTTATAACCTGAACGGGTAGTAAGACGTGGTGCTAAATATAAAAATATAATTTTATAAATACTTTTTTTTTTGAATAAAATAAATCAAACATTACTATGGTATTAAAGTTTAGCTTAATTTTCTACATAAAGTCATTTAAATATTCTTCACAGCTTAAAAAAAAAATCTGTCATCAGCTTAGTATTGAACAGAAACATTTTAGATTGAAAGAGTAAAAAAAAAAATTAATTGAGTTATTTAACGTGAATTATCTGAACAGACTGATTTTTTACGCACAAGAGAATTTCTCTGAACGAGCGTGAAAGAGCCTACACATTTTTTCCAGGGGAATGTATCTTCACATACCTTACAGGGTTCTTTTACAAACCACAATCGACATGGGACAGACGGCTTTACTTTCCATCCAGAGAAAGTTGTGCTACGAATTTTAATTACTCGAGAAGTATTAGTCAACCCCGGTTGGGTTTGAACCCACGAATATAGGGTCCGAAGGCGTGTACTTTACCCGAAGACCACCAAAGTTGACGAGAGAAAAAAAAAACACCTCAAATCTCGCAATGCTCATGACAAATATTCAAGAAATGTTGATATTACTATATGTAGAAAATTAAACTTAACATATCTACCAAAACAATATTTTATTTATTTTGACCAAAACCTATATTTGTTATAAAAACTCAAATATATATTTGCTATGTTTCTCATGAGAATGGCAGCTATGCAACCTCAAAATCACCAAAACTATCTTGACTGTGTGGGGTGAGACGGACTCTTAAGACGTCTGGTTCTAGCTGTATTACATACCAAAGTTAGGTGTTATCTGGGGGTGAGACGGGTTCCTAAGACGTCTGGTTCTAGCTGTATTACCTACCTAGGTTAAGTGTTATCAGGGGGTGGGGTTTACAATACTATCTTCTATTCTTGCAACAGTTTTATGAAGATGTTTGTTACTTTTTTCTAGTTTATAATTTAGAATCTTTTTGTAATGTTGTACTTAACAAAACAACGTGATTTTGTTGAAAGAATTTGCGTCTAAAAATATAAAACAACGTTTTACCTCCCCTTCCAATGAGACAAAATGAACCCATTTCAAATTTATCCTTTTTCGCCCTCAAAGGCGTTATTTAAAAAGGTCGTTTTATTAGGTAACAAAATAACTTTGATCTCATTTTTCAAATTGTTCGTTGATGAAAGGTAGATCTAGACATATGGCGTCTTTAAAAAGGGTTAGGTTGGGGTAGGGCAACAAAAGAGAAGGGTTGTTTATCCCAACTTGGAGCAGGCTTCAACCTCCCCCCACCCCATCCGTTTCACCTTGAAACTATAAAAGTTCAAGCAAGGGTTGAGGGATATATCAACCTAAACCATTATTTAATAGGAAGGCCTTTTATACTAACAAATTACTACCATACAGTAGGATTCTGGTACGAAATAAGGCCTTCCAGATTGGACTCTCAAACAAATTCTCCTCACACCTTTTGGTTGAAAAACGAGCCAACGCCAAGCGATTGCTCCGGGAGACTTGTTACTTTCATCACGTGACGAACGGGCTCCTGAATGTTCCAAGCGCCACGCCCAGGGGGTGGGGTTGGGGGTGGAACAACCTTCAACGAAATAGTCACCCTCACATCGGTTCGAATCCCTGTCAGGTTTAACTGGCGAGTTTTTCTTCCCTTACCTCTAAGCATATGCAGATATATATTTCCTCTAAATTATATATTCCTCATATTACGACATGTTACAGGTTGAGGGTGTCTTGTGTTGTCCTAGGTTAAGTTGGTTTGTAAGTCATGTGTTGTTATATAATTGACCCGACTTAATAACTGAGGAATTTTAAGAATGATATTTGATATCACCCTCATTGCAACCGACCAGATGTCGATCCTCGGTCCACCTGCTTTCAAAATCTAGACTTGCTCGTATGGTTATAATCAGGGACTCAAACCGGAACCTTACACATAAATAGCTTAAGGAACAGAAACGGAATTGGAATCGATATATTTTTTAGGTTCATTAAAATTTGTTATCGATTCCTAAAGGTTAACAATCTTTATAGTTATTTATGCTCTTCTTTAATTTAATTTTAATATTTGAAGAAATTAATTCCTCCTTTTGATAGGACTGTTTTTAAATCAAGTTATGATATATTTAAAACAACCGGAACCTAATTAAGAAACTAAAATCACGTGGACTTCTCATAGAAACCAGTACCAGTTATATGTATTTATGTTTGAATTATTTAACGTGCACTTTCTAAACCGTCTGATTATATCAGCACACGATTTATCAACTAGCTCAAATCTAGAACAGACACAATATCCAGTCCCCCGGGCAATTAATTCATCACTGTAGAAATGGTAAACCCACATTTCACAAATGATGCATTTTTTCGGTCATGTCAGGAATCGAACCAGGGATACTTAGCTCACTAGACAGACACGCTAACCACTGAGATAAGGTGTCGGATCGCTGATGTAATTAATTCAGAAAGTGCATGTTAAATACCTCAAATAAATTAAAGAAAAACAAATTGAAATTATAAATGTCTCGGTTCTTACTCCGTGGTTAGAATTCTACAATATGTGAGTTAGTCCACTATTCCTCCCAAAACGTGTTCCCTCCCTTATAAAAATATCTATATAGGCCCCCCCCCCTTGAAACGTAACACCCTTCCCACGCCAGGGTTTGTTGAACTTTATATTCAAGGTTATAAGAGGGTAGGTCAGTCAACTTCCACAACCTTAAGACTGTCATGTGGGGGTGGACTAAAGAACGGGGGTGGGTTATGTTGAATGGGGGGGAGGGGAGGAAGAACAAACACTCCCACAAGTATTTTTATTTTACTTTCGTTGTTGACCTTTCGACGTGGTCATTCACCTAACTACCCCTAACACGGAATAGAACATCTGTACCGTATAAAGTTTAGGAGAGGTGACCTGGTGGTCTAGGGGGGTAAGGTGTCAGACTTCTATACTGGCGGCCGGGGTTCAATCCTGGGTCCCGGCACAGATATATCTGATTGCCAAACCCTTCCTTCACCTCTGACAAGACATCTTGTGAATGTGGGGAATGCCAGGCCTCTACCGTGGTTCGGATCCCACGTTAAACTGTAGGTCCTCCATTTTCATCTCACAATCACCCTACCATTACACATTAGCGTGTGTATAACCCGAACGGGTAGTAAGACGCGATGATGTTGATAATAATAATAATAATACTATAAAGTTTGGAAAGTTCATTCAAAGAGCAGTCTAGAAAATACAAACATATTTGTTTACAGATGACAATGATAGCACTTTACTATATTATTATTGTTAAGTTAAAGGTATTGAGAATATCTATCAAAAATAACAGCTGCTGATTGCATGACTTGACGTATGAATATGTGAAAGAAGATCTGGTAACCTTCTATCTGTCAGATAAGGTTCTTCCTATGAACATTGGACTGTATTATTATTATTATTATTAGCACCGCGTCTTACTACCCGTTCGGGTTATACGCACTACGCTAATGTGTAATGGTAGGGTGATTGTGAGATGAAATGAAGGACCCACAGTTTAACGTGGGATCCGAACCACGGTGGAGGCCTGGCATTCCCCACATTCACAAGTTGTGATTAATACACGTCTTGTCAGAGGTGAAGGAAGGGTTTGGTAATCAGATAAATCTTTTGCCGGGACCTGGGATTGAACCCCGGCCGCCAGCATAGAAGTCTGACACCTTACCCCTAAACCACCAGGTCAGCTGGACTGTAGTAGTTTTTCTATCTGTCAGATAAAGTTCTTCCTATGAACATTGGACTGTAGTAGTTTTTCTAGCAATCAGATAAGGTTCTTCCTGTGAACATTGGACTGTAGTAACTTGTCTAGCTGTCAGATTAGGTTCTTCCTATGAAAATGGGACTGTATTAGGAAAGCCACCACATTTGACATGTGTTTTCCCCCATCACGTCTTACTACCCGTCGGACTATCCTCAAATTAACTCTAATTATAAAATTACTAAAAGTATAGAAATCTACAGGAAACTAACCCGCTTTTGCGTTTAAAGAGGGAGGGAAAAAAATATTTACGAAAAAAAAAACCCACTTGACCGGGGTTTCAACCAGATAGGTGGGAAAATTAGACAAATTTATCCAGTCGATAGAACTGTGAAAATAAAATTAAGATCTAATTAGTCAGGCTCGCAACTGATTGGCTGGAAAAAAAAGGGGGGGGGGGTATCCTAAATATATTCTCCCTCTTCTTCCACGTGAATGATGTTACATTTCTTCTAAATCCTGCTTTCATCTCTAATCTTTTTTTTTAGCACCGTGTTTTACTAATCGTTCGGGTTATACGAATATATACTAATTACACTAATGTGTAAGCGATAGGAAGGCTGAATTTAGAAGAGATGTACTCAAATTTGCGTGGTAGGAGGGAGTGGAAAACCATTAAAGGTGAGAAAAAAAACACCATTACACCTGATCGGTATTTGAACCTTATCTCTCCGCCATCGATAGTACAGTAACGCTTTAGATTATCCTAGCATCGAAGCGGGTCCCACTGAAAGTTTGGTTGTATATATAAAAGGGTGGGGAGGGGGGGGGGGCTCATGTCCCTGGGAGTGGTGGCGGTCTACCACCTGGGGGCTCCCTAGAAACATCAACCCCGACCAAAGGTAAGGCGTCCTTGCATAGGACTCCGGAGTCTGCGACGTAACGAGAGAGTCTGCGCGCGCGCGCGCAAGTTTTTATCCCGCGGGTTGAACGGACACAGCCTGGTTCGTTACCATGACAACCGAGTTAGGTTGGGTGGACGAGGGGTGAGGGGGGGGGGGGAGGGGGAAAATGTTGAGGCCCGGCGTAAATACACGTCAGTAAACCGTGGTAAGGGTTCATCGCCCGATTATTATGGCTGTGTTCTTCCCTCCCTTTTGTTTTTCTATCCTTCTTTTTTATTTATATTACTGATTAGAGTATGTTGTGATTTGGGAGGGAGGGAGAGAGAAGAAAAGGGGAGGGGGGGAAGGGAGAGGGCGTTGATCCTACATATGTGAAAGATAGCGACTGAGTGAGAGATAGGTTCATAATCTCTCTCTCTCTCTCTCTCTGGCTAATAACACTTTATAGATATCCGTTTCACAATCTTTATTACGAGGATATTTAACGCACGACAAATTAGCACGACTTACACACAAACTTAACTCGAGAACACGCTTCGGTGGCCACACGGTTTAAGGCGTCACACTCGCAATATACTTGACTGTCGATGAGGGGGAGATCGAATCAGGTCCGGATGTAATGAGGGTACTTATGATTTCTAAATAGTTTTTCCTACCTTCTCTCTCCGTGCAAATGTGAGTACATTTCCTCTAAATTCAACCTTTCTAATCCGTTACGGGTAGTAATACGCGGTGACGGAAACAAAAACATAATTAAAAACTCCTTGAAAACATACATTATACCCTGGCCGTCAAAGTCTTGTTTCCCTCCGGCCACTTCACCGGGAATCGAACCAAAGAGTCCTCAAATCAGTATGAAAGTAATGTCTTATTATTATTTAAAAAGAGCTTGAATTTTAATTAAGGTAAAAAAAAGAGGAATGTAAGATTTTAAGAGAAAATGTAGCCACATTTGCGTAGAAAAACAACTGAATGAAAAAACAGAAGAAGAAAAAAACTCTCTATACCCAACCGGGGCTAGAACATTTACCTCCTCGTCATCTTGGCAAGTTAACATAGGTGAATCTGACATTCAACCCGCGTGCCCACAGATGCAAGTATTATTATTTCTTATTTTTATATATATATATATATATATATAAAATTCTCACCACGTCTTACTATCCTTGGTAATTACGCTAATGCATTAGGAATGAGGAAGGTCGAATTTAGAGGAAATGTCCACGCATTTTTTGTGGAGGTAGTAGTGGTAAAAACTCATTTCGTTAAAATAACACCCATCTGGGATTCGAAACCCGATCTCCTCGTCAACTACAAAATCTAATCTATTACGAGAGAGTGATTGATGCTTAGGGTTTAAACTATATGCGGCCACCTACCGGGTCCCTGTGAATTATTTATCCATCCTATTAAAAAAAAATGGTATTGTTTCTTTAGATTCGATTATAAAACAAGTGAAAATATATATCCCCGAAAAATAAATCAATAAAAACTTTATGAGAGTATTCTCTCTTTACTTGCCCTCGCTAGTCTCCATCTCTCTCTCTCTCTCATAAAGGAAAGAGAGATAGATAATATGTCCTTGGCCGATGTTATTTGTTTCTTCGTCTCTCTCGCTCGCACTGGGTAATTCAGTCAAGGTTCCTGGGCGTTGAACTCTCTCTCTAACCATCTCTCTCACACTCACAGTTCTTGTCGTGCCCGGCCATAGCCCTCTAAAAAAAAAAACGTCACACGATCAACTTTGGGAGAGGGGAGAGGGGGAAGGACTCGAGGTTCAAACCAATCGCGAGCCTCCTACCAAGTTAGGGCCCCTCACTCATTGGTCGTTTGTTACACGACTGTGCCATTGTTGTCAATGACCTCCAACTTGGAAAAAAACTTTGTTGTAACATAATGGTTCGTGTTGCTAAAAAAAACCCTATCGTTACTCTTCTTTTCCTGGATAATTTATATATATATGTATACACCTCGTCCTATCCTCATCTTCTTCTTCTCCTCTTTTTTATTTCGTTCCATACCTTACCTCTTGTTCTTTTCGTTCCCTCTACGTCATTTCTTCTTCTTCCCCCTTCACCTCCTCAAATCTTTACCCCTGCGCGCGATAGAAAACGTTAAGGTCGAGATTGGCTTGCGACTGTCATTCAGGTGCTGTGAGTGTTTCGACCTTATGGTTACTTCTATAGAAGGGAAGAGGAGGGGAAACGGCTTAGAAGCGCGGTGGAACAAGCTTTGGTAGAAGAGAGGGTTTTTCGAAATTGTCGGTAGTCGGCGCGCGCGCTGTTTAGTTACTCTATATGTTTGTTGTATACTGGAAGACTTTCACTCTCCGCCTGTCCATCCACTTGTTAGGTACACGAGGGATTTTTTCGAGAAGCGGACGACGACTAACGTCAAAAAAAAATAATAAAACGTTCTTGATATAAAGAATACGTGCGTGCGATATGATAAAACTTTTATCGGCTGTTTTTATCAGTGAACGATCGCTAAATTAAGTAAATATTGTTTCTCTGTTGTTTTTTAGACTGTGTATTAATAATAATAATAGTTGTCGTGAAGTGAGAGGGAAGTAATTTATTTTACAAGTGCCGTGTGTGTGTTTGTGTTGTTTATTTAATTTGTGAACCATGATTGTAATGGATACAATCCACGGTTTTGAGGTTATGTCGGACCAAATTCCCGAATCCACCACACCTATTCTTATGGATATATCTATCGGTAGCTCACATCGGGAACCGGAATTGAAAATAGGTGAGGTCATGGTTCTTTTTTAAATTTTATTAATAGTTTTAATTTAAGGTAATAATATTATAAAATAGTTTTTTTTTTGCCGGTCACATTATTATTACGTATTGATGTGTGTTATATATCAAAACCACAGAGGGATATCGTATAACTTGACGTATGAATACGTGCAAGTAGATCTAGTTTTTTTTTATCGACGTGTCTTACTGCTTTTCGGGTTGTGCGCATTTTGATAATTACTCTTAAGGAGGTAGGGAGGAGGAATGAAATATTTTAGAGGCAATATACCCGTATTCGCGTGGAAAGAAGGTGGGAAAACATTTAGTCAATACCACCCTCAGTAGATCTGACCTGTTTTCGAACCCCAATCTCTCCACCACCAGAGACCTCATACCACCATGTAAATAAAATAACGTTTACGATAAATTTTTGTCGCTCTAAATGTTTATAAAGCTGTCACATGTCTCTAGTTATAATCATTTTATTGAACATTTAATTTTTTTTAAAAGATTACAAAGTCTACAACTTAAGGTGGGAGTATAGCGGACGCGAGAAAAGGCCATTATTTTGGCAGTTTTTATATCAAAACGTTTCTTTGTCTAAAATAAATAAAATATTTCTCCAACGCAAACATACGAGTTTAATTTCTTTTCACATGTTGATATCAACAGTTGTCGAATATCTGTCATGAGCATGGTGACATTAGATGAGAAACTTTTTAAATGAAGATAAAAAGTCATTAAATTCCAGGACACCCCTTGACAGTTATTCAACAACTGTTGATATCAACATGTGAATAAAATTAAAGTAAACGTTGATATTGGCGCGATATTTTATTTATGTTTGGACACAGAAATGTTTTACTATAAAAACTGAAAAAAAACCACGACATTTTATTACGTCTCCTTTCCATCCCACCTTAACATTAAAAAAAAAAATCCGTTGATCCTTTGATAATTTGCGACCCCAAGTAATGTCACGACCCCGGGTTGCGCATTAACTACTCTCTTAGATCACTCGACCCCCCGAGCAGGTTTACTGGCTAATGTTGATCTTGAGCCAACATTACAATACTGATATCGTGCCTTAGAATCAAAAGACATGAGTGTTTGGTGTTTAAAGGTGTTTTAGAGCTTGGTTTGGTGACGTGTTTATATTTATAATTATTAGCACCGCTTACCCGTTCGGGTTATACGCACTTACGCTAATGTGTAATGGTAGGGTGACTGTGAGATGAAATGGAGGACCTACAGTTTAACGTGGGATCCGAACCACGGTGGAGGCCTGGCATTCCCCACATTCACAAGATGTCTTGTCAGAGGTGAAGGAAGGGTTTGGTAATCAGATCAATCTTGTGCCGGGACCGAGGATTGAACCCCGGACCCTCCAGCACATAAGTTTGACACCTTACCACTAGACCGCCAGGTCACTCGTGTTTATCTTGTTGACAAATTCTTCTTTTCGTCAGGTGTTTCATATTAATATTTTAATCAGTGAGATGTTTGATCAGTTTCAGAGTAATGTTATAGCAAGCAGTTTGTAGATTTTTAAAAATACTTACAAATATGAACACAAAACATTACACAGTAGAGCAATTGTACCAACCAATACCCTTTTTTTTTTACGTTCACCGCCTCTTACTACACTTCAAGGACCCGATTGAGATTCGAATCCTAGACTTTGAGGCCTTACTCCAGGTTGATACAAACATAACATCTCCAAGCTATCATATGTTGTCAATGGATACGAGATGGACGACTTCTAGAACAATATGTTCTGTATTTGATTATATAAAAAAATATATATATATTTTTCTATTTGCGGTATAATTTTTGGAAATAAAGACCTCACTCGACCAATTGAAAGTTTGTCTATGCCTCCCTAAAATCTGAACCAGATCTCTGATCTAGCCGTCCCCTAGTGATCTAGCCGTCCCCCTAGTAATCTAGCCGTCCCCCTAGTGATCTAGCCGTCCCCCTAGTGATCTAGCCGTCCCCCTAGTGATCTAGCCGTCTCCCTAGTGATCTAGCCGTCCCCCTAGTGATCTAGCCGTCCCCCTAGTGATCTAGCCGTCCCCCTAGTGATCTAGCCGTCCCCCTAGTGATCTAGCCACCCCCCTAGTAATCTAGCCATTTTCCTTGTTACATATATGCTCTCCTAGTGATCTAGCCGTCCCCTAGTGATCTAGCCGCCCTAGTGATCTAGCCCTCCCCTAGTGATCTAGCCATCCCCCTAGTAATCTAGCCGTTTTCCTTGTTACATATTATGCTCCCTTGTGATCTAGCCGCCCCCCTAGTGATCTAGCCGTCCCCCTAGTGATCTAGCCGTCCCCCTAGTAATCTAGCCATTTTCCTTGTTACATATATGCTCTCCTAGTGATCTAGCCGTCCCCCTAGTGATCTAGCCGTCCCCCTAGTGATCTAGCCATCCCCCTAGTAATCTAGCCGTTTTCCTTGTTACATATATGCTCTCCTTGTGATCTAGCCGCCCCCCTAGTGATCTAGCCGTCCCCCTAGTAATCTAGCCGTCCCCTAGTGATCTAGCCGTCCCCCTAGTAATCTAGCCGTCCCCCTAGTAATCTAGCCGTCCCCCTAGTGATCTAGCCGTCCCCCTAGTGATCTAGCCGTCCCCCTAGTGATCTAGCCGTCCCCCTAGTGATCTAGCCATCCCCCTAGTAATCTAGCCGTTTTCCTTGTTACATATATGCTCTCCTTGTGATCTAGCCGCCCCCCTAGTGATCTAGCCGTCCCCCTAGTGATCTAGCCGCCCCCTAGTGATCTAGCCGTCCCCCTAGTGATCTAGCCGTCCCCCTAGTGATCTAGCCATCCCCCTAGTAATCTAGCCGTTTTCCTTGTTACATATATGCTCTCCTTGTGATCTAGCCGTCCCCCTTGTGATCTAGCCGTTTTCCTTGTTACATTATGCTCTCCTTGTGATCTAGCCGCCCCCTAGTGATCTAGCCGTCCCCCTAGTGATCTAGCCGCCCCCTAGTGCCCTGCTGTTCTAATTGTTTTCTCCCCCCCTGGTGTTTCAGAGTTTGACGGGACGACGGTCCTATGTCGAGTGTGTGGAGACAAGGCCTCTGGGTTCCACTATGGTGTGCACTCCTGTGAGGGCTGTAAGGTAAGAACCAACCACTATTCCCCTTCATACCGACCACACACGTCTTACAAACTAGCTTAATATACGACGGCACACACCCAGCCCTACCTCCTAGATACAGTAGCCCCGTGGCTTCTTTGGTGTTGACTGACAGCTCAACAGATGACACCTAAAAGCTTTGAAAAGTTACCAGACCAAATTATGTATCCCTACGCCGAACCATATGATCTGCAAAAACATGTATTTAGCAGCTGTCACTTTCGACAGTCAACATTTAGGTCAAAAGTCAGCTGTGAGCTGTCACTTAGCACCAAAGAAGCCATGAGGCTACTGTAGAATATATTTTTTTTATCTAAAGACACTTTTAAAAAAAATACGAACAAATTTGTTTGTGGTCAACATTGATAACATTTTACTGTATTATTATTGTTTTATAGATATTGATAATATCTTTAAAAAGTGACAGCAGAAGATCACATCACTTGATGTATGAATACGTGAAAGTAGATCTAATAACTTTTCTATCCCCCCACTTCGGTGGTTACCTGGCCTAAGGCGTTACTCTCGCAGTAGGCTATATTTACGATGACGGGAATATCATGGTTCGAATCTCGGTCAGGCGTTTGTTGTGTGTTTTTTTTAACTCTCCCTCCACGCAAATACTGGTATGATTCTTATATATATATAACCTTTTTAATCCCTTAAACTATTAGTGTAATTAGTACATAAGTGAATAAACCGAACGGGTAGTAGGACGCGGTGATATAAAAAACCAACTTTAGGCACCTTCTATAAAAATTGGGACTGAATGTTAAATTAGTTTGACTAAATAAAGCCATAACCAAAGTTTAAGTGATGGAGAGGATATATTGGTAAGAAATGCATCCGCATTAGCGCCCCCTCCCCCTCGACCCTAGTTTAGTTCTAGTTTAGTTAATCCGACGGAGAAAGTATTTTTCTCGCGCTCTTCCTCCCAGAGAGTAGGAAGAAAGTGTGAAAGCATGAAAGAAAGTGTTACGTCATCGCCACAGAAGAGTGTTTGTGTGTTGTGTGAAGCCGCCGCTGTTAGCGCATGCGCACTGGCCGGAGTCTCGTCTGCATCCTCCTCTCTTCCCCCCCAACCCCTCTCCTATCTTTTTACATCCCACGGTTGTTGCTCAACACTTTTTTAATTGTAGGTTTTTTTTGTTGTTGTTGTAAGTTCATGACCGAGGTTTCGTTTGAAAACCTTGAAACTCGACTACATTTTCTGGTTCGTTGGATACCCGTCTTGAATAAAAATGCGCATTCTGGGTGGGCTGAAAAAGGGGGGGGGGGTAAGCGGGGTATTTGCACTTTACTCTAACCTTCACTAACCACCAAAATTGATTTTTTTTTGTTGGTATGCTCAAATTCTGGATTCTTTTGTTATTCGCTAGATAAATAAAATAGAGATCTCGAATACATTTTTTTTATAAAGACCGTGGTTTTGAAATTGACCACCTTTGTGGTTTAATCCCTGATGTATCCAGATTTTTTTTTTTCTGTTTAGAAGCGGGTTTGGTACGGGGTCAAACTCAAGCCTCGTGGGGACAAATTAAGGGTCTAGAAAACTGAGATTAACAGAGCTTTTCTGACACTTTATCTGCAAATGTTGGTACTCTCTTCAGAAACGTGCGGCGGCCGCTCGGTTGGTTTAGCGCTTTTGTTGTAAGCCGACTCCGTGGAGTTTTTTTTTACTTTTTATAAGTTTATTGCCAGGTCTCCACCGTGGTTCGGATTCCACTTTAAACTGTAGGTCCTTCATTTCATCTCACAATCAGCCTACCATTACACATTAGCGTAAGTGCGTATAACCCGAACGGGTAGTAAGACGCGGTGCTAATAATAATAATATATGTTTATTTAGCACCGCATCTTACTACCCGTTCGGGTTATACACTTAAGTACTCATTACGTTAATGGATTAGGAATTGGGAAGGTTGAATTCTCAGGAAGTAAGCTAGCATTTGCGTGGAAGGAGAGTGGAAAACCATTTAAGGAAAAACTAACCCCAGTTCACCCGACCGAGATTCGAACCTCGATCTCCCCGTCCTCGGCAGTCAAGCTCAACACGAAACTAGTGTGTTAGTTAACTACGCCACCGAGGTGGGTATTTTTTTTTACTTAAACCAATAGTTTTAAGCATATGGTTAACAGTCATTGGAAGATTAACAAAATCACAAAAATATGACAAAATTACATCAATATAATTAATTTACTCAATTAAGGGTTATATTTGTTTTTGATGACGTAATAAACATGACAAAACAAAATTGCGTTTGTCAATCAGTGGTACCAAGCCTTAACATTTTTTTTTTCAAAATTTAATTTTCAATAATTTCACTATACTA